>CAWUFW010004481.1:1200000-1532431 GCA_963921515.1 Calotriton arnoldi | reverse complement strand
TCTTGTGCGGCAGCTGGTGCAGGCTGCTGGGAATGTAACCCATGAATAGAACACCTCTGTTTTATTGGATTCGTGTGCCTCAATCACAAAAATTACATTACCACCCCTGGCTCTTAAGCCATGTTCTAGAAGTTTTATGGTGACTGCCCTTCAGAAATTTGGTGCAATTTGTATTGCATCTTCAGGGTCTTCTTCTCCTAAACCGAAGAGGTCTGTTTCAACTCTCCTTGTTTCTTCTGCTCGTTCAACCATTTTTAAGTGGAAGAAGGGTGTTTAAGGAAATTTTAAGATAAGGTGTAAATGCACAATTTGTAGGAACTATATGTCCTTCAAGCTTGAATAACCAACAGCCAATAAATAGTATTCTCGTACTACTCAGCTGCGGCGGATTTTGTGCCCACCCACTCCAGACGTCTCTGGGGTTTTGTGAGTAGGTTCTCTGAGAATAGCACGACTGAACTACTCAGATTCTACTGTTAAATAAGTACCAAACCAACGTTGGTGGCACCATGTCGTGTAGCTCCTATAGTACCCCTGCAGGACCTGCGCGTTTGGATAACATATACTGCGGGCTTGGTGGCAGACTGACTCCGTGCGCCCCCACCGTATATGTTAGCCTAGTTTTTCATTAGCTAGCTCGCAGTGCCACTAGTGTCTCCTCTTATCGGGGAGAGATTAGTTTCTGGCAACCTTAGATCATGACAACCCTGATAACCTCAGAATCGTGGAAACAATGTACTACCTTTCGCTCAGTCACTCGTGCTCACTTATTCGGTTTGTCTCAGAGAGTTACACAGAATAAACAGTTGGGCGTTTCAATAAGTATTTATTGAACAGTTGTTATTCTAGTGTAAAATATATGTGCTGCGGCAACCAGCAGACAACAGCAGAGATATATTATTAGCAGTACGATAAAAGCAAAGGGATAGAACAGTTCTACCATATTACAATAATCATGAGTACATACATGAATATAAAAGCATTATGCAGGTGCGCTTACTCCTACGGTGCCTAACTAGATGTACCTGAGTGTACCTAGCATATGTGTGTAGGTCTAAAGGCTAAGAGCCAAGAATCCTCCTAGGATTTAGTCGAACCCCCATACCTGAATAGAGAGAGTGTGGGACCCCGTCCTGGTCTCGAGTTGGACACCCCTTCAGGGCTGTGTCAGACCACTGTCAGCTGGAGCGACTGCATGCAGGAGCCTCAGCGTCTCTGGTCAGTGTGTCAGCATGGAAGTCTCGGTTCCCTCTGTCTTACCGGGGCAAGATGTGGTGTATTTATACCCTAAAGAGTCTCGGTCCTCAGTATGGTTTGTATTGGACATGAGGAAGACGTCAGGGGTGAACTTTGTACATACATATTATGCCAGTGGTGTATTCTTAGAGAGCCATGCATAATTAATGAGTACAGTGTGGGCCTATGTTTGGAAAAACCCTGCTGTATTCAAAACCACAGGATAGATAACGTTCAGCCCTCAGAGCTCGTTGTGTACTAGCTGGGACCAATGTAGGTGAAAGATCATGCCTATATAAGGAATCATACTATAATAGAACATGTACAGTTGTGACCATAGTTGGGCATATGCGGCAATGACCATAATAGGGCAAGTACGAATATGACCATATTAGGGTAAATATGAATACGTCCATTTTAGGGCATGTACGAACGGGTCTACATTAGGGCCTCTATGCGGGATATAACAATACTAGCATGTGAATTATAGGACATTTTTCAAAGTGACTTCTTTTTTACACATTGTCTTACATTTAGAAGGCAGAAATGCATCAAAAGTCAATAGGTAATAACAGTTGCTCTACAATTCTGTGTTCCCCTAAGTCTCCCGATAAAAATGGTACCTCACTTGTGTGTGTAGGCCTAGTGCCCGCGACAGGAAACCGCCCAAAATGGACATACCACATTTTTACAATGAAAACTGACCCTTTTCTGCAATGTGCCTAGCTGTAGATTTTGAACCCTAGCTCTGCCGGCACCTAGGGAAACCCGGCAAACCTATACATTTTAGAAAATTAGACACCAAGGGGAATCCAGGATGGGGTGAGTTGTCTGGCTTTCACCAGGTTCTGTTACCCAGAATCCCTTGCAAACCTCAAACTTTGTAAAAAAAAAACACATTTTACTCACATTTCTGTGATGGAAAATTCTGGAATCTGCGTGGATCCACAAAATTCCACCCACCCCGCATTCCCCAAAGTCTTCCGCTAAAAATGGTTCCTCACTTGTGTGGGTAGGACTAGTGCCCACGACAGGAAATGGCCCAAAACGCAACGTGGACACACCACATTTTTACAGTGAAAACTGACAGCTTTTTTGCAAAGTGCCTAGCTGTAGATTTTGAAACCAAGCTCTGCCGGCACCTAGGGAAAAATAGCAAACCTATACATTTTTGAAAACTAGACACCAAGGGGAATCTAGGATGGGGTGACTTGTCTCGCTCTCACCACGTTCTGTTACCCAGAATCCCTTGCAAACCTCAAACTTTGTAAAAAGAAAAACACATTTTCCTCACATTTCTGTGATGGAAAGTTCTGGAATCAGCGTGGATCCACATAATTCCACCCACCTCGCATTCCCCAAGTCTTTCGATAAAAATGGTACCTCACTTGTGTGGGTAGGCCTAGTGCCTGCGACAGGAAATGGCCCAAAACAAAACGTGGACATACCACACTTTTACAATGAAAACTGACCCTTTTCTGCAATGTGCCTAGCTGTAGATTTTGAACCCTAGCTCTGCCGGCACCTAGGGAAACCCAGCAAACCTATACATTTTAGAAAACTAGACACCAAGGGTAATCCAGGATGGGGTGAGTTGTCTGGCTTTCACCAGGTTCTGTTACCCAGAATCCCTTGCAAACCTCAAACTTTGTAAAAAAATAAAACATTTTCCTCACATTTCTGTGATGGAAAATTCTGGAATCTGCGTGGATCCACAAAATTCCACCCACCCCGCATTCCCCAAAGTCTTCCGCTTAAAATGGTTCCTCACTTGTGTGGGTAGGACTAGTGCCCACGACAGGAAACGGCCCAAAACGCAACGTGGACACACCACATTTTTACAGTGAAAACTGACAGCTTTTTTGCAAAGTGCCTAGCTGTAGATTTTGATCCCAAGCTCTGCCGGCACCTAGGGAAACCTAGCAAACCTATACATTTGTGAAAACTAGACACCCAGGGGAATCTAGGATGGGGTGACTTGTCTGGCTCTCACCAGGTTCTGTTACCTAGAATCCTTTGCAAACCTCAAACTTTGTAAAAAAAAAAACTTTTTCCTCACATTTCAGTGATGGAAATGTCTGGAATCTGTGTGGATTCACAAAATTCAACCCACCCAGCATTCTCCAAAGTCTCCCGATAAAAATGGTACCTTACTCGTGTGGGTGGCCCAAGTGCCCGCGGCAGTGAAGGGCCCAAAACGTATTGTGGAGACATCACAATTACCTATCACAAAACGATCTGGTTTTGCAAGGGGGGTCACCTGGGTTTTTGGCCCCGGTCTTGGCACCCATCTAGGGAACCCTACCAAAGCCACACATTTCCCGAAAACTAGACACCCGGGGGAGTCCAGGGAGGTATGGCTTGCATGGACCCCCCAACATTTTCCTACCCAGAATCCCCTGAAAAACTCAAATTGTACTTGAAAATATCACTTTTTTCTCAAATTTCTGTGTAGGAAAGTTGTGGGATCACCGGGCTAATGCAAATTTCCTACCACCCAGCATTCCCCCAGGTCTCCAGATAAAAATGATACCTCACTTGTGTGGGTGGGTCAAGTACCCGCGACAGGCAAGGGCCCTAAACGTATTGTGGAGACTTCAAAATTACCTATCATAAAACAAACTGCTTTTGCAGGGGGGCTCTAGGTTGTTGGCCCCAGGCTCAGTGGCCATCTAAGCAAACCTACCAAACCCACACATTCCTGAAAACTAGACACCCTGGGGAGTCCAGTGAGGTATGGCTTGCGTGGATCCCCCAAGGTTTCCCTACTCAGAATCCCCTGCAAACCTAAAATTTAGCTGAAAAAAATCACTTTTTCCACACATTTTTGTGTGGGATCACCATGCCGGCACAAATGTCCTACCACACAGCATTTCCCTTGTTCTTTGGAGTAAAATGATACCTCACTTGAGTGGGTGGGCCGAAGGCCTGTGACTGAGAAGGGCCAAAAACATAGGGATTAAGGGTATAGCACCGCAAATTCTAAGCGCTACATGTTTTTAAAAACACGTTTTTAGCTGATTCTGAATTGGACACCCAAGTGAGGTATCATTTTACTTGGGAGACCAAGGGGAACGCTGGGTGGTAGGACATTTGTGCCGGCACAGTAATCCCAAACAAAAATGTGTGGACAAAGTTATTTTTTCAGCTAAATTTGAGGTTTGCAGGGGTTACTGAGTAGGAAAACTTTGGGAGATCCACGCAAGCCATACCTCACTGGACTCCCCAGGGTGTCTATTTTTTGGAAATATATGGGTTTGGTAGGTTTCCCTAGATGGCCATGAGCCCGGGGCCAAAAAACCAGGTGCCCCCCCTTCAAAACCAGGTAGTTTTATGATAGGTCATTTTGAAGTCACCAGAGTACGATTTGGGCCATTTCCTGTTGCAGCCACTATGCCTACCCAAACAAGTGAGGTACATTTTTATCGGGAGACCTGGGGAAACGTTAGGTGGTAGGAAATTTGTATCAGCCCGGTGATCCTACAACTTTCCTACACAGAAAAGTGAGGAAAATTTGATTTTTTCCAGCCAAATTTGAGGTTTGCAGGAGATTCTGGGTAGGAAAACGTTGGGGGATCAACGCAAGCCATACCTCAACGGACTCCCCAGGGTGTCTAGTTTTCAGAAATGGGTGGGTATGGTACGTTTCCCTAGATGGCCGCTGAGCCTGGGGCCAAAGACCCAGGTGCCCCCCTTGCAAAACCAGGTCATTTTGTAATAGGTCATTTTGATATCTCCACAATATGTTTTGGGCCCTTGCCTGTCGCGGATACTTGACCCACCCACATGAGTGACGTACCATTTTTATCGGGAGATGTTGGAGAATGCGGGGTGGGTGGAAGTTTGCGGACCAATGCAGATTCCAGAACTTTCCATCACAGAAATGTGGGGAAATGTGTGTTTTTTTTACAAAGTTTGAGGTTTGCAAGGGATTCTGGGTAACAGAACCCGGTGAGAGCCACACAAGTCACCCCATCCTGGATTCCCCTGGGTGACTAGTTTTCAAAAATGTATAGGTTTGCTAGGTTTCCCTAGGTGCCGGCAGAGCTAGGGTTCAAAATCTACAGCTAGGCACTTTGCCAAAAAAGGGGCAGTTTTCACTGTAAAGATGTGGTGTGTCCACATTGCGTTTTGGGCCGTTTCCTGTCGCGGGCACTAGACCTACCCACACAAGTGAGGTATCATTTTTATTGAAAGACTTCGGGAAATGCAGGGTGTGTGGAATTTTGTAGATCTACACAGATTCCAGAACTTTCTATCACAGAAATGTGAGGAAAATGTGTTTTTTTTACAGAGTTTGAGGTTTGAAAGGGATTCTGGGTAACAGAACCTGGTGAGAGTCACACAAGTCACCCCATCCTGGATTCCCCTGGGTGTCTAGTTTTCAAAAAAGGCATAGTCTTGCTAGGTTTCCCTAGGTGCCGGCAGAGCTAGGGTTCAAAATCTACAGCTAGGCACTTTGCCAAGAAAGGGTCAGTTTTCATTGTAAAAATGTGGTGTGTCCACGTTGCGTTATGGGCCGTTTCCTGTCGGAGGCACTAGGCCTACCCACACAAGTGAGGCATCATTTTTATCGGAAAACTTTGGGGAATGCAGGGTGGGTGGAAGTTTGTGGACCCACGCAGATTCCAGAACTTTCCATCACAGAAATGTGGGGAAAATTTGTTTTTTTTTACAAAGTTTAAGGTTTGCAAGGGATTCTGGGTAAGAGAACCTAGTGAGAGCCACACAAGTCACCACATCCTGGATTCCCTTGGGTGTCTGGTTTTCAAAAATGTATAGGTTTGCTATGTTTCCTTGGGTGCCAGCTGCGCTAGGACCCAAAATCCACATTCTGAAAAAAAGTCAGTGCCTAGTGGGTTTTCTGCTGCCCTGGTGAGGGGGGGTCGGGGGCTATTGCCCTGATATGCCCCCAAGGGGGGCAGAAAGACTGTGGCCATTTTTTGGGGGTGTGGGGACATTGGGATGCTTATTCTGGGCAGCCCCCACCCCTACGTATAAAGTCCAGCATAATCGCTGGCGCCTAGTGGGCTCTCTGCCCCTCCCCGGGGGGCAGATATGGGGCTACTGCCCCATTTGCCTGCTGGGGAGCAGAAAGACTGTGGCATCTTTTTTGGGGCTGGGGGCATTGGCATACCCATTCTGGGCAGCCACCACCCCTAACTTTTGATTTTTTTTTCCTGGTGCCTAGTGGGCTTTCTGTCCCCGAGGGGGCAGATAAGGGGCTATTGCTGCCATCTGCCTCCCGTGGGGCAGAAAGACTGTGGCAATTTTTTGGGGTGGGGCATTGGCATGCCCATTCTAGGCAGCAACCACCCCTACGTATAAAAAAAATCCCTGGTGCCTAGTGGGCTTTCTGCCCCACCCGGGGGGCAGATCAGGGGCTACTGCCCCCATCTGCCTCCTGGGGGGGCAGAAAGTAATTTGCCTTCTTTGGGGGGTTATGGTGGGGGCATTGGGATGTCCATTCTGGGCAGCCCCCACCCCTGGCCTATAGAAAAATAATCCCTGGCGTCTAGGGTGCTTTTTGACCCGCCGGGGGGGCAGAAAGACTGTGACATTTTTTGAAGGGGGTGGGGGCATTGGCATGCCCATTCTGGGCAGCCCCCACCCCCAACTGCCCCATCTGCCCCATCTGCCCCATCTGCCTCCTAGGGTGGGCAGAAATACTGTAGCATTTTTTTTGGGGTGGGGGCATTGGCATGCCAATTCTAGGCAACCCCCATCCCTATGTAAAAAAACTAAAAAAATCCCTTGTGCCTAGTGGGCTTTCTGCCCCCCCGGGGGCAGATCAGGGGCTATTGCCCCCATCTGCCTCCTGGGGGGCAGAAAGTATTTTGCCTTCTTTGGGGGGTAGGGTGGGGGCATTGGGATGTCCATTCTGGGAGCCCCACCCCTGGCTTATAAAAAATCATCCCTGGTATCTAGGGAGCTTTCTGCCCCCTGGGGGGCAGATTGGGGGCTACTGTCCACCAGGGGGGGCAGAAAGACTGTCTGTGGCAAAAATTTATGAGGGGACCAAAGGCCCTTGCCCAAGGGGCCGCTCCCCCCTCCTTGGTGCTAGTGGGTGGATCCCTGCATGGTGATCGCCCTCCTGGGGCAATCCCCAAGCAGGGATCCACTAGGGAAGGGAGCCATTGGTAAGGGGAGATTCTCCCCTTTCCAACGAGACCTCTCCCATGTGTTTTGGTGCTCGGGGGGCTGAGATAGCCCCACAAGTACAGAAACTGTGAAACTGAAACTAAGTTTCAGTTAAGTTTTCGTTGTAATAATGACAGCGCGCCTTGTGCACAATCGTCATTACAAGGAAAACCAAAACCATGCTTTGAGAGGTTGGGGAAGCTCTTTCCCACCTCCCAAGGCAAAAAAAAATATGGGAAATCCCTCTGCTGTTTACAGCAAAGGGATTTTTTGAAAGTGTGCTCATGACGGAATGGTTCCGTCATGAGCACACTTGCACTTGTGCTCATGACGGAACCATTCCATCATGAGCATGGAAGGGGTTAAAGGCTGTCTGAAAGGGACATCGTAATCCCTACGGCGGTGCCTGAGCAGCATCAGGCCACAGCGGGACCATATGTCGGTCATACCGCAACCAACGGTCCGTCGTTTGCAATCCGACCGACATCGTAATGAGGGCCTATGTGTTCTATTTATTTATTGCTGCTTGTTCATAGGTGTTTGGTTTTAAAGAGGTGTTATGTTTTTCTTTTAGTGTGGATTAAATTATTTATTCATATCCACCTGTATTCTGTTTTATTTAAATATTTTTTGAATGAATAGTAATAATATTTAGAATAATATTTATAAATCAATTAGTATGGTACATTTTTGTTAGTTACAGTTTTATTTTAGCTTGCGTTGGAATACCGAGGTTTATTTTAGAGTAGTGTGCTTGCTATGGATTATATGGATGGTAGGCTTTGGTTGCCCTGTAGTATTTGTTACATTTCTTCCGTTTGTTTTGATACATAAGGTTTTAGTTGAGTGATAGATTGCTCTATTTTGAACTGGTAGTAGCTTTGTTACTGTTTTAATATGCTATGAATTGGTAGAGGGTAAGGTGGCTTAGGCCTAATGTGCTTTGGAAGGCATTGTGCTAGCCTTCCACTGAATTGTTTGTTTAGGCTTCTTCATCCATGGTATTTGATACTTGGGTTGGCGTCTGTGAATGGAACAGTGGACTCTGCCAACCCAAGTATCATCAAAATGGTCCAGTGGGGGACTTAGTTTGTGTTTGTTTGTTTGATAGCAGGGCAATTCTATGAGGAAGTTGTAGCAGTTTGCTGCTTCTGTAACTGGCATATCTGCTAAGGCAATTCATTGTCTCTCTTGTAGATAAATTGAGCATTTATTGTGTACTTCTCACTTAGTATAGATTTTTGGAGGTGTCTTCAAATACTACAGTTGAAATGTTGGTAACAGCCCTGTTTCGCTGTATGGGGGTATGTTGTTAACACGGAGCTAATCATTGTTTGTTGTAAGTCAATAATAATTTTTGGGGGATAGTAATTTTTGCTTTTATTTGAGTTAGTAATTCATAGTATGCAGCACTTTGTTAGGCAGAAGTGCATATACTAAATATATATCTGTGTTATGGTACTCACTTTGGGATCACTATATCGACAACAATAATATCCTCTAACAAAAATATTCTGCCAAAAATATTGTTTGCAAAAATATCGTCTCTCTATACTTATCATGGTAAGTACAAAAATATCGAATACAAATATCATATTACACTAATATCATTAAAAACAATAAAAAAATCGTTTTTAATGTATATAATTTAAAATAGTACATCTTAAATATTTTAATATATAACATCAATATAATGTAATTTAAATAAATGTAAATGCTATTTAATACTATACATAAATATATATTTATGTAAACACATGCATATATGTGTGTGCATGTTTATGTATATATATAATTGATATAACATTATCAAAAACTCCTCCAAAAGGCAGGATGGGCACTCACGGGGTCAACAATCAAATTTTATTTCTCCAACATGCATGAGCAGGTGCGTTTCGGCAACCATGCCTTTGTCAATGCTCTTAGCAAACAAGATGACACATAGTAACAGTTTTATTTAAATTTGTGAAGCTTCGCTCGCATTTGTGAACTTAACATGGACACTGAGGAAGGATTCATGATCCAAGTGCAATCCACAATCCATGGCTTCCATGTCTGCAGGTGCAATATTCAATAAACACCCAATGGCGATATTCATATTAATGGTTAATGAGCAAATACACAAAAATATACAGTCTTGCCACAATAGACATTATTCGGCTGAGTACTTGGTCAAGTTTACTACATGCTGATAGTTCATAATAAGTCCTTCCAGATAATAATTTAAAAATTATCGTTTTACAACTATATTATTGAAAATATTTACAACAATGATAGTCTTAGCAACGTTATTACTTACCTGAAACAAATTATATTCTTGCCGATATTTCCGCATCACGATATTTTTGTATCCTGATATCTGTTTCCGATATTTTTGTCTCCTGATATTTAGAACTTGATATTTTTTCCAAATACTGTCACTGTGTATGGTTACATTTGTGTGAATGGTGGAGCGCTCAATTTAAATATGCAATCTATCATCCACGCTTAGCTTTATGTCAGTCTTAGCAGGTGGGTTTCTATTGCACAGATTATTATCCATTTGCAATTATTAGTTTTATCATAAGGGAGGGTTCCCTTATGTGTGTTGTAGTTAAGCTATAGAAGATATTTATGTCTTTGAATTTTTAGTAGCAACAGGGATTTCAGTTGTCAATTTTATGGTTTGTGCTATAAGTCTTAAATTTGGGATACTTGGGAATTCCCCTATGATGTATTCAGGAATTTATGGTGTGATATTTTCCTAAAATAGTTTTTGTCGTTTTAGTTCTAGTGCTTGTTTCCTTAAGGTCTAGTGAGCCATTTCTAACTTTCATTTCTGTGTTGTTTGGCATGTGATTATGTTCCGTACAGTTTAATACTACATCATTTCTAGTATAGCCTGTCTATAACATGCATTCAAATAATAATGTGTGCATTTCTGGTGCATATTTTCTCTGCCTGTGGTCTCTTGATTGTAAATGTATTCCATGTGAAGCAATAACAGTTTTCCTTTTTGTGATGATACGTAAGTGTCTCTTTCCGCCAGTTATATATTATTTAAATGTTTGTAATAAGTACTTTTTTAATTAGCATTCATAAATTAATTAAATATTTGTGATATTTGTGATAAGTACATGTTTAATTATCATTATTAAATTAGCATTAGCATTAATATTCACTGCATTACATTTTTTCACTTTTTATACTTACAGATTTGATGTTGCTTTATTTTGAAGAGGTGATTTATGAGGTCTTCAATGATTTAGCAAGTTATGAGACTTGTTCTTGATTGTTGGACATTTGAAAAGAAGTTTTATAAGAATTATATGTTTGAAAAATATTTTGGGTCACTTCTAGGGTTTACTTGATTACACTTTCATTTTTAAACTATATTGGGGTTAGGGATTTTATTGCAAAGTTACATTTACTTACTTATAATAGTGTATTTGTGGAGTTTGTAATTTAGAAAGAAGATTCTAGTTTTTTCGCCTTTGTGTTTTCGGATTTGCCCCACCGTTATTTCTGATGTGGAGGAAATATAAATACAAAGTGTTGTATTAATTTGTGTGTCTAAGTTTTAAATTTGGCTATTGGCGTTATTTAGTTATAATTTTGGTCATGTTATTAACCTTTTAGAGCTGACTTTTTTGCTATTTTGATGCTTCCTTTTCTATGGGAGTTGAATCAGGCAGAGTGTCACTTTCTTCAATTCTTGAGGGTTTTCATTGCAAAAAAGGCATGTATTTGCGTGCTTTTTATAGTGGTAATTTAAATGGGAAAGTGTTAGTATTGTTTAGGTAGTTTTGACTTGAATTTGGTGAAAGCTAATTAGTGTTTAAATGTAATATTATATATATTCATTTTTGAAGTTATATTTATTTAAGTTAATCTTATGTTTTAATATATAAATATAATTTTGGTGTTATATTGATTTTTTTTTTTTTTTAAATGATGGTTTAATGTAATATGTTTTGGTTACTATTACTTAAATATATTTTATAATTTTATATTTAGCATTTTATTTGTGTTTGTATATTTAATAAATTCATTTGTAATATTTATTATGGAATATATTACTTTCTTCATTTTAAAATATTACTTTATTATAATTTAAATATAGATATGATTTTCTATATGTTGACGGAGGGAACCGTGTAGCGCTCCCGTCATGCTCCGTGGTTGAGCCCTCTTCTAGAGGAGGTGCAAGACAGCTGAAACGCAGACGAGCGGAGAGCAACGGTGGAAACACTGGAAATGATGGCGAGCGTAGCCGACTGAAAACATTTCTGCGGCTGGGTTCTAGTTTGTAGGCGTGGCCCGGACGTGGCTCATGGTTCTGGGGCTCCGCGGTTCTCACCGCGCTGATCGCCATTTTGGAGTCCGGAGTGCCCAGTGTTGTTTGTTTTAGGCCCACGCTGCTCGGGCGCACAACTGATGGGGGGAAAATTAATGCTGAAGAGCTGGGTCACTTTGCATCGGTATGGAGTCAACTGGGACGTCGGCGGACTCCCACAGCAGAGCCCAGGCCATTTGTGGAGACCGAGAGAGACAGATGACCTGTGGTGGGCCTGATCTGGCCGGCTTCGAGGAGCGTGAGGAGCACGAGGAGCGTTATTTCAGGAGACCTGCTCAAGAGACCTGCCCATGAGTTTATTTCCCCACTGGGGACTCCCAGCCCCTTTTCCCCCTCTATTCTCTGCCCCATATTCAGATGTGGGGTTAGGCAGCCAAGGTGGTGTCAGAATACGATCCTTGTGGCTAAGGAAAATAGAGACAAACTAATAAGTCAAAATTAGCTGAAACAGCAAGTATTGGAGCAACTTTTGAGAGGAAAAAAAAGAAGGGATAATAAAATAAGGGACTGGATCCCAGAGTATTGAGAGGATGGGACCAGTGCACTCACTCGCCCAGGGGTAAAAACAGATGTAAAATCAGCTATCGATAACTTTGGATAGCTATGGACTAGCTATCCTAGCTGGGCCACCCCACCACAACCTAGAGGAGTAGAAATCGGGCATTGAAGCAGCCTGAGGGTGAGCTCTAGGCTCCTCTGAGAGGAGGGAAAGCAAGCCGGTTGCAGATGGGGTCTGCCTACTGTGAATGCAGCTTGTAGCCGACCTGCGATAACTCCGGCGTCTCCCTACGAAACATCGATAACAATTGTAACTACATAACGAACACCTCAATGAAGCGTATATCAAGAGATCCATTGGCAAAAAAAGTGTTACAAGGAAGAAACCCCAGCCAGAAAAAGCTAAGCGAGGAAAATGAATCTCGGACTTCCAACCGTTCAACTCCATCCCCACCACCAGACAGAGTGGAATACAAATATTCTCAAGTAAGAAAAAACAGGATGGATTCCATAAGGAATGCAGACAAGGGCTGTGTCCCCCCCATAGCCACGGTAGGAACCGATCCCACTAAATCGCCTATAGATCTATTGGCTGCATGCTTAGAAGAGACACTCCAGGAATCTAGGAAGCCAGCATATCCCCTCTTCTCTCTGGGGGGGCCTAAGGGGACGCAAAAAGCTAATCTACAAGAACCAGCCAGCATTCAATTGAGACCCAACGGGGACGCGCCATCTGTAACCGCAGTCGAAAGAGTATCACCACGCAGCAAGATCCCAACGGGAGTAGAAGAAGAAGCAGAAGCGTCGACGCACATCCCACTAGAATCCGTACCGACCGCTACTCTTGAGACAACATTAAATCAGATACTAAGTGAGCTTCGCGAAATTAAGCTTTTTCAAGAATCAGCACATCGTGAGACCAACGAACAACTGGGCCAGTTCAATGAGAATTTTCACCAGCTTTTGACCCGCTTGACCCAGGTAGAACAGAAGGTATCCTCTCTAGAAATTAACAGTAATGATCAAGAAAATAATTTGACTAAACTGCAAACAGAGCTAGAATCTGCAGTTGAAGCTGGACGATGCAGAAAATCGTGCTTGAAGCACCAAACTAAGATTTGTTGGCATTCCTGAAGATCATGAAGCAGGGCAGTCACCTGTCCAATTAATAACAGAGCTGGTGTGCAAAGTAGTTCTCCCGGAAAAAGCAAAAGATGTTGGTGATCTGACCATCAATAGTATTAAGCTCAGACACTCACCTGCACTCCTTTTGCTCTGCTTGATGATGACTGTTCCCCAATCTCTCTGGGAACTGACAGAAAGGCAGATGTAATAATACTCTGTCTATCTGTGAGACCCCAGGGGGAAATGGGGATGGGACGAGAGATAGGGAGAAATGATGGTTGTTCTGGTGCTTGTCACCTCGGAGAATACTTCTTCAGGAATTCTGATTGGGTGTGACTAGAAGCTCCTAGCTGTTGCAATCGTTCTAGCAGGTAAGTACTCAGATACTAGAAAAGAAAGAAACATAAGTTTTCATTCTAGGGATCCTTCATAAATAGAAAATCTATTAATTAGTACTATATCTTAATCTTACTCAAAAGACTTTACCTATAAATGGTACAGCACGTGGTTTCTTTGTGAAGAAATAAAATAATGTACTTTTTCTCAATCCAACGTTCTAGTGTACAAACAATTGAAGGAAGTTATCCTAAAACAAATAAACATTAATTAATACAATGATTAGTCTTTTCATGCTCAATATGTATTGTGCGTTGTTGACTGAGCATATACCTTAATATTTATGTTCAATTAACTATAAGCGGTCTCCTGGAATCTTCTAACTCTGTTTTTGGCACGATAAATAAATAAAATAAATAATACAATAATAATTGCGAAAGGTTACAACACAATCACTCTTTTTATGTCCAAGAGCTTTTGTTTTCTTTTGCTGAGAAATAGATGCTAGAAACTTAGTTCGTGCAACAAGGTCTTTAGCTTTATTTTACAGCATTGGAATCCTTGTCCTTTTTTCTTGAAGCCCAAAAGGGTCCGTTATCAGCGCAGCAAATACCTTTTATCCTTTTAAGTTCATAAATGACTCACTGGCTGATTTGTAATAACTCCTACTCGAGTGGAGAACCGATGCTACCTTACTTGTATGTAAATCTTTCTCTCTTTTTATCTTTTGCAGGGGAATACCGGAACAGAGGCTCCGACGTGCAGGAAGCGGAAGAAGGAGATCACGGGACAGGAAGCCAGGCGAAGTCCGGGGGGAGGGATGCCGGAAGACAGGACGTCGGGAAGCCGAAGACGCGAGGAGGCTGGAAGAAGTCAGGTAAGCGCTGAGTCCGAAACGAGATTAAGCGAAGAATTGCAAGCGCAGGCGGCTTAAATACTTTCTGCTGCTCGCACTGGGAGCAGTTCCTCGTTTTACACGTGTTTGGCAGTTTACACGTGAATACTGCCAACGGTAACTGAGAATTTACATACTCGTGTTCTAAGCACATTGCTCCATGCTTTCTAGATATTTACATACTCGTGTTCTGAACACCTGGCGCAGAGATTCCTCATGCGTTCTCAGATCTTTATAGCAACTCATATTATTGCCGAGTTGGACCAACACTAAGCATTGCCAAATGTAAAAAAATATACAGTGCCAAACACAGATTGTACCCATAAACAATGTTTGTGAAAGAAATGTCTTAAGGGAACCGAACATGATTTGTACCCATAACAAATAGAGCACACAGAGTACCTGCAATTCGTCCTGCAAATCCCAAATATCCAAGAACAATCCTGGTCAACTTCGGAGATATCAGAATCAAAGAACAAATTTTGACTCAAGCAATTCAAAAGAAGTCCTTCACTGCTCCGGACAATTTCTCATTCTGAATATATTTGGATATATCAATCTTGGCAGCACGAAGACCTAGAGTTTTCATTGGACTGATCAACGAGTTTAAACGTTACAGTGCTCCAGCTGGCATAATACAACAATCCAAGTTAAAAGTCTTGTATAGAGGTCAATCGAATATATATTCCAGTCAGTCGAACGGGCCAAAGATTTTCTGCTCCTAGTCAAAGAAGAGGGGGGGGCAGGAAATAGCATCTATAAAGTCAGGAAAATGGTGGTAATAACGATCAGTTAAGAATAAACATCGATGTAGCTACTTTTTGCTCTTCTGCTTCAGCTTAGTTTTAGGAAGGCAGGTTGTTTTGCACCGCCCCCTCCAGAGGGAGCTCTAAGTACCATTCCAAGGTACTGTTGTAGGGGGAAGGGGGGAGCTGGGGGTGCTAGACGTGGGCACAGTCAGGGGAATGGGCCAGTGACAGGTAGGGGCTCGATCCAAGGGAGGGGGAGGATATGGGGTCACTTAAAGGTGGGAGGGTAAAAAAGAAAATGATAAGCACAGACCGAGGTAGGTGCATTGCGTGAAGAGTCAGGATTAGACGTGGTAGAACTAAGTATGATAGTAGAGGAAGCTACGATAAAGGGGGTAGGAATACCCAGATCGTGGTATTTCAGAAGGAGATAGCCTGTCCTAATGGTTGAGAATCACATATTGCGGGTAGCCTCATGTAATATAAACGGGGCTAATAACCAAACTAAGTTGAGAGCCACACTACAGTGGCTAATGGCAAGCCAGCAGCAAGTTATTCTGCTGCAGGAGACCCATTTAAAAAAAATGCGCCTTCACCCAAATGGCTGAAGTTCATAACGTAGGCCTTTCTGGCCTCAGCCGATGCAGCTGTTAGGGGGGTAGCAATATTACTTACCTGTCACTATCGGGTGAAGTTCTCCAGATTATACGTGACCCACTAGCTAGATGGGTGATGGTAAATCTCAAGATCGGGGACAGACCTTCCATTTAGTCAGCTATTATGGCCCTATAGAAGATGAGACGCCAGCTTTGGAAAAAGTGGCTAATATACTTACTCCGTTACATGGGTTCATAATTATAGTAGGAGATTTCAACTTTATTCAGAATTTAGAACTAGATTCCTCCCGTAGAATTAAGTCACAAAATAAACCACAGATCTGTAGACAATTGAGGAAAATAATCCGAGATTTTGCACTAGTTGATCCGTGGAGAGCCCAGCATCCTGCTATAAGCAAATTCATTTGCTTCTCGAAAAGGCACAATTCAAAGTCTTGAATCGATTTCTTTCTAGCCTCCCATCAATGCAAAAAGGGGAAGTCCTGGATTATCCCCAACCCTTTTACAGACCACTCGGTCCCGGTGATAGAGATTAGAACAAAGGCTAGCGTAGGGGAGCAATTGAGGTGAATGCTGGATAAAACTTTGTTGACCAAAGCGGGTTGGGTCAAATAAATGCAAGAATTGCTTGCTGATTTTGCCCAGAGGAA
Organism: Calotriton arnoldi; assembly: GCA_963921515.1. Taxonomy (NCBI): domain Eukaryota; kingdom Metazoa; phylum Chordata; class Amphibia; order Caudata; family Salamandridae; genus Calotriton; species Calotriton arnoldi. The sequence continues at coordinate 1,515,848 of CAWUFW010004481.1, read as the reverse complement.
TCTGGGATCAGCTCCACCCTTTCTGGTTTGGGATTCCTGCAAGGCCTTCATTAGGGGGGGGGCGATTTCGTGTAAGGCAAGCATCATTAAAGAGAGAAAGGAAATGGCTAGACAATTACAACAAGAACTAGACCAGGCAAGCCAACTCCACTCTACAGTCTATTCGGAAACAACAGAATCTGCCTTAAACAAGGCTAGGCAGAGCATTAGAGATTTTTTCAAGCAACAGGCAATCGCAAACCAAAATACGTGTTTACAAAAGTGGTACGAGGAAAGAGAACACATGGGCAAATTCTTGGCATAAAAAAAAAAAAGCAATAACGCTGCCATCAAAACTATTTTTGATGAGGATAAAGGTCAAGTTGTACATCAAATGGCAGAAATCAATAAGGTCTTCCTATCTCATTATAATAGGCTGTATTCCACTCCCGCATCCATATCATTTGACGGGGTTAATACATTTCTCAATACAATGGAGTTGCCCACACTAACTTGTACCCAAAAAACACAGATTTTGGAGCCAATTTCTGAAACTGATGTCCAGGAAGCCATTAGAAATACATCTAGCGGCAAAGCGCGCAGTAATGATGGATTACCTATCGAAATCTATAAAATCTTTATGCCACAGATAATTAATCTATTGGTATCCTTATTTAACAGGATTTTGGAAGGATGCCAGATTCCGACAACCTTTTCTGAAGCAGTTATAGTACGTTTTTTCAAAAAGAGCAAGACATCCAACAATCCGTGGTCATTTTGCCCTATTAGTTTATTAAATAACGATTATAAACTATTTACTAAAATAATGGCGAATAGAATCACCCCAATATCACAAAAGCTTGGGAACGAGGATCAATGTGGCTATTTGCCAGGGAGGCTCCTTGCTAATAATACAACATTTTTAATCCAGGCGATTGATTATTTTTCTAGCAAAGATATCAAAGTGGCAATCATCATGATTGATGCAGAAAAAGCTTTCGACTTGGTTAATTTGATCGCAAATCAAAGTTCATGTTTACAAAAGTGGTACGAGGAAAGCGAACACACGGGAAAATTCTTGCCGTGGTCCATAAATCTAAAAGCAACAACGCCACCATCAAATCTAATTTTGATGAGGATAAAGGTCAATAATGGCAAACAGATTCACCCCAATAGCACAAAAGCTGGTGAACGAGGGTCATTGTGGCTTTTTGCCAGGGAGGCTCCTTGCTAATAATGCAACATTTTTAATCCAGGCGATTGATTATTTTTCTAGCAAAGATATCAAAGTGGCAATATTTTTGATGAGGATAAAGGTCAAGTTGTACATCAAATGGCAGAAATCGATAAGGTCTACCTATCGCATTATAATAGGCTGTATTCCGCTCCCGCATCTACATCATTTGAAGGGGTTAATAAATTTCTCAATACAATGGAGTTGACTACACTAACTTGTACCCAAAAAACCCAGATTTTGGAGCCAATTTCCGAAACTGAGATCCAGGAGGCCATTAGAAATACATCTAGCGGCAAAGCGTGCGGTAATGATGGATTACCTATCGAAATCTATAAAATCTTTATGCCGCAATAATTAATCTATTGGTATCCTCATTTAACGTGATTTTGGAAGGATGCCAGATTCCAACAACCTTTTCTGAAGCAGTTATAGTACGTTTTTTAAAAATGGGCAAGACATCCAACAATCCTGGGTCATATTGCCGTATTAGTTTATTAAATAACGATTATAAACTATTTACTAAAATAATGGCAAATAGAATCACCCCAATAGCACAAAAGCTGGTGAAAGAGGATCAATGTGGCTTTTGCTAGGGAGGCTCCTTGCTAATAATGCAAAAATTTTAATCCAGGCGATTGATTATTTTTCTAGCAAAGATATCAAAGTTTCAATCGTTATGATTGACGCGGAAAAAGCTTTCTACTTGGTTAATTGGAGTATTTTATTTGCCATTTCAACAAAATTTGAGTTTTCCTTAGGTTTTGATAATATACTACATACATTATACGAGAGAGCCGAGGCAAAAGATATAATTAATGCGCATATTGTTGGCTCAGTTAAGATCCAAAGAGGTACTCGCCAAGGATGTTCGATGTCCCCATTCTTATTTGTTTTATTTCTCGAACCACTAGCCTCTTTGTAACGCCAGAACCCCTTAATCAGGGCACCAGTAGTTGGGGCACCAAAACTTAAGTTGTTTGCAGACGACCTAATGCTCTATCTGGAAGCAGATTCTGTAAATATCAAACGAACCTTTGATATATTCAGAACCTTCTCTGATCTAGGGGGGTACAAGATCAATGATAATAAGTCAGAAATGTTGTTATTCAATTGCCCTGACCAGGTTCTACCTTGTGATTTACGGATCCAGGTTGCACAGGCTAATCCAATTCGCTATTTATGCATTTGGGTTTCTCACAATTTTTCACAACTTTTTTCACTTAATTATGTTTCCACCCTTAATAAAGTTAAGAATATTTTAAGCAATTAGGAAACTCTACCACTTTCTATAATTGGGATTAAAATGATGATACTCCCATTATTTATTTACATTTTTTCAAATGTTCTCATCAAAGTTCCTCAAAGCTATTTCTAGGAAATAGAACAAATGTTTCACAAGTTTATCTGGTCAGGAAAAAAACTGCGTACCAAACTAGAAACCCTACTGTTGAGTCCGGAAGAAGGTGGGTTAGGGCTCCCCCATATCAAAAAATATGTTCAGGCTGCTTTAATGGACTGGTGTGGGTGTCTAGCTTCGTTACACGATTATGGTGTTAATTTGTATCTCCAGCAGATGCTATTTGAGAATAATATCCAGCTAAAACCCTTTATTAAGATCCCCAGACTACCCAAACGCAATAGATATAAGATTCTGCACATAATCATAGATAGATTCACTCAAATGAAGAATGAGCTTCAATTCACTTTAATCCATTCAGATATCAAGATAAGACACTGTGAGGATCTAGAGTTACTGGTGGATCCGCAGATGGTAAGAAATTGGGAAAGGCTAGGAGTTCATCAAATAAAAGATCTTCTGATCGAAGGGAAGCTGAAGTCCTGGGAACAAATTAAAGGAGGTAGAACAGAAGAATTTTCGGCCCTATAATTTTCGTACTTACAGATTTCTGGCCTAGTAAGAAAACTACAACTTCCTGATGGTCCACTTCCCAAGGCTATTAGTCATGCATTATATGTTAAGGAAATGATAGGGGGTAGGGAATTGGTATCTCATTCTGCAGCGACAATTCTACGAGCAAATAGTCCCCAGTGCCCTATTAAAAATACAGGAGACTACGGGGTGTCGGATAGATGCAGCACTATGGAAAGCCTATAATGAATGGTCCAATAAGGCCATACGCGGGGCAAATTTTAAACGTATGGCATTTTCCTCCAAATGGCAGTTATAAAACACCCCTGATAAGCTCCAAAAAAAAATCCCAGCTGTGTCATCATACTACTTTAGATGCCACCACCCAAAAGGGGACTGGACTCATTTCAGTTTTACCTGCCCAAAATTGACAGGTTATTTGAATAGGATTATTCAGTGGGTTAACAGGAAACTTACCCTCTGTCTATTCCCCCACCCTCTGATTACCTTATTCGGGATTCCCAATTCAAATCTAGCAGTTCGTCAAAAACAGTTTGTCTTCATTGCTTCTTTGGTAGCCAAGTCTCTGATTTTACAAAATTGGAGAATGCCAGATCCACCCAGATTTCAACAATGGGTAGCTAAAATGAGGCAAGCCAAAAATAAGGAAGAACTTTATTCCCTTAGGGTGGGGGCTGCAAATAAGTTCATGCAAATCTGGGGGGGATTTCAAAGGATCCAAGAATAGAGGCGGAGATGGGGAGTAACAGGCACATATAAGCCAATCATTAGCGATGAAGAGCCAACCGTGAAAAATTTTCTTCAGGGTCACTTTACTTTCTAGGAGAACCAGAACAAATTAGATAAAATATGGAAGATGTAATGGTCTTTGTAATTTTTTTACTCTACAATATTGTATGTTGCTGTGACAAGGTCTTTACACGTATCAATGAACTATTATGGTGTAACCACTATTTATTTCTCCTGATCTTTTGATATATTGTTTTTTGTACCATGGGTCTGTTATTATTACAAATAAAAAAAATATTTTTTTTTTATTTATTTATTATTAGCAATATGTTGGTACTCAATTTTGTTGTTTTTTATATTTGGGTAGTGTTCAGAATCTTCGAGGTCATTCATTGTTTTTTATTTCTATTTTTTGTTATCAACATTGGGGTGTTTTAGATATTATCTTCAGCAAAAAAAGTGTTTTTCTCTCACTTGCTTTAAGGCATTCCCCCCTCTAAATGAAGTAACTCCCTTAGTTCCTCACCATATTTCAATACTGGAAGAATGCAAAGGGCAATGAGAGAAAGACAAAGAGAGACGCACTGGATGTCCTCCTGCCATTTGCTGTGAGAAATAGGGAGCCTGGTTGGTAAAAGGACTATACCGTAATGCACAAGAGAGGTTGAAATAACAGCAACATGGCCTCAGCCTCCTTCCAAATGATTCCTGTGGTTACATGTGATCAATGCCTCTCATCCCAGCTGACACAGGTTGCTCATGTACACCCTGTTTGTCGCATTCGATGGACTGCTCCAGGACCTAGCTTAAAGATCCTGGTGAGGAAAATAATACTCTGAGAATATGTGTGTGTGTGTGTGTGTGTGTGTGTGAGTTGTGTGTGGTATGTGATATGCTTGAGGCTGGTGTCTGTATGTGTGTAAGTCAACAATATCTTTTTGGTAAAGCTGCACGTGGCTGTGCATAGCACTACTTTTTCTTCAGAACTGAAAAAACATACACCAAGTGCAATTTTTGTAAACCAGTTTTGAACATTTGCCTAATATATTGGACAACCACTTTAGAAAATATTTCTAATATTTTTGTTTATAATGTAGGAAATTCCGTAAACTAAGGGGGAGATTTTCAAACCTTTTGTGCTGGTTTAGCGTCACAAAAGTGACGCTAACCAGCGCAAATTTATTTTGGGCTATTTTCTTTCCAGCGCAAAATTTGTTATGCGCTGAAAACACCCCTCTAAGGGGGAGATTTTTTAAAAAGTCAAGCATCGCAGCACAGCTCCCCGCGAGCCTGCACGGCGTTGGGCGACAGGGAGGGAGCAGGAGAGCGCCATATCTTCATAGATATGGCTCTCTCCTCCTCTTTCCCTTGAGCCGGCGCTGATTTCAGCTGCCGTGCGCCATGCACTCACCTTAGCGCCGCAGCGCTAGGGTGTGTGCATGAGTGTAGCATAGGTTTTGTACAGGAAGGGTACCCTTCCTGTACAAAATACTATGCTAGGCACGATGCAAAGCTTTTCCAACTTTGCATACATGCTGCACAGTGCAGCACGCATGGAAAGTCGGAAAAGCAAGGAGAAATGTAAAAATTTCTCCAGTTAGCACCTCCTTTGAAGGGGCGTTAACTTTTTGCGCAAAACCATGTTTACAAATCTTTGTAAATATGGTTTTGCGTCAAAAGGCATGGTGGTTGCATGGGAACGCCCATGTACCACCTATGTAACACCCCCTTGGCACTAAGTAACGCAAAGCAGTGCTTCGCGCTGCTTTGTGCTACTAACAGGGTACTTTCCAGCGCAAAGGAAAGAAAATAGGAAAAAAAAATGTGTGATAGTCTGTGTCACTTTTGTGACGCTAAACCAGCGCAAATGGTATGAAAATCTCCCCCTAAGTAGCGCAAAACATTGCTTTGCGCTACTTTGTGCCGAGGGGGCTTTATATGGGTGGTACATGGGCGTTCCCATGCAACCACCCATGCCTTTTGACGCAAAACCATATTCACAAAGATGTGTAAATTTGTAAACATGGTTTGCGCCAAAAGTTAACGACCCTTCAAAGGAGGCGCTAGCAGGAGAAATGCTTTAATTTCTCCACACATTTCTGACTTTCCATGCGTGCTGCACTATGCAGCACATATGCAAAGTGGGAAAAGCTTTGCATGGTGCCTAGCATAATATTTTGTACAGGGAGGGTACCCTTCCTGTTCAAAACCTATGCTACACTCATGCACACACCCTAGCACTGCGGCGCTAAGGTGTGTGCATGGCGCACAGCAGCTGAAATCGACGCCGGCGCAAGGGTAAGGGGAGGAGAGAGCCATATCTCTGAAGATATTGCGCTCTGCTGCTCCCTCCCTATCGCGCAACGCAGCTCAACCTCGCGGGGGCTGTACTGCGTTGCGTGACTTTTTTGAAAATCTCCCCCTAAATGTGTTTCACGTGTTTCAGGAAATAGATGGATTAATAATTGTGGCAACATTTTGTTTGCCTCATTCTCATTGAGTAAATTACAAAACTCTTTCAAAGCTGCAGCTCGATTTTTATATGCAATCACTTGTATTTATTTCCTTGGACTTCATATCTTGTGTGAAAGTGCGTTTCAAAGTGTTTCCCAATTTCAAAAATATACAAATACTGCGCTGTAGCTGATATTGAATACTTATATTCCACTTTTAAGTGGATTTCATGTGCATTTCTGGGAATATTTTTTTTCCATCTAGCATGTTTCCTCACGCTATTTAAATGCTGCAAATTGATGATATTCAAAAATGCCTACAGCAGCTCAAAGAGAACTATTTTGTTTTTTTCTTGACAAACCAGACTTTGGAACAACCCTTATAAAATATGAATGAAGCAGACACTTAGATATGTAACGCTTCAACACCCTTTTCTCATTTGAGTTCATGAAAGGCAACAGCCTTCACTGGAAGAATGGGAAAAGTGGTCAAATGAAATTGTTCTATCAAGTGAAGTGTTAACCTAATAGGTCTATTGTGCAGAGTGAAATGAGGGAGCAGGCATGTATGAGCCTCTTCTCGGTTGGGTGCTTGAAATTTCCTTTTTCATGTTTGATAATGGCCATTAATGCAGGTCCTGCTTTTCTCAAACCAATGCATGAAACAGAAAGATTGCATAAATTCATTCACCCCTCAGGAGCCCAGTGGTTCTCTTCAATAGTTACTGCAGTGCAACATCAGGAGTCCACATTTCAAGAAATAATCCATTTTTGTCAGGCCGAAGATAAAATGTATGCATTTGCTAAAATAGTATTTTTTATCGTCGGTTTGTCCCTTAGGCATAAATAAAGAATATATTCTGTGCTACTATGTGGACAATGTATTCACCTGTTGTCACAAATACAATGATTATTCACGAATAAGATACACATATCTGCAAACACTGCATCGCCCCACGGTCAACAAACACCAGGGTAAAAAAAAAAATCACTGCAGTTGCTAGTAGCCATTCTCATTAGCTCGAGGCTATATTTTATTTAACTTTTTTCAAATAGAAGTGGATTTATCTGAATGAAATTATTTTTATTAAGTGGACAACCAAGCTTGAGGGAATATAAGGTTATAACGTCACCGGATGCGAAATGCAAACGCGAGAGCTTTACGTGTAGGCAGTAGCAGGCGGTAATACTGCTATTCTATAAGGAGTTTTAATAGCTAAATATGGGCCTTTTTACCAAAGTCCCTTAATAAACCCTGGTAACTCTGCTCCTCGGGTTGGAGAAGCTGGGAGGAGTCGCCTGGCATTACAAGGAGGACTCTGAGGGTGAACTTCGAAATGGCCGATTGTCAAGAGAATTGGTAACTATGGACCTGATTACCCCGGTAAATCCTAATTTTACCTGAATCCATCTGCTTTTATTAGGTGAAAGACTCACAGGGCCTGATGTACGACCATTCCATTTTGTGAGTCGCAAATTGCGATGTTTTGCGACTTGCAAATTGCGACTCACAAAATGGAATGTCAATAGTGTCTGAGACACTGTTTGCCATTCTCAAAAGAGTCGCAAGGGACCTGCCTCATAAATATTCATGAGGCAGGTCGCAATTTGTGACCCATTGGGAATGGCCTGCAAACACAGGGGTGGTGGCCTACTGGGCCCAGCAGACCCCTTTGTCTGTGTTTGATTTTTCAATAAAGCAACTTTTCTTTTTCAAATCCAGCACGTTTTCCTGAAAAGAAAATGAGATTCAGTTAAAAAACAAAAATGATAAGTTTTCTTTTCTTTTTTTAAGGGCAGGCAGTGGTCGCTCGGACCACTGACTGCGCTTAAAAAATATTTTCGCTCCCATTCACAAAAGGAAGGGGTCCCCTATGGACTTGCAGTAGGTGGTAAACTGTGAGTGAAACAATGGAACACACCGTTCTGACTCGCTATTAGGAAGGGACACCCTTTGGCATGCCCCATCCTAATAGAGACTAACAACCACTATTTTGCAAGTCACTGAGTTGCAAAATAGCGTTGTACATACCACCGACCTTTTTTGCGGTCGCATACGGGCCGATTTCCCGTTTGCGACCGCAAAAAACGGTTGTACATCTGGCCTACGATCTATAGAGGTACCACATTTCTCATAATTCTGAGGAGGCTGGTTACTTTTGTTTCCGGGAACAGCTGAATTAAAGGGAAACTCGTAATAAGGTCCTCTGAGCTATACCATCATAGGGTATAGTGGGACAAGGGCATGTTTTGTCTACTGCATGAGAAGGCTTCAACAGTTGAATTTGACACAAAAGACGATAAGTTAAAAAATTGTTAACTAAACATATACTATAGTTTGAAGAAAGAACTGATGCTAATGCAGGAAGAAAAGTTGCTCTTCCATGGAGTTAAAAATATAACTCGGTGTAGAGATTAGCCATGAAAGATATTAGGAACCTACATTTTTTGATTTGCAAAATGGAAATCGCCTCATTAGCTCAAAAACGACCTTCAAGTAGGGAAGTGTAGGTAATTAACACAGCGTGCTGCAGGAGCGTTTTTCAAGGGAAGCATAATGGTTTGCAAAAACCCAAACTAGACTCCAGGATGGACCTTATTGTCACACAATATCAGCATGGCCATCCCAAAACACATGGCAAAATTGATGGTTGTCACATCATGCCTTGTAAGCCCCTCCACACATCCTTTGCCACACGGTATCACTTAAGCCTGGGCGTAGTTCGCGAAGTAGCGCTACGCGAAGCCACGCAAAGTGCAGTTCGCACTACGCGAGCTACGCGTAGCACTACGCGAACTGCGTAGTGCACTGTTCGCAATGATTGCACAGTGCCGGATGCTTGTCCGCACTGTGCAATCATTGAAAACGGCATCTTGCACAGTGCGAGCTGTCTTACTGCCGCTCGAGTAGATTTGTACTCGAGCGGCAGCTTCTCAACGCGGACTGGTAGTTTCTCATCGCGAGCGGTCAGCGAGCATACGCGACCACTCGCAATGAGAAACCTGACCTCCCGCGTTGAGAATCTCGCCGGGAGGTTTATTTTCACGCTCGCGATCGGCAACTTGATGTTGCTGATCGCGAACGAGGAAAAAGTCTCGCCGGGATGTCATTTTGCTTGCTCGCGGTCGCCAACTTGAGGTTGAGGACCGCGAGCAAGCAAAAAATGACCGCTGCACTACGCTATGCTACGCTACGCGTGTTTGCACTGTGCTACTTGCAATTCGCGTTGTGCGAAGTAGCGCAAACTTCGCAAACTACGCGAGCGTAGCATAGTGCTTTGCCCAGGGTTAATCACCATGTTCTGCTTCTGCAATCCTCAGCAACCCAACTGGAGCGACTATCCAATATTCTCCAAACAACACCTTTACTCACATTAGACTGCACCATCTAACACCCTTCCCATTCATGCGAGCTTGTTTCTGCATTCTTGGGAGGCACAGGTTAGAGTGCCTCACAGACTCACTATAGCAATGATATTTAAGCCTATGTAGGGTACTCTACAGGCCATGAAAGTTGTGTTAGTACTCAAAGCTTCTCAGACCCTTTTATACGTGTGTTCCCTCAGTAAGGCTGCCTTCAGTAAGACTTCAGAACATTGTGGTAGATGTAGCCCATGCATATTTCATTTTCTCTCTGAGTCTTCATTTTAACAGTAAAATAGTGATCACTTTTGAATGAACCGTTCACCTTTCATCTAAACATTTAATTCAGTTCAGTTTTCCTTGGGGTAGTTGCCTGACATCATGATGTTCTGCGTTCATTTAAACTCTTCAGGGGAAATTAACCTTTTAGGTGGTTCCAACTGTGAATGCTGTAAAACAATGTAGATGGTAAAATACCCAATACCTGATCTATCAGGGGAGGAACCCTTATGTGTAGGTCATTGGACATGGTAGCTGCAACTTTCAAAGACATAACGCACATTGCTACTCAGCAGGGTATAGAACAATGTAAAGTGCCACAGAGATAATAAAAGTTCATGGATGCTGCTCTTCAGGCAGAGAATAGCTATGGTGTAGTTGCATATCTGCTGTAAAAATCAGATGTTACTTTCACTCTTCACTGACCATTAGCACACACAGGTCAAATAGTGGTGATTACCATAGCACTGCTGCAGATCTCTGCCACAGAATAGTAGGAACACAAAGTTGATGTTTTACCCACACACACTTAAGGTAGGAGGCCATCATCTTACAAATATGGGAACTATAAAGAACAAAGGGTAAACATCACCTAGGGCCATCACAGACATTGGGAGCCCAAATGCTGCAAGGTCACAAATACTTAAGAAAGAAGGCTATACTCGGGAGTGGATTATATCAAAGGTAGTTTACAGCTGCGGGTTTGAGATTAACCAGCCTCTTAAAAGAATAAACCCTAGTCACCATTAAAATTATTATTACAGTGTTACCAACGTGGTCCCAGATTCTGTTGTCCCCTTAGTCACCAATATATTTAAATGGGTTCTTTCATTTTTTTGTTACAGAAATTCAGTATTATGAAAAAACCATCAAAAAGTGTTAGCATGTGTAAGAAATTCGGCTATTGGTTGATAAGGATGGAAACGCCACTCAGGCAACAACCACAATCCTTGTCAAGATGAACCACAAAAGTCACTGTATTAACTTGGGGATAATTTACAGCCCCTTGCGCCGCCGGTGCGTCACTTTTTGTGATGCACCGGCGGCGCATTTGCTGCCCCATATTTACAAGGACAGGAAAAGCCACCCTGCGTGGCTTTTCCTGTCCTTGTAAATATGGCTCCTTTACACGCAGCACTTTGCGTGAAAGGGGCGTTCCATGGTTGTTGCTGTGGGTGTTCCCACGCGACACCCATGGAACCTGACACATTTCCAGATTTAAGAGAAATCGTAAACCTGGAAATGCGTCTGAATGCTACGCCTCCCAAGTGGAGGTATAGGGAGGTGCAGCGAGGAGAAATGTATTCATTTCTCCTCGTTTTATTCCTCTTTCTTTGCGTGCTGCATTCTGCAGCACACATAGAACGAGGAAATCACCTCTAGTGATTGTTTAAGTGCCGAAAGGTGCCCTTCCTGCACATAAACAATTATTAAAAAATTACCTTTTGTAAGTTCCATGTGTGCTAATGTAGCACACATAGAAGTTGAAAAATGCCATTTCAGATTGTTTATGTGCAGGAAGGGACACCTTCCTGCACTTAAACAATCATCCCTGTGACACAGGCATCCTTGCACCATGCTGCAAGGGTGCCTGCGTCAGCGCATGGCAGCAAATGTGCACCAGCGCAGGGGAGAGCAAAGGGATCCATCATATCCTTGTAGATATGACACATCCCTGTGCTTTGAAAGTGCCGTAGCGTGGCACAGCCAAAGCACTTGTGGTGCTGCACTGCAGCACTTTCTTGTAGATGAGGCCCACGAGCTTAACCCTCTGGTAGCTTGGCACAAAGTAGTCTGGGTTAATTTAGAAGTAATGTGTAAAGTATTTATGCAGCACATAAATGATAATAAAGTGAAAACACAATACAAGAAAAATCCTAAGCCAATTTAGAAAAATAAAGTACATTTTGGTATATAGAATGATACCTGAAGGACAAAATTCGAATCAGTAGAACCGGAGATAGACACATGTAAAATGTTTGATGAAAATAGCACCGCAAAGCACAGAACGCCGACTGCAGTTATATGGTTGCCCTGTACCAAGATTAAGTCACAAGTTCTGGGAGCCTGCAATAAAGCACAGGCTGGGTACAGGACTGAGTTCAGCCAGCTGAGAATTGTACCTTTGTGTCCTTGGTATGGTGATGTGGGGTTCTCCATTGGGCAACATCATGCTGCGTTGCACTGTGCCAGTTCTGGGGAAGCTGCCAATCAGGAGCTGCAATGCGAGATCCTGTCCTGGCCCCTGTCCAGCTCATTCAGATAACCACATTTGGCGCTCTGTGCTTTTAGGAGCTCCTTTGCCCAAAAAACTTTAAAGATGCATATCTCCGATTATACCGATTGGATTTTTGTTATTCATTTTATTTATTGAAATTTAGTATATTTTCCTAAATTGGTTTGAGATTGTGTCTTCACTTTATTACAGTTTGTGTGCTGGAGGCAAAGCTCTTTGAAGTGTAAGTGGGGCAGGGTATAGCTCTGCTCCAGTCAGGAAGGCCCACTCCCAGCAAAGTCTACTGCTGCGGGATCGGATATTTGAAACCACAAATGTACTTTTTTTTTCTTGTCAGAAGCACTAAGAAAACGCTATCGCAGGTAGAGAGAGTGTGATGCAAGTGTTGTGCACTGGTCTGCAGGAGCAGGTTAGTTACTGGCAGTGCATACACCCAGTTACACAATACCAAGCCCTGTCCGCTGCAACCCCCGAGGAATCAAGTTTTTGCAAATAGGAATCGGGAGGTAGGAGACTAGCCTTGAAATCGGTAGTCTCCCATCTGATTTTCGGAGGGTTGGCATGTATGCATTGTTCACTGTCTGGCCCCAATACACATTCTTAATGTGGGAACCATTAACAGGCCCAGGCAGCTGGAAACTCCTAGAAGGCCCCAGAAACTTTTGGGCAGGAAAATTCCAAGTTTCTAATTGTGGCATTTTCAAAAATGTTATCTAAAATATGACTTTACCAATAAAGAGGATTTTAAATTACAATTCATATGAGTGTAAGTAGCATATCTCTATTTGATCACAATCTGAAGTTCGCTCTTAACTGTAATAAGGTAACCTAGTGTTAGTCAATGGGTGGGATAGGCCTTACAACAGTGAAAAAGACTTAGGAGTTTTTCACTGTCAAGACATGTAAAACGTAAGTACACATGTCCTACTTTTTCAATACAATTCACCCTGCGCTATGAGTTAGGGCCTAACTTAGGGGTGACTTATAAGTAATAAAAAAGAAACTTTAGGTGGAAGGTTTATTTTGTCAGGTCGAAATGGCAGTTTAAAACTGCACTACAGGCAGCAGTGACATTCCTGAGACATGTTTTGAAAGGCTACTTTAGTGGGTGACACAATGAGTGCTGCTGCCGACTAGTAGCATTTAATTTACAGGCCCTGGGTACATGTCGTACCATTTACTAGGAACTTACAAGTAAATTAAATGTACCAATTAATCATATATGCCAATTGTACCATGTTTTAGGGAAAGTGGTCAAGCACACAACCACTGGTTAGCATGGAAAAAGTGCACAAAGCCCAAATGCCAAAAGTACCGTAATCCATCCATAACCAGGCTCAGAACAGGAGGCGAATACCTTCAGTAAGGATGTTATGATTGACATCCCTTAATAATGTTCAACCACAGTTTCATGATTCCTCTACTCTTCATTAGAAAGAAGGAAACATTTGATCTTTTCACATGAATATTGTAAGTAAACGTATTATCCAAAATATGTGCAGGTTGATTTTTTTTTCTGCAGTAACCATAAAATGACTTAGGCAGAATGAAAAAAGGACCTATTTGACCTTCAAGCAGCACTTTATACAACTTTGAATTGACCACATTGCCTGGTTAGGATGATCTCATATCTGAGGGCATTGAGCAGGAAAAAGCTCTACCAGATGCTTCCATCATGAAGAAGCGTCTTCTCGTAAAGTACATGTGAGTCTGAAAAGGGGTATTATAGATCTAACAGGATAAGGAAGAACATGAGCATTTGGGGGCAAAGGCCACAGAGAACTTTAATAAAACCCTAGACCTCTTACACTCTCAAACACTCTCTGAATCCAAAATGTGGTCACTAAAAAGAGTTTTGTTTCCAAAACAATTGTGTGGAAGAGGCTGAAATTTAGGAAGAAGAGGTTGGCCACTAAAGAGAAGTCGAAAGCTGACCACTTAGCACAAGAGTGACTAAGAATTTGATGCCTGCAGGAAATGGATTTGAGAGAAACTGGAGCAGCTCAAAATGCAGACATTGATAATGAGTCACCACGTGTCTCCCAATAACAGCTCAAGACATCAGTAGGATTGTTACAGGATTGTTGATCACTTTGTAGCTCAGCTACAACATACACCAAGTCGATGAGGGATGCTATTGAAGAGGTTACCATCAAACATTGTTCTAATCATAGCATTTGAGAAAGAACTAGAATGTGCTATAAATACACGAATTACATTTTTGTAACACAAATTGTTCAAACCCCTAACTAGTACCCAAAGAACTTGAGAAGCAGTACCTAAAAGTCGCACTAGTCTTGAGTGGACTCCTGGATATAACATGAAAGAGTGGCTGGATATGCAGTGACAAATGAAAACATCCCTTCTTTTTTCTTGACACCCTCGATCTCCCACCCTCCTTTCCACTACCCTCTTTCTTTCCCTCTTTACATTACGCAGCAACCACTCTGAAGTGGCTCCTCAAGCAACATTTTAACATTTCATCATGCTCAGTAAATAAAAAATAACATAGGTGCAAGAAAATGTATACAAAGACAGTTGGGATGCAGGGTTTAAGCACATCTTAGTTGATACAAAGATTATTGATCCAGAAGAGATTGTTATGGTTAGTCTGATGATTAATATCATGAGAATATGACACACTCCCACTAATCAAACCAGGGAGGGGTTAGGAATTAAAAAGAACTCCCTCAAGTACCCCAACATTCATCCAAGGAAGGAGATTCCACAGCATCCCAAAGCTGCCGGCGGGGTTCCTCACAGTTGGAAGCAACCCTAGGACCTGGCAGTCATAGGGGTGTGCTAGAACTACCAACACAGAAGGACTACCAATACTTGGCCTAGCAACACCCCTAAGTAATGTCATATCGAGGAGGTTGCGTGCGTCAAGTTAAGAGATGGAGAGACAACATGGAGGCTATCTAATGTATTTATTTATTCATTTTGTAGTTTTGTGGATGGGGCATCAGAGAGTTCTACACGCAGGATAAGCTTACAAGCATCCATGCATGTAGAGAAGATTTAAGGTCAGAAATTCCTTCTGTGGTGATCTGACGGATATCTGAATTTTGTGTTTTTTTGTTGGTGTCTGCGGTCTGTTGTACAGGCCTTAGTCCCGGTGTCTTCTCATACAGAAGGTCTTCTTCTCACCCCATTCATTTTTGAGCTGAAGGGCTACTTTAATTAGTTATGACATTCAGGTGACTTCTTCCTAGACCATCTCTCCTACCTCCAACCTAATTTTAACTCAGTAGGAGGGGTTGGTGATGGTATTTATAAGTTCAAAAGGGGAATTCTTGAGTAACAGTGGCCATAACTCACATAATTCTGCATTGTGTAATGACACAGAATTACCTACAAATTCAGTGAGATTACACGCAATTAGACTAAAAGAGTAATTCTGCATTGTGCACTATTTTCTAGCAAAAATGCCTTTGGAGTCCAATATTGGCACAAGAATGCATTTTGCTCTAAGAAATAGCAATAAATGCAATAGAACATAATTGCAGTGCGAGCAGCTGCTTGATAAATATGCACTTGGGGCAAGATTTTCCCTTAACTTACTGCTGCCGTTTAATGCTAGTTTCTTAGCGCAAAATTCATCCTCGCAAAGATGGATGCGAGGATGCATTGATCTCTAAATGCAACAGAACATAAACAGCAGCGTGAGCTGTCGTCTGTGCTTGCTAAATGTGCTCTCACAGTCTGATTTTTACCGTCAAATCCCTCTTAATTATGCAAGCGGGCATCATCCCTTTGTTATCGGTAATTCTGCATCAGAGAGTAAGACGGAATTACTTAAATTACTCTGATTACTCTGCCATAATTAAAAATATTCCCAGCCCTGTACTAGATTAGGTACAAATAGGATGCTTTAAGTCAAAGCAGGGAAAAAGTGGATACTATTTATGTATATCTTGTATTGTGTGGAGGTTCCTGGACACAATGTCCACACTCTTAGCAAAAATTGCTGTAATTTAAAACCTTTACTAAGAAAGTTTTTGTTTGAAATTCTTTAACTTTCTTTGTGTTCATTCATTTAAAAAAGAACAATCAGACCAGAAATAAGACGTTAGAGCTCCTTTTCTTTTTATGTTCTTTACCCTGCAATAGTTTCAACCTTTGCAATTACCTTGCCTTGACATTACCACAGCTTTACAGAGTCACTATAATACCTTCAATCAAAGCCAATTTAACCACTAGAGCCAGTCATGGCAATTAGGTGTTGTGATATTTTTCAAAGTTTAATTCTCAACTCATTTTTCAACTGAATGTGCAGCAAGTAAATGATTTATTAACTAAACATTGCAAACAAAAGGCTTGGACGTTTAGCCCAATACCTACATATCAAGGACAGTTAGGGATTTGTTCAAGAGCACCCACCAATGCCATCTTGGTGGGTCATCTTTAAAACTTCATAATGGACAAATGTAACTTATTATTACATTAAGTCACTTGTTGCTTATTTAGGGATAGTTTAGTCCTGAGGTTTCTTCTTTTGGGCTACTTTTAAAGCATGGCATTTTGCATCTGCTGGTGTCAGCAACTGATATGAGCAGAGCAGACCATCATCCTACAAGAAGAAGACTTTGAAAGATCTTAGCCAATCATTTTCAGAGGAATATGGGTAAACACTATTTAAAAGCACTGTCATTACAACCACTGGCTTACAACATGAACAATCATTACAATCAAACAAGCATTGCAATGTGACAAGGCATGCAAACTCAGACATGTAGAATGATGAATCAATGTGAGAGCACATTAAATACAGACATGTTGGCGTTGCCAATGCTTCATAACGGTGGTCTTAGTAGTATTGTTTGTGGTGTGGTTGTATTGGTGTGGATATTATCTCAGTGTTAACATTTGTGGTTTTGGGATTGGTATAGTGGTGGGGTTGGTGATATTGGTAGAGGTGATATTGGTGGTGGTGATGGTATTGGTGGCAATGGTGGTGGTTGTGTTGGTATTGATGGTTGTGCTACTGGTGGCATTGGTATTTCTGATATTGGTGGTATTGATAGTTGTGATGTTAATGATATTGGTGGCAGAAGTATTACTGATGATACTGGGGATTGATTTAGTGTTGAAAGTATATTAGATGATAGTTTTCTGATGGTGGTATTTATTTTGGTGGCATAGTTGGTGTTGAATTTACAATATCTTGTGCTGGTGGTATAGGTGGTGACAAGGGCAAAGTGGTGGGCATTTGAAAATGGAAGTGCTTCCATTTCCAATAACGGACCCTCAGCAGGAAAAGTTGCAAATGAGCAATATTTCCTTTTTTGGTTTATGGCCCTACTTTCAAAAGTTTGTTGCATGAATCAAATGGACAAAAATCCAATCAGTAGCACTGGAAATATAAAATTTCAAAGTTTTAGGTAGATATAGCATCTAAAAGCACAAAGCGCCACTTACAGTACTCTGATCATGCTAGATTGGGGGAAAGTCACAGGCTCGATGGAGTACAGGCCTGGCACAGGCATCAGGTTAGTCCCGTTGAAAAAGTTATCTTCTCAAAGTCCAGCGCAAAGAGTTCCATTCATAATGGAGGAGGCTGTGAGAAGTGGAAAGAACATTGTATCATAAGACACGTTTGGGCTACACAGACGGCTTTTGCTGCAGATTCACTTTGGCAGTCACCTCAGGCTGCCATTGCGGTAGTGCAGATCTCATGGGCTGATTGTTGTGGGCGACCACTGTAGCCGATGAGTCAGGTTCATTAGAGCTTCGCGTTGGCTGAGTGTTGTGGTCACAAAGAGCCCAAAACTTTAGGATTTCACTTTCTTCTTAAGAGAAGCTCAATTGATGCCAGCCAAGGGTCCAGGAAGTGGGGAGACACCACTTGGGGATTAGGAATTAACTTCAGCAGAGGCCAGACGGGGCACAGGCAGGTACAGTTACAGGTCCAAGCAGGTCCAGTGCAGCATGTCAGCTGAGTAGTTGCAGGGAGGCCTCTAGAGCATGTTGTGTCCCTGTAGCTCAGAAAGGAGGTGATCCAACTAAACCTTGGTGTCACCCAGGTTAGCCTGGGATGAAGGGAGCAGGTCCAATTTTCCTTCTCAAAGAACAAGGCAGTCCTCAAGCATCTTTAACAAGATAGCCCCTATAAAACCTTGTTCTAATTCCAACCATGAAAAGCATGCACCCTGGTACACTCCAGAACTGCACACTGAAATGGGTCTGTGTAAAGAGCTTGAGAGACGATTGCACCATTTTAATAATCTTGTTGATTAAGAGGCATATAAACTAGGCTTAACGAAATATCACCGCAAAATAAAAAAGCCCACAAAGCACACATTTCTCTGCAAATTAACCAGGCTGGGAACTCCTCTAAGAATCTTTTTAAAGTGCTTAACTCATTCCTTAACCCTCGAGCCTAAACTCAAGAGATTGTACCATCACAAGCTCTTTGTGATTCCCCTGCGAATCACTTCAAAGAAAAAATCTATATAAATTGTCAGATTTTCCCCAAAATAATTCAGCAAGACAGCAAGCAGTTTAATCCTTGCTTATCGCTCTCAAACAATTATCTTATTGTAGGCAAATTTAAGCCACTCTTGCCTGACTCTATTCAGATGGTACTGTCAACTGCTGAACCAGGCTCTCCCTTAGACCTCTGCCTTCCTTGTATCACTGCGTCCTTATCCTTTCAGCTTGCACTGGCCATCTGCTCGCTATTTAATCTATCCATTTCTACTGAGAAATTCCCCTCTGTCTGGAAAGCAGCACTGGTCACCCCCATTAAAAAAAATACCAATCTGTCACCTAAGGATTTTGCCAACTACTGACCCATTTCTCTTCTTCCTTTAGTGGGTAAGTTGTTGGAAGGCCAAATTAACATCCAACTCATGGAACATCTTGAAACTAGTAAGCCACTGGACCCATCTCAGTTGGGCTTTAGACCCATGCACAGTACCAAGACTACTCTTGTAGTGGTGACTGACCAAATCAGGTGCTTCTTAGATAAAAACATTCCTTCACTACTTGTGCTGTTGGATCTATCAGAAGCATTTGATATTGTTTCTCATTCTTGATTGCTGCAAAGACTGCAGGAGGTAGGAATCCATGGCACAGCACTGATATGGTTCAAGGCATTTCTAACTAACCAAACCCAGACAATTATTCTGGCATCCTACAAATCTTGCACCTTGAAACTTGACAAGGGGGTGCCACATGGCTCTTGTCTGAGCCCTACACTCTCTAACATCTACGTGGCCCCCCTTGCTAACCTTGTTAAAAAGTATGGTTTCCAACCACTGTCATATGCTGATGACACAAAGCTAATTATCACCCTCGATCAAAATCTGAACAATGCTAAAGCTCGTTTCTCGCAGGTATGACAGCCATTACAACCAGGATGACTGAGAACTGTCTCCAATTAATTGCCAATAAAACTGAAAATTATGTTGTTTGGCAAGGCTCAAAAGCTTTGGTCTCGCTAGTGGAGGCCCCGCTGAACTTGGCGTGGCTCCAACCCCTAAATTGGTTCTAAAAAATGTAGGCGTTCGCCTGGATCAAGCACTCACTATCAAAGAACAGGTTGCCACCACCACTGGCACCTGCTTTCACATGCTGCGTCTGCTACGCAGAGTTTTCCCTCTCTTCCCACATTTAGTGAGGAAAACACTAGTCCAAGCATTGGTCATCAATCACTTAAACTACTGCAATGCTTTATTGGCTTCCATAAATGAAACTGTCTTAAATTAACTGCAAGTTGTTCGGAATACGTCAGCATGGCATACCAATAATCTTCCAGCCAGGACGGCCTTTGCCCCTCTTCTGTATGTGCTCCATTGGTTGCCAATTCACAGAAGAATAATTTTTAAGGTTTTCTGTCTGACTCATAAGCCCTTGAATGCAAAAGGGCTGAGTTACCTTTCCTCAAAACCCGTTTACTATTGTCCAGGCAGATCTTTAAGATCTAGTGATAAAGCCTTGATCACAGTACCTCAGATCAGTAAATCTCATTCAGGAGGTAGATCCTTTTCTTACCCAACCCCCCTGCTCTGGAACAAGCTCCCATTTCCCATACGTCAATGCACGGACCACTACAAATTCAGAAAACATCTTACAACAGTGCTATTTGTGGCCAAATTAGTAGGATTATCTGTTTATGTGCTGCATAGTGCCGAAATCCCACTCCCGGGGTGATTCGCGTGCATTAGAAACTAAATGAACAATAACAGGGCAGTCCTTGTGTAGCAGCATAGCAGTCCTCTGAAAGCAAAGCAGTCCTTCTTCTATAATGTCCACAGTTCCAGGAGTACACTGATGAGTGGCTCTGGAGGTCCAATATTTATACCTGGTGCCAGCCTTTTAAGTGGATGGATTCCCTATACTACCCCAATATATGGTTGTGGAAAGTTCTTCCCTTCCTCTGCTAAGGCTCCTAGAAGTTTGGGGTTACCAAATACAAGGTAAACCTGGTGTCAGATCCCTATGAGCGTGCAGGAGGCAAAGCCTTTTGAAATATAAGTGAGGCAGTGCAAAGCTCCCCCACCAGCCATCATGATAGGATGGCCAATGCAACCCACATCTAGTCCCCCTTGTATCACTTTCTGGGAGAAATGCCCAAACCCACACATCAGGGCCATTCACAGTCACATGGCCCACAACAGTGGAAGACGGCACAAATAGTTAACACAAGAACATCTCAACTTTATAAAAAGTGGCATATTCCGAAATGTGACTTAAAATCTGACTTTACCATTAAAGACAGTTTTGTTTGAGTCTATACATAACATCTCTATCTTCTCTCAATCCAAAGTTAGAACTTATTAAATGTAATAAGGCAACCCCATGGCAGTCAATGCGAGAGATACGCCATAAACTAGACATCAATAATCTTCATTCGCTACATTTCTGTAGCAGAAAAACACATAAAATACAATTCAGCAAACAGTTCATAAGGAGAATAAAATGTTAAAAAAAACACATCAAAACTCAAGGGCATTTTTGCATCCTGTCACTTAATACAGATCTCATTGACACAGTCGTTATGAAACTAAAAACATATATAGAGAATAAAAAACAGACCACCATCAGGTGTGAAAGCCAACATCAGATCATTTCAGTAATAGTGCAAATTTCTACAATTTAAGATCTTGCCAGATAAAGGAGGCCAATGCACAGCATATCAGAGGACTATGTAGTTTTTGCATTGTCTAAATTAAAAAAAATTAAGAAGGGGGAGTAAACATTTCTTTTTTCAGAATATCGCAGGTTGTGCAAAAAAAACATAATGTGCAAAGTATATTGGGGGGAAATCCCATCACATGGGCAGGTACTCAGGTCCACTAACATATAACATTTAGCAGGTTACCCTACCATAAATGGTAGGAGGTTAAAACGGAATCAAGTCAACACGTAACAGTGTTGTGCATTCTGAATTGAGGAAAAATAAGTTGGGAGGCCGTCTTGGGTATGTACCAAATTGTAAGCAATTACCGATAGTTTAACTTTATTGCTCCCATCTTTTCAACCGGGCTTCATTCATAAACAAATGCTTTATGGTGATCTTATTAATACTCAAGCATCATTCTGATTCCCTAAATAACTCAGGGCACCCAATCTCTTCACAGGTGGACTTAGAGAATGCAAGCCAGGGTACAACTGTCTTCTGCCTTCTCCAAATGGAGTGCCGTAGTAACAGGGATGCCAGACTGATTCTGCAACACCACAGTAGAATACCTAGATGTCAGGATAGAAATCAGACAGAACAAAATACACACGGAACACTTTCGCAAATCTACAGCTGGCAATAGCTTGTTACATGCCCTCAGTGGCCAACCAGATGCCCTCAAATGGAGCATCCCTTTTGGCGAGCTACTAAGGGTTAAACGCAACTGCAACACCGAAGAAGCTTACCAACATGAACGCAGGATCATGATTGTCAGAATCAGGGAAAGAGGTTACCCAACCTGGGTTCTCAACAAAGCCAGTGATAGAGCAGATGGCATCAGTAGACAGGAGACACTCTCAGACAAAGCGAGTATACAGGCAGATCAGACGGTAGACAATACCAGAATGATTTTGATGTACAATGGCGATGCCAGTGACGTCAAGAGGATCCTGGCCAATAATTGGAACATATCCAAATGTGATAACATCATCGGCAAGAGCATCAAGAATAGACCCAACATTACGTACAGAAGTGTAGTACCACGTTTGTTATCTACATCATTGAATGTTCGTGTAAATTGTGGTACATAGGCAGTACCATGCTGATGGCCAAAAAGAGAATACTGGAACACATGAGGGCCATCACCAATAGGGACCCTTGGTATCCAGTAGCTCAGCACTTCAAAGACAGACATTTCTCTGATGCATCACAACTCACCTACTTTGCCTTCGAACAGATCACTAATGATCTTAGAGGAGGTGATAGAGTTCTCAAACTCAGGAAGAAAGAGTCAAAATACATTATTGACTTCCAAACCAAAATCCCTGGTGGTTCGAATCAGGATGAGGAACTAGCGATCCACCTCAGAAAAGAATAGACACTGCCTCTTCTAGTGTAGTTCTTCCATATAGTGCATTAGAAACCAAGTTGTTCTTTTCTTGTTTTACTGTAATCACAGTAGATATTAGTATGTTTTTATTTTAGTTAGTTACTTTCTCTTTTTTGTGTTTGTTTTGCAGGAGGAAAGGAAGGGACCCACTCTCACGTCACTCTGGGACATCATCTCAGATAAGATTTATCTTGCATGATGTTATATGATTACACAGCATGAGGATCATGTATACTATGCCATACTGTGCCACAACTTATGACAGAATACGTCTGGGGACTTGCCCATCACTTGATGCTTCGCTACCCAGTGAACATCATGTGGTTGCATTCCTTGCTGTCAATCTGCTACAAGCAGTTTTGTTTGTATTTGCACAGGGCATTCTTGGAAACATGGCGAGACTAGAACAGGCACCCGCATGTTTATCCACGCACATAAGTCATTTGACTTTATGACTTGACTGCCCATATTCTGTTGTATTTTACTGTGTACTTGTGTTTTCTACATTCTCAACTAAGTACGAGGAGTCTTAACTGGGTTATCAGTCATTGGATTTTACCTGTTGCATTAGATGACTGTAAATGCACCATTTATAGGCATTTTGTCTATGTCATGATTTGTTTTGGCACCATTCCAAGATGGCCGACACTTTTCTGGTCCTCCTGTGTCCTTTACTGTTAACCATGCATTTTAAAAGGCACCCGAGTGGTGATTGTATTACACGTGATCAAGGCTGCTGGGCAGTCGAAACGTGTTGTGTAATTAAAAATTAAACAGTTTTCAGCAATTACTGTGGTCTGAGTGTACTGTACCCTGAGACCGCGCCTACTGGAACTTTTGGCATATATACATACATACATATGTATCTTCAAACGTTTGATTTTCCTCTGGGGTCTACAAACGGAGCCGACTCCAAAGCGGTTTATATATAGATATATCTTGACATTTTAAGTAGTGTCAGCTACAGGCAAATGGAACAAGTGGTCCTACTTGTCCTCATCGCAGAACTGACCCACTGTCTTAAGATGTCTATGACTTCAATCACTGTGGTATAGCTTGTATATTATGCACCAGTACTTCCAGGTAAACAAATTTATATAAATAAACTCAATGAGAAAAATGTCTCCTGTTTCCCAGAAATGCATTCATTGTTATATTTTAAGGAGTATAACTTTTAAGTGTGGAGGAATAGTATTCCACAGGGATACCTTCACCCCTGTGAATCAGATACCCCACCTCAGATGTTCGTATCTGATTAATGGTTTGCAACTGCATTTGTGATCATAAACCATTGATGCACGTCATTGGGACTCGCAATTAGGAGGCCATTTCTAGCCCTCTCCCCAACCCTATTAGCAATTCTCTGTTAGTCCTAGCAACCCTTTTGCTAGTGTGAAAAAAGTTCTGATTCGCAAAGGGTGTTGTGTTTTGTACAGCCGATAACACTCTTTTTTGCAGTCACAAATGCTGTGATTTCTTGAATCATAGGATTTGCGACCACAAAATCGTTTTTTACATCAGGCCCCAAACCTCTAAAAACAAAAATCAGCTGTGAGAAACTGAGTGTGAATGATAATGCAATTTTACATAAATGTTTGCACAGTTTTTGTTTTAATGTTGATTTTAAAACGTAATAAATGAATACATTACGAAGAGGAAACAAAGATCATATGAAAAAGTTAGTGATAAGCCTTACTTTCATTAGGAAAGCGGCATGTTAAGAATATTACCCATAGCTCCATATTTGCATTGATTTTGTAATTGATCGTGTTTACAGGGTCAGTTTCTGAGACCCTGCAGGACATAAATTTATAAAATGATTTGTCATCCTGGACGGTTGCTGCTTACAGCCCCAGATTTTCCAATAGAGTGTGACAGCACAGTGAACAATAGGTTTGCTTTCGTGATCGCTCACTCTTGGCCTTTGGGCTGCATTCCAAAAGCCTCAGCTTTTTTTCTTTTCATCAGAGAAAAATGTTTTTAGTGGAAGGTGGTACAATTTTTATTGAAGTTAGCAATTCTCCAAAAGATCTTCAGCATTAAGCTAACAACCACACAATAACCTAAGATTTAATAATAATAAGTTTAATATTAACAATAATAATAATAATAATGATAATAATAATAATAATAATAATAATACAATCAATAAAATAATAATAATAATAATAGCCTTACTAGTAGGCATTTAAATGGTACTTAATATATATGCTTTATGCGGATGATTGCCAGGATTTGAACCTGGGACCAAGAGATATCAGCTGTATTTAACATGTGCCTTATTTACAAAATAAATGCATGAATGAAGCCATCACTGATTTAGAAACTGAGTAGCAATGTGTTTATCAGAGAGGGTATGATTCAGAGATGATCCTTCCACCTGCAAATTTGCCACACAGTGAAACTCATTTACTGGTTGATGGATCTGAGCATCTCCTACTCTCTGAAGTACAGGGCCGGACGGGCTCACTGCAGAGGGGCTGATTTTGTAGCTGGGGAGCTGCCGGCGCTTTTAAATGAACAATGCAAAACAAATAGCTTTAAAGCATACTTTTTAAAACATTTGTTTTGCATTGTTTATTAAGGAAAGCCCGGTAGCCAGTCCAGCCCTGCTGAAGTACCACATTGATTCAGATCCAAAAATCTCAGCTTGATTACATTTTCCACATAATTGTGCTGCTTTCTTAGGGCCGCTTGGGTCTTGTGTCCTAGGTCTCCTGCCTATTGTTGCGTTTAGAGTTTCAGGTGGCACGGAGCTCTAGCAAGTAGCGGACTGTAATATGCAAGTAGTGGTGTGCTTTTTTCACATGCTATGTTTGTCATGGACCTGTTGATATGTAGACGTAACATAAAAATCCAAATCACGATCATGAGAAAAACTGAAAATAAAAGGGAAATGTACTACTGCTTCAAATATATGTAAAAATTGATGAAAAACAACTTGCTATAGTTGAAAGGTAGTATAATTAAGACCCTGCCGATTAGCTGTGAAACACTAGAGACTCTTATCTTTATCTGGCCTCTCTCACGTGGCACCTATCCACGCCTTCTAATTCAGACAGGAACTTTAGAGTCTTCCTAGATGTTGAATTATCCTTCTCAAGTCAGGTGGGCTAAAACATATTTTTCAGCCTCCATGGCTTTTCTCGAATACTACCACGGCTAGAAAATTCAAGATCCAATTATCATTTGACGTGTTCCTCTCACACCTTTACTAGTGTAATTAAGTTTATTGGGGCATCTCTGCTAAAGCACTGACCAAAAGTCAGAATGCACTAACCTGTATTTTGGATCAAATGGGAGTGATGAACTTTTCTCCACTTCTACATAACCACAGCCATTCATACGCAATATGAATATGTTTGTTAAACTTGTCAGCCTTAGGATGATCTTCCCCCCAGACATTTTGCCTTCTTCATCCTCCACTTTTTGCTGATCTCGTTTTTGCTGACCTTAGGACTCTGCGCACTTTACCACTGCTTCCCAGTGCTAAACTGCATGTGCTCACTCCTTAAAAGAAAGTAACATTGGATTATCCCCAATTGACATTTTTAATTTACTTATAAGTCCTTAGTGAAGTGGTACTACATGTAACCAGAGCCTGTAAATTAAATGCCATAAGTGGGCCTGCAGCACTTATTGTGCCACCCACTTAAGAAGCCCTTCAAGCATGTCCCAGGACCACCATTGCAGCCTATGTGTGCAGTTTTTTGCAAGGCCCACACCTTCCTTTTTAATACTCATAAGTCACCCCTAGTTTAGGTCCTGGACAGCCCATGAGGCAGAGTGCAGTGTAATTAAAAGCTGGACATGAACGTTTAAGTTTTACATGTCCTGGTAGTGAAAAACTCTTAAATTAGTTTTTCACTCCTGCAAGGCCTACCTCTGTCATAGACTAACACTGGAGTTACCTTATTACATTTAATAAGTTGTAATTTCCAAATGAGAACAGGTAACCTGTTCATGTTTGATGTCCTTGGAATTGTAATGAAATATCCTAATTTATGGTGAAGTCGCATTTTTAATTACAATTTAGAAAAGGGGAGTGGGAAAAGAGAGGCAACAGAGACATTGCAACAAGAATCCCAGAGTTTGTATTTCCCAAGTGTATGAGGAAAATGCAAGTACATTTCATGAGCTTCACTATACTGCCCTGCTTTGATCTAGCCTTGGAGATTGTGGTAGATAGGCATCGGGCTGCTAGGGAGGCAAAAGAGGGTTGAGCCACAGCAGAGTACATAACATCACTTCTGAGGCAAGGTAGAAGGAGCGGGAACTCAGTGAAATTCTGGATCAGTAAGAACCATAAGGAATTAAACAGCAGTCACAGCATTACACTTTGCTGGTAACAGGGGTTGATGGGTCCTCTACTCTGGATAATTAGTTCACACTTTTCGTATTCCCTGTACCTTTTTTATTTTGTTGGTCCCTTAGATTCTCTTGGTGGATTAGGGCAGCTCAGGTTTTCCTTCCTTTCCCAGAAGCTGAACATTCCTTCCTGATATACTGTTCTCCTTTGTAGCCACAGATGAGTCATCCTGGCACCCGTCGTACTCTCTGCTAAGGTGGATCTTCATATTTCGTTGCTGGACTGTATCCTGGTCATCTGGGAATAGTCACAGTCTTTCCACTTCCACACTGGTAAGCCAGCCAAATTGACTTTTCCTCATTATCCATTATTACCTTATGCATATATATATTCAGACAGACAGTACTTCTTTTATAGGATTACTAGCCAATCCACCAGAGACAAGGATTCATTTTCATATGCCTTCCCCTATCACGTGTTGCAGAGGTCTGCTGTCTGAGACACTAACATAATCTTGTTTACTCTTTATATCCATTCCCCTTTTTGTTCCACAAAGTCTCTTCAAAGTATAAAGTTTGATACAGTTCTCAATTCACAGGAAGAGGAAAGAGCCGTGTTTGCATAGGAGTCCACAACCTAAATATTACTGATATCCTGACAGTTTGTCAGATCCGCATACTGCATGGATTTGAATGTTAATTCATTACAGGCCATAGCCCAGTCTGTTGTTAATATACAAGAGGATATGGATATGGAAATGGCCCGACAAGACAGGAGTTTACTTCTGGATAGGATCTATCAAATTCAGGCACCTAAACCCTCTCCCTCAGAATGGTCAAGTAGTGAAAATACAGGTACTCTAACCCATTCAGAATGAGGTTTGACAAATACTGAGGAAAAAATCACATGCTATACTGGGACTTCCTACCATCTCTACCTTAAATATGCCATATCCAGAGAGGATTTTCAGATAACCCATATTTTTTCAAGCCGTTTTAATTCACACTAAAAATCCCTTTTCAGCTCAACCACAGCGATTTCAGACAAATTAATCTAAAGTTATCTTTGTCCTGTCTTATCTAGCTAACAACACTCTGGCATCAGCAACCCTATTAATTAACATACCTTGATTTTGTAATAACTAATTATTTCCTCTTCATTGAACAATTCTACAGAATGATAGGCTTATTCTTACTGAAGATTGTTAAAGCTAAATTCTATGAGGTAAATGACTGTAAAGTCTTTCTTAGAATGTACTTCTGTACTTAACTTGTAGATATTGTATATTGCCACCTTTTTCAACAGCATTGGTTGGCAATTTTTAGAATTTTATGGCTACTGTATATTGGCCCCTTCTCTAAAATGTCTGTGGCACCACTTTTAGAACTTTAAAAGCACTCTATTTGTTCGACTTCTCCCAAATCCTTGTAGACCATTGTTAGCCATTCCTAGCCTTTTAAATCTATCCTAAGGTTCTGATTATGAGACTGAGGGTAAATGTTGATCCCTTTACAACAGTTTGCTCAGGGTTCGGAATTCTGAGTAGCAGGGTGATTACTGCACTGCCACAATTTCATCCAAATTGATTTTGTTAGGAGACCCTGGTAAAATTAATAGTGGTATATTCTGCTCTAAATTCAGATGCATATGGAAATTGGTGTGGTACCACTCCTTGAAAATACTGCAACCCAGTATTGGCATTTACTAAGTGCGGTAAATACCATTTTAAAAAGTTCAGATTTCATTAACATTCTCTTACTTACTTTAATGTGGTCATATCTCCTAATAGTCTATTTTGTATTATAATTTGTAAAAAAGACAAATAATGAGTGTTTGTGTGTTTTACAAAGCTCTTGAGTTGGTGTAATTTGTAAAGGTACAAATACATTTGTTAAAGTGTTAAATATCAATAAATAAACCGAAGATTTTTTATTTTTAGTGAAATCCGGGTTGCTTGATTCTCAGTTTTTAAGCTGTGAACAGAATCCAGAAAATAACTAATAGGAATATATTTTGTGAAAATTAAAATATACTCCAGGAAGTAACATAAATCTTTCCATTGCTAATGCTGCTATCTAGATATTTATGCGAAAGTATAAAGTATAATGCCATTTTTCAAGACACCAGTGGTATTCCAAGGCATTATTAGATACCCAAGTGGACAAGTATCATAAGAAGCACTCCTTGAGAAGCTGAATTTTGTACATTGTCTATTCATGGAATGTTGCAAAAATTCACTGATTTGGGAATGAATGCTTATTTGGTGGGGACCTTTGAGGACAGCCAGCATCACAATTGATGGAAACATTCAGGCCCAGATTTACTAAGCCTTTGTGTTAACATTGCATCACAAAAGGTGGCAAAACACAAAGCAAGGGCTTAAGTGAAATTTATTAAGCCACACAAAGCCAGCGTGGGTGGCTCTAAGTGGCTTAGCAAATCTGGAGCAACACAAGGCTGGCTTGCATTACTCTACCCTGGGAAAACATTCCATGGGTGGAGCTTGGGTGTTTCCACATGTCCACCCATGGATTTTGAAGCTTTCCCAGATTTACTAAGACTAGTAAACCTGGGAATAGGTCAAAATACTACGCCTTCCCAGGTGAGGTATAACGAGGAGAAATATGTTTAATTCTCCCAGTGTTTTATTCTTTCTATGTGTGCTGCATTCTGTAGCACACTTAGAAAGAGGAAAAAGCCTCAAAGGATTGTATTTGTGCTTCCTGCACAAAATCTATCCTGCCTGTAATGCAGGCACCCTAGCCCCAAGGCACAAGGTTGCCTGTGCTAGCGCTAGGCTGCACTAAGTATGCTAGTGCAGGAAGAGAGCAGGGATGAGCCATATCTTAGGAAATATGGCCGATTCCTGCCTTTTCGCTGTCACAGAACTCAGTGCACCTATTTCTTTTTGCTGCATTGCATTGCGTGACTTGTTAGTAAATCTGCCCCTCAATGTGCAGGAACCAAGGGCGAAAATGAAGCACTAGTCTTCAGAAGCAATGTATTCAACATCAACTGCATCACCAGGGGTTTGCTAAACCCTAGGAAAAATTCACTGGCAATTCCACAAACATTTGTAAATTATTAAGTTTGACCTTCCCTTGCGGTGATGTATTCTTCTGTATCCCTTTTACTTTTCAAAGTACTCTGTAGAGTCAATCACCTCAGATCGATAGCCCGATTCATAAAACATCTCCTCTATGAAAGTACTTGGTTGTCTAATGTACATATGATATCATGATTGCCCAGAAAGTTCTATAACCCTATAAGATGCATTTTATCGCCTTGCCCACCCCAAATGGGTTTTTTAATGTAAGCACCAAAATTCAACTTTTATTACTTGATCATGTTTCCTTTATCAATATAAAATCAGCTTAAAGTTGAAGCCAATATCAAAACAAATGGCAGCAGTAATCCTTTAGACTTCACTGGTCAATATCCCCCCCAAAAGATGTTTCCTATATTTTTTGCCAACTCCTAGAGTTTCGACCACCCACAAAACTCAATATAGATCCAAAATACTTTCTAGTAGGAGGGCAACATTTTATATGTTTGTTTTTCTCATATATCCAAGATTCTGTTTCATATAGCTGTAATCACTCTAGATCCAAATATTCATATATAAAGTATTTCCTTTTGTTGTAAATCAATCTCCAGATGCTGGTATTTTTTTTCATACAATGTTCTTTATTGTTAACCAGTTTCCAATATTTTTTGGGCAGACAGAGTCAAAGCGTTTCATTCCTTATAGTGACTTTATCAGGGCAAACAATTATATTTCATTTCCGTGGTGTCATTCTTTTAGATTTCATCATTGTCAGTTTGTTAAAACCACATCAATCAAATCTCATATCAGGCAACAGCGAGTTTCCACTTCTCCTTCGAGCCAATACGTTCATAACCTTTATGTTTGAATTTTAAATCATAATGTCACTTTTAGTTATGTATGTACTCTGATTTAACCTTCACATTGTAAAGAGCAATTTTATATATAGTAAATACCTTCTCTTGCACATAGTTTGGTTTGTCAAACTTTATTCTTAAAACATGTTGGCTTTATTCTTACAAATATAAATGCAGACTAGAAATCTTGGCCAGTAACTACTACTGCACTTAAAAAAATCCCACTATTTTCAATTTGGGGTAAATAGAGAGAGGAAGCTGTGACGAGCAAAAACAATTTATGAAAAGAGAATATATTATCTCAAATCGCAAAAAAATTTAATGTGTATAGTGTGGGCCGTCTAGAGTGTATGGCTATTATATGTTAATGCAAACACAAGGAGATAATGGACGGAGCGCTGAAACTTTTCAGACACTCATCCCCAGTCACAGATCTGGGTGGAATCCATTATCGTTCTTTAGCTCACTTTGCCACCCCAGTTCAGACCCACCCATATGCAAATCAGTCTTGACCCTGTGCCTCATGGGAACAGTCCAGACCGAGCTGCCAAGCCAGGTCTTCCCTGGACCGGAAACAACTGTCCTGGGACCTGTTTCGGGGTAACACCCCTCATCAGCCAGGCTAGCTTGAATCCAGTGGCAAAGTGAGCAAGGGACCCATGTCTGGGCATACCCTGCCAACTTAGAGCAAACAAAGCAAACACAAGGAGATGATGGACGGAGCGCTGAAACTTTTCAGACACTCACCCCCAGTCACAGATCTGGGTTGAATCCATCATCGTTCTTTAGCTCACTTCGCCATCCCAGTTCAGACCCAGCCATATGCAAATCAGTCTTGACCCAGTGCCTCATGGGAACAGTCCAGACGGAACTGCCAAGCCAGGTCTTTTCTGGACCGCAAACAAGCATCCTGGGACCGGTTTCGGGGTAACACCCCTCATCAGCCAGGCTAGCTTGAATTTAGTGGAAAAGTGAGCAAGGGACCCAACGTCTGGGCATAGCCTGCCAACCTAGGGTGAACAAAGCAAACACAAGGAGATGATGGACGGAGCGCTGAAACTTTTCAGACACTCACCTCCAGTCACAGATCTGGGTTGAATCCATCATTGTTCTTTAGCTCCATCCATCATCTCTTTGTGTTTGCTTTGTTCGCCCTAAGTTGGCAGGGTATGCCCAGACGTGGGTCCCTTGCTCACTTTGCCACTGGATTCAAGCTAGCCTGGCTGATGAGGGGTGTTACCCTGAAACCGGTCCCAGGATGCTTGTTTCCGGTTTAGGGAAGACCTGGTTTGGCAGTTTGGGCTGGACTGTTCCCATGAGGCACAGGGTCGAGACTTATTTGTATATAGCTGGGTCTGAACTGAGGTGGTGAAGTGTGCTAAAGAACGATGATGGATTCAACCCAGATCTGTCACTGGGGGTGAGTGTCTGAAATGCTCAAGCGCTTCGTCCATCATCTCCTTGTGTTTGCTTTATTGTATGTTAATAACAAAAGAATTATTAAAATAAACCACCATATGCATTCAAATCTTTAGGATTTAATGATAAATGAAAACTGAAATACTTTTTAGAAAGGAATATCCTATTCCTACGTATGGAAACATATTGCACAATAAGGAGCAAAATTTAAATTGAACTGGTGTATTTGAGTAAATTACGGAATTTCACATTTTGCTTGCTATGTGAAACTCCCCAAATTTAGCTAGTAGGCCCCTTCACTTAATTATGCACCATTTAAAACATACATTTACAGCAAACGTGCCTATCACAGTAAAAATTTACAGCAAGCAAAAAGAAACAACACGATCGACTGTTCTCAGTGCTTTTGTTTTTTGCCCCTTTCTCAGAGCAAAATGCATTTTCAGCTCCAAATTTACCTGAAGACTTATTTCAATCAAATAAATAGCTCTAAATTATGGATTTGGATAACGCAGAATGTTGTGTAACTTTCCTTCAATTTTGCACAATTACGAGACAGCAAATTACACATATTTTGCTCACTCTTAGAAAAATGCAACAACGTACTACACTTGTCTTCGTCAGGGATGCATAAATTTAATATTTTAGTCTGAGTCTGTGTCTGTGTCATGCTCAGTTAACTTTTGGCTGCTGCCATTTTATAACATGATTAAATGTATCCAGGCTTAGTCATTGTAGGTTTTTCTCTGGTCAGGGCTCCCTGAAGATGAAATCTAGATATAAACTAATTCTTCAACATTACCATTTAATTAAAATGAACATCCATCAAAACATTGTTTTAAACATATAAATATAAGATGTTCTTTGTATTTGAAGCTGAAAAGTATATATGTTGACGCAACTAAATCTAAATGTTTAAATGTACTCTTAGGCTTTGTAGTAACTTTACTGCTTTGGCTATTTGCCACTTCCAAGCGCAAGGTTACTGCAAATTGTAGACTTACATGCTTCCATAGTCTGAATCCAGTGGGTGGAGCCAAATATATGAATGTAAACTTACTACTAGCAATGTTTCACATGCAGCCGGAAGTAGGTGGAGGTCTCGGCCACCGGGGAAAAGATCTCCTGATGGTACAGTGTAGATAATTTATAAAATGTTATTTAAACTCTAAACAAAATAGTAAAACTATTTTTATGCTGCATTATTATTGTAAATTATGTTTATATATTTATTTGAAATGTATAACACACTAAAAAATCATACAGCACTATCACATTCAATATTTAGTTACTATAAATATACTAAATTAAATTAAAGCTATTTTAAAGGATTTATTTAAAAAACCTCCTAAAGCAAAATGTTTGGATTCATTTCCAAGTAGCAAATGTACTAAAAGTTAAGTATAGAATTAGTTGAATTTTTTTTTTTCTCAAATAATTGTATTTTTAAATTTAGAAAAGGTTATTGAAATATTTTGAAAATAAAATAACGTTTGTATTTTATGTATATGTAATTTCTGTGACAATAAATATTCTCTATCTCTCTATACACACACACACGCACATTCATATATATACATATATACATATATATATATATATATATATATATATATACACATATATATATATATATATATATATATATATATATATAAATTCACTGAAAAAACCATAGGTTTCAGGCACGTTATTGTTAGAAATTAGCATTTAAAAAAACCATTGAAATTCACTGAAAAAACTATAGGTTTCAGGCACGTTATAGTTAGAAATTTCCATTTAAAAAACCTTAGAAATTCACTGAAAAAACCGTTAGGGACGTTATAGTTAGTTGGACATTTCACTCGTACAAAACCATAGAAATTCCCCCGTTATAGTTAGTTCAGCTAACTATAACTCGCGCCCCCGCAATGCACTGCTGATGACGTCACATATTACATCATTCATGACATGGTCAGTGACATCACTGATGACATCTCAAATGACATCACTGATGACATCATCCACGTCAACATCTGATGCACCTCCTCACACTCTAATATAATCTTTGATACACCCACTGTAAAATACACATTGTAAATTGGGGGATTAATTCCCCTTCAGTCCTGAAGGTCCCTGGGGGCCAACTAGCCCACCAGGTATCTCCAGTAAGCACCACAGAGCTGCGTTGCAGAGAGGTGTAAAAATGGGCGTGGCCTCTGAACACCTCTCTGCAACGCAGCTCCCTGGCGCATACTAGAGGTACATGGTGGGCTAGTTGGCCCCCAGGGACCCTCAGTATTCAAGGGAAGTTAATTCCCCCACTTACAACGCACCAGGGGGCGCGTTTACTGTGTGCTGCACTTAGGGGGCGTGGCCTCCGCCGCTATGTCGGCTTTTTTATTTTTTATTTTTTTTCCATGTGGGGCTGTGTGGCCCCCCCTCCTTTTAAATTATTTTGGGGCCCTGGGGACCCCATCCCCCAGGGCCTGCTTTTAAAAAAAAAAAAGACGGGAAGGGGGCAGCGCGGCCCCCCTCCCGAGGCCAATTTCAGCCTTGGGGACCCCATCCCCTGGGGCATGGCCACATTTTAAATTTTTTCTTTTTAAAGGAGAGGGACTGCGTAGCCCCCCTCCTAAGGCCTCAAGTGGCCCCAGGGACCACATCCCCCGGGGCTGTGCCTCATTTTTTAATGTTTATGTTTTTAATTCATTGATGGAGGGGGGCCGCGTGGCCCCCCTCCTAGACCACTTCTGGCCCCGGGGACCCCATCCCCTGGGGCCTGGCCTCCCTGTTGGGGACCGTGGGGGGAGCCCCAATGCCCCCACGGTCCCGCCGGCTCCCCGCCTCCTGCGGGAGCTGGCATTGCTTTCCACACGGGGAGCTGCTGACATGCAGCTCCCCGTGTGGAAAGCAGTCTGGTTTGGATTTTGAAGCGAGAGCATGAAACCTGCTCGCTTCAAAATCCAAACCAGTGTTTGCTATGGCAGGACGGGAGGCTCCCGTCCTGCCATAGCAAACAGCAGTGTCCCAGGGGTGGGCACCCCGGGGCACTACAGGAGCCGGCCGTGGGGGGTGGCGGTCCCCTGGGCCATCGAAGGCTCCTGGAGGGGGGCCGCGCGGCCCCCCTCCCAATTAGTGTACAGCCCCGGGGAGGTGGTGGTCCCCGGGGCTTGGGGGTCTGTAATGGACCCCCGCATTTGCACTTTAGTGCCCAGGGGAGGTGGTGGTCCCCGGGGCATGTGGGGGGGCTCGAGCCCCCACAGGTTTATTATTTTTTTTTTTAAAAGCCCCGGGGGGTGGCGGTCCCCGGGGCAGCGGGGGGCTGTGTGCCCCTGCGAATAATTAATAAAAGCCCTGGGGGGTGGTGGTCCCCGGGGCTTGGGGGGCCTTGGAGGCCCCCCACACATTAAAAAAGAAGCCCCGGGGGGTGGTGATCTCCAGGGCTGCGGGAGGGCCGAGTGCCCTCCCGCACATAATGTTAAGAAAGCCCCGGGGGTGGGCGTCCCCGGGGCTGCGGGGGCCCCCGTGGGCCACGCATACATTTGTTACAAATGCCCCCGGGACCTGGCCCACCCGGGGGCCTCAATTAAATGAAGCGCGGGAGCCCGTGCTTCATTTTTGAAAAACTTATTTGTCCGGATTTGCGCACCCAGCGCAAATTCGGCCGATTTTCTTTAAAAAAATGCATTTTTTTGGCCTGGGGGTCCTTGTGGAACCCCCTGAGCAGGCCTAGGGGGTCAGGGTGTTTCTACCCTGCCCCCTTTTCTTTTTTTTCACCTTTGTTTCCCTGTTTTCTTGTGACTCAGTTCTACCGAGTCACAAGATGGCTGCCAACACTTCCTGGTTTGGAGTGTTGACAGCCAATTAGAATAAAGATCGTGGTCGGGAGGGCCCGCGGATCCACCGTGCCTCTAGATATCAAAACTTTTATTTTTTGATTTTCTCAGCAACTTCTGAACGAATTTACACCATTTAAAAAAGGGCTCTTTCTGAACCAAGGGCTACCTTTTGCCAAATTTGGTGTAATTCCGTCTCAGCAGTTCGAGCTGTAGCCGTGTCTAAAGTTTCCTATGGGAAATTGATTTTCCGCCCTCTTTTTTTTTAATTTCTCAGGAACTACTGAACGGATTTACACCATTTAACAAAAAGGGCTCTTTCTGAACTAAGGGCTACCTTTTTGCCAAATTTGGTGTAATTCCGTTCAGCAGTTCG
Source organism: Calotriton arnoldi (assembly GCA_963921515.1). Taxonomy (NCBI): domain Eukaryota; kingdom Metazoa; phylum Chordata; class Amphibia; order Caudata; family Salamandridae; genus Calotriton; species Calotriton arnoldi. Next base: position 1,479,339 of record CAWUFW010004481.1, on the reverse strand, counting down.
AGCCGTGTCTAAAGTTTCCTATGGAAAATAACATGGAGAAAACACGTTTTGGGACCCTCTTTTTTCTCGGCCCCGCTTGGCGAATCACCCCGAAACTTTCAAGACAGGAGCTGACCGGAGCGCCCCACTAGTTTTGAAAATTTCACGAAGATTCGTCATCCGGCGCCAAAGTTATTGGGAAAAGAGAAAACGCTTTTCCTATGGAAACTAGGTCCTAACTATAACTATCTACTGGCGACCGCCAGTAGATAATATATATATATATCAGAATGGCAGACAAGGGTGGTAACGTGGTGCTATGGGATCGAGCATTATACACTGCCGAGGCATCCCATCAATTGAATGACTGCGTGTATTATGAAAAACTACAAATAAATCCCATAATGTCAATCTAAAAAGAAATCAACAAAAAACTCAGAACATGGGTAACAAAAAATCTGATTGATGAGGAAGAATGTAAATATCTTTCTGTAGATTTTCCAATATTGGCAACTATGTATTTCCTCCCAAAGTTACATAAGAATAAAAAAACCAGGGAGGCCCATTTTGTCAGCTAAGTGCTCCTTATTGGAACCGATGGCAAACTACATTGATCACTTTCTTATCCCATATGTGGCAGATTTGAGTTCATATATAAAAGACACTACGGATCTCCTTAGAACCTTGCAGAAAATAACTTGGCAGAGTACATACCACCTGGTCACGATGGATGTGATAGCACTATATACTAACATTGATAACACTTTGGGCTTAAAAGCCTGCAACCACTTCCTACAGGAAAGGAATATTCACTATAAAGATCACAACGAGATGTTGACAGAAATGATTTCATCATGTTTGACAAGCAATGTATTTTTATTTGGTGATGAGATTTACCGCCAGCGAAACGGAGCGGCTATGGGTTTTTCTTTCAGCCCAAGTTATGCCTGTCTGGCAATGGGGTGGTGGAAGAAGGAGATCGCTTGGAACATCAAGAATGAAAAACACACAACAAAGATAGTCAGCTGGAAGCGCTTCATAGATGATCTCTTAATCATCTGGAACGGGAATGAGGATGATTTCCAGGATTACTTCGAAATTTTGAACACCAGTATACCTAATCTTAAATTCACATATGAGATCAATAAGGAAAGGGTAATTTTCCTGGATGTAGAAATCTATGTTAAAAATAACCATTTGGAGACAACACTTCATCGTAAGATCACAGCGACCAATGCCACCTTGAAGCAGCAAGCTTCCACCAGCCATCTCTAATATCCAGCATACCATATGGTGAGTTTCTCCGGCTGCGAAGAATATGCAGTGAAGAGGATGATTGGAAGAAGCATAGTGCTAAAACAACAGAAAGATTCACAAACAGAAAGTACAACAAAAGCATTGTGAATAGATGTTGGACTAGAGCCAATGGGAAATCAAGGGAGTAATGTCTCGTGCCAAAAAATTGTGAGAACCAATCAGAAAAGGAATCAATTAGACTAATTATGGATTTCTCTCAAGTCTCTAAGGAAATTGCTGGTATAATAAGAAAGAACTGGAAGATCTTACAGCTGGACGGAACAATAGGTGAAAAAATGGGATCCCATCCAATAATAACATATCGTAGAGCCAAGAATTTGAAGGACAGGTTGGTGCACAGCCATTTTAAAACAAAAAAACAAAGGGACACATGGCTCAAAACCAAAGGGTTCATCAAATGCCACAGCTGTAAAGTATGTCAAATAGCAAAACCCGTTACAGAAATCACAATGGCTAACAACAAAATCTGGCAGATCAGAGATCTAATCACCTGTAAAAGTCAATACACTGTGTATGTGATTGAGTGTCCCTGTATGCTAAAATATGCGGGCAGCACCATTTACGAATTAAAAAAAAGAATACTGGAGCATGTCCGGGCCACGAAAAACAAAGACAGAAATAATGCAGTGGCCAAACACATGGAGCTATACCACAATGGAGACTGGAAAACTCTGAAATTTTATGGAATAGAAACCGTACCAGCCAATGCACGTGGAGGAAATAGAGAGAAAAGACGGCGACAAAAAGAGTCACGCCATATTTTAAATCTTAGGACCATGACGCCTCATGGTTTAAATCAATCAGAGGAATTGTACATACACATCTAATCAAACATACAGTCTCCCACAATGTGCAATAAAATCCAAGGAACACCAAGGAAGACATCATCGACAACATAAGTGCTGGAATCCGCATGGGAATACTTCACCCACTGGAGGGTTAGAAAATGGGTGAAACTCCAAAAGGAATACAGACCCACTGGACGGTCAAAATGGGTGAGACTCCAAAAAGAATGGAGTGAATTCATTCAAGTTAGAGTTCGGCAACATATCCCCACTAGAGGGTTAAAGGGGTCCAAAGAAACCTATGACTCGAGTGAATCCAATTGGTTTCTGTGAATATAGATGAAACAGACTGCCATTGGAGGCTTTAAAGAGGAGTCGGAAAAAGAATGGACCTAAAAATATTCCCACTGAAGGGATATAATGTTGTTGGGAACTATAAATATAGCGGAACACCTATTATTTTTGAACCATGCAGAAATGGAAGAGTTGATGGTTGCTGATTGGTGATATAATTGGATACTGATTTTAATTCACATAATCTGTAAAGATTGTATTTTGCACTATTACTTTTGCACAATTTTTTCACAGAAAATAACAGGGGACTACATCTCCCAGTAGGCTGTGGAGGGACCCCTGACAACAAACAGGAAGTGATGCATTAGCTTTTCCTGTAGTTTAAATTTAAAAATAAGGTGGATTGCGCCAAAAATCAGCCGTGAGCAAGGTATTACGATATACCGAAATGCGTTGGTTGGGTCTGTGCATGCTGTCGAAAAAGGATTTAAGAATAAATTAACTTGCTAAATCATTACTGCTGGAGTGCGACCTGTTTCTTTCTACATGAAGGAGTTGTTTGGATATATATATATATATATATATATATATTCACTGAAAAAACCACAGGTTTCAAGGACGTTATAGTTAGGCTGACATTCCACTCCTACAAAACCAGAGAAACTCAACTGTTACAGTTAGCTGAGCTAACTATAACTCGAGCCCCGCAATGCAATGCTGATGATGTCACATATTATATCACTCATGACATGGTCAGTGACATCACTGATGACATCACTGATCACATCTCAAATGGCATCACTGATGACATCACTGATGACACCATCCAGTGACTGAGTGTTTCTAAAAAGTTTAAAAATTATATATATATATATATATATATATATATATACCAAGGTGTATTGAAGAATGAGTGGGTGTATGAGTGTCTGAATGGATGATTTAGTGGGTACGTAACTGACTGTATAGGTGAGTGATTATACATGTCTTAGTGAATGCATGGGTGAATGACTATTTGTGTGAATGTCTGTATCAGTCTGTCAGTTGGTGTGTAAGTGGCTGCATGGGTTGGTGAGTAGCTACATGAGTGTCTATGTGGGTTAATGATTGGTTGTCTGAGTACCTGTATGGGTGCCTGAGTGTCTGTGTGGGTGGGGGGGTGTGACTCCCTGCATTGATGTGTGAGTGGGTGATTCACTGGGTGTATGGGTTCATGAGTGCATCTGCAAGGGGCTGTATGGGTGAGTGAGTGTACGTATGGCTGTGTTGATGAGTGAATGGATGTCTCAGTGGTATATGTGTGAGTAACTACATATGTGAAAGGCAGTATATGTGAGTGTTGGAGTATATAAGTTACTATATGTGAGAGTGAGTGATTGTGAGAGTGGCTGTATGGATGAGTGTGTACTTGTATCAGCGATTATATAATAGAGTAAGTATGTGTTAGAATCTGTATGAATAAGTGAGTTGGTGTGTGTATAACTGTATAATGAATAAATGGCAGTATGATTGATTCTTTTGGTGACTGACTAGGTGTGTGAGTAACTCTGTGGGTGAGTGGCGGTGTGTGAGTGTCTGTATGGCTGCATGAGTGCATATATCAGTGGCTGTATTGATGAGTGACTGCGTGTATGAGTGACTGTATGGGTGAGTGGATGTGTGTGTAGACCTATGAATCAGTGAGTGGGTATGTACTAACTGGTATGACTATGGCTTCAAGAATGGTAGTCTGTATTTTAGAGTGAGTGTATGAAAGGTTATATTAGGCTGTGAGGAGGTGCATCAGATATTAAGTGGATGATGTCAACAGTGATGTCATTTGAGATGTCATCAGTGATGTCACTGACCATGTCATGAGGGATGTAATATGTAACCTCATCAGCAGTGCATTGCGGGGGCGCGAGTTATAGTTAGCTCAGGTAACTGTAACGGCTGAATTTCTCTGGTTTTGTACGAGTGGAATGGCAGCTTAACTATAACGTCCATGAAACCTGTGTTTTTTCCAGTGAATATCTAAGGTCTTTTAAATGCTAATTTCTAACTATAACGTCCCTGAAACCTGTGTTTTTTTCAGTAAATTTCTAAGGTCTTTTAAAAGCTATTTTCTAATTATGCCTACATAGGTAGAACATGTACAGAAAGAGGAAGAAAGGCGCAGAGAGAAGCAAGAGAAGTGCAAAAAGAGGGAAGAGAGGTGCGGAAAGAGGAATGGTGCAGAAAGAAGCAAGAAAAATGCAGAAAGAGGCAACAGAAGTCCAGAAAGAGGAAGAAAGGTGCAAAAAGAAGCAAGAGAAGTGCAGAAGCAAGCAACAGAGGTGCAGAAAGAGGCCTACTTTGACTGTACCTTACCACAGACTCATACAAAGTAGCCTAATCACTAATCCTTCCCCCAAGATGTCTTAAACCTCACTTTTCTCTTGAAGGTACACTATTCATCGACTGCTCAGAATGTTAGGCCTACCAAATGTAAAACAGCAATCCTAACCATATCACTGTTGTAAGTCTGACCAAGTTTGTGAAGGTATGCATGCATGTGTCTCTGTTTTTACCTAGTGACATGTTACATAAAAATAAACATACAAATACTTGAATATATGTGTTTCAAGCAGCATACTCTGTAAATTTGTGTACAAAAAGGTGTATGTATTTGTTTATGCTCATATTACAGGGCACATGGTATTCAATAGTATATTTGAGGGGCTCTATAACACCTATATACAAAAGATATGTCTGCCTGTGCAACCAAATGACAGAGAAGAACTGAGAAAATTTAACCACATATAGAAGAAGCTACCCGCTTTTTTTTATTTTGTTTATTTCTTTTTATAACATTCATCGACATAAGATATACAGTACAGAGGAATCAGTACATTCTCACTTAGCGAAAACAATGAGTAAACAGCTCTGTGCAACATTACACTGCAAGGACAGGTTACGGGGTAGGGGGATCCTCCTGGTCAATGCTACGTGGTGGGCTGCAGATATCCCCTCGGTAGGAGTTCCACGGGCACCAAATTCGGGACAATTTTTTAGGGCAACCCCGGGCCATGTAGACAGTCTTTTCTCTGTACATGCACCAGTCGAGGTCTTTTTCCCAGGCCTCTACTGAGGGTGGTTGCGCCGCTCCCCACAGTTGTGCAATATTCCTCTTTGCCAACATTAATCCCAGTGTAGCCCACTGTGTTTGGTAACTATTCAGATCAGTAGGCTCCCATACATTCAGGAAGCATCTACGTGCTTCTGGGCGGAGGACTACTGTGAGTACTTCGCTTAGTATGTCGTGTATTTTTTGCCAATAGGATTGTATGTGTTCGCATTCCCATATTATTTGCATGAATGTGCCTTCTTGGCCGCACCTTCGCCAAAAATTCTCCTCCCTCAGCTCTACCCATTTGTATCAGACGAGGCCTCGTAATATACACTCTGTGAAGAATTTTGAGCTGCACTAGCCTGAGTCTAGCTTGGATCGCCACCACTCTTGGGGAAGATACCGCCTCTTGCCATTCTTCATCATCCAGTTTGATGCCATCCCTTACCCATTTCTCCCGTATTGGCTGGAGGGGATCTGCCATATTATTGATCAATTTCTTATAAGTTAATGATATGGTCTTCTCAGGCAGGTGACCATCCAGCAATCTATCTTCCAACGGGGAGGATTCAGGAGGGGAGGAGCCATTGGGGAGGTGTGATTGCAGTGCGTGGCGGACCTGCATGTATCAAAAGCGCTCTGAGTCAGCTAACTCATGTTGTTGCTGTAGAGAGGCAAACGTCTTCACTTCGCCCTTCTCCCACGTCTTTAATTTGCGAGATCCCAATGAGTTCCCACCTATCAAATCCCTTCGACTTCCATAGATTACCCAGCTTTTCGGAGTCCCATAAGGGGGTTGCCAACGTAGGTTTCTGCCCCCATCCTAAGGTTTTAGTGGTGGTATGCCAAATGTGGACCGAGTGTTTAGTTGGGCCCGTCAGTGGGTATCGGTTAGGTTTTGAATAGAGTGCTCTGTTATAATTCCCTCCCGGGAGGAGCCACCTGTCCATAATATACCCGGGATCATCAGGGCGACCATAGGTACCGTGATTGATGGCCGCAAGATGCGCTGCCCAGTAGTATTTTTTGATATCTAGGAGGCCAATTCGCCCATCATACCAATTCAGTATGAGCTTGTTCAATGCAATGCGAGGCTTACCGTCCTACAACAAATCCCTCTTGAGGCTCTCAATTTCTTTAAAATACGTCATCAGGACAGGGTCTAGTGAGTTCTGCAAGGCATACAAAAGACGGGGTAACAACATCATTTTAAAGAGAGCCACTTTGCCCAGTAGCGAGAGAGGAAGTGTTTTCCAAATGATTATATCACGTTTAAGCCTCTGTGGCGGAGGGAGAAGGTTGCGATTGAAACGGAGTGTTTGGTCCAAGGAGATAAAGATTCCCAGATATTTGAAGCCCACTGAGCTAATTTGAATTGGGCAATCTCGTGGTGGAGTGGGAGGGTCGCCCTTGAGGACATACAGGAGGGATTTATTCCAGTTGATGGAGAACCCAGAGTATCTGCCAAAGATTGCCAGGATGTCCAGGACTGCCACCAGGGACTTTCTAGGGGAGGCCAGGTACAATAGTATGTCATCTGCATAGTGAAATTCAGTCCTCCCAGTCAGGAGACCAACGCAGACCTCGTACTACTGGGTTCCTCCGAATCCATGCCACCAATGGTTCCAAAGCTAGGGCAAATAGAAGAGGGGAAAGAGGACACCCCTGACGGGTCCCACGACTCAGTGTAAACTTATCCGATTTTTTATTGTTGACCACGACTTGCGCCAGTGGCTCGGAATACAAGAGGTGCACCCACTGAGTGAAGCTCGTACCAAACCCCAGTTTCGCAAGCACTGCCAAGAGGTATGGCCATTCGACGGTATCAAATGCCATGGTCGCATCCAATGACACAATTATAGCTGGTTCTTGGATCGTAGCTGCTCTTCCCAGAACCCCATGCACCCTGCGCAAGTTAAGCGCTGTGTTTCGGTGTGGTATAAAGCCTGACTGGTCAGGGTGTACAAGACCCCCAATTATTTTGACTAAGCGAGTGGCGAGGAGCTTGGCTAGAATTTTGGTCTCTGCGTTTAGTCGTGAGATCGGTCTGTATGAGGCACAATCAGTCTTGGGTTTACCCTCCTTATGGATGGTGGCCAATGTAGCCACCCTTTGGTCCATTGGTAATATCCCCAGCTCCTTGCTTTCATCAAACATGGCTTTTAAGTATGGGGCTAATTTGTCAGGCCTAAGTTTGTACAACTCAATGGGTATACCATTGGGACCAAGGGCCTTCCCTGAGTGTAGCGATCTAATGGCCTGCGCTATTTCGTCCATTGTCAAATCGCTTTCTAAAAAGTTACGGTCTTCTTCAGACAGTGTGGGGAGCGCTATGTCGTGTAATAACTCATGAGAGTCATCCTCAGTATAGGGTGCAGCGGTCGTGTACACAGCACTGAAGTGGCTGGCAAACAGGTTTACGATATCTTGTGGGTCAGTTATGGAGATATTACCCGTACCCCTGAGTTCTGGAACCAATCTATTTGCCCACTCCTTTTTATCGAGCCAAGCAATTAGTTTCCCCGCCTTGTCTCCCAGATCGTACATTCTGCCCAGTTTTTCCCTCCCCAGACTTTTGGCCCTATCCGTTGCCAGTGCCTTGTAATCATCTTGTTTGAGGCATAGCAAGTGTAGTTTCTCTGGTGTAATCTCGGTTTCCAATTCCCCTTCTAGCCGATAGATCTCTGCCTCGGCTTCTGAGAGCTCTTTCTGTCCATCTTTCTTCATCCCAGCTATTAGTGACAGGGCTTGTCCCCGTATTACTGACTTAAAGGCTTCCCACAAGGTCTGGGAGGAGTCCACTGTCCCCTCCTTTTCTTGGAAGTAATGATCTATGGCTTTGATGAGGTCTTTACGGATTACAGGATCCCAGAGATACCACAGACTAATGGTGGCAATTTTCCCCACCCTGGCTTGGCTAAGGGCTATATGCACCCACACCGGGGAATGATCGGGGATGCCCCTGGCTAAGTGTCTGATTTCGTGAATGTGAACAACTTGTGAAGCGGGGACTAGGATGTAGTCTATACGGGAGAGGCTGTGGTGGGCCCCGGAGTGGAATGTGTGTTGGATTTTTCCTGGGTTGTATGTTCTCCACCCATCAGCTACTCCCAGAGCCTCAAGGAAGTCAGGAGATGGTCCTATATCACGTGGAGGGTGACGGTCCAACGTGCCCGAGGCCACTGAGTTAAAGTTGCCTCCAATCACTAGAAGACCTTCTGGTAGTTAGAGTAAAATAGTGCCCAGGTCTTTAAATGTGGTATTCTGCAGGCCAGGTGGTACATACACTGACATGAGTGTGATGGTGTGTCCTTCCCACAGACCCGTGACTCCTATATATCTACCCGATCGTCCGTCCATGTGGAATTCACGGCAAGGGGAAAGGAGTTTCTCATCATAATGCCAATGCCTCGTGAGCTAGTCGTTAACCCCGCATGTGCCACCATTTTGTATCCCCATCTATGCAGCGCCTTACAGGAGTTTCCCACCAGATGCGTTTCCTGAAGCATGACAATGTCAGGGGCCTGCCGTTTAATATACTGCAGGACGATACTGCGTTTGACCTTATCCCCAAGCCCGTTGACATTCCAGCTCAGTATTTTAGCACTTTTGTCCCACTGTGCGCTCATTGAATCTAGAATAAGTCATTACATCCTCTGTATCAATGCCAACATGTCTTGTCGATGTTAAAGCCATAACATTAAATAACTGCGAACCCCCAACCCAACAACTCCCCTCCCTGCTTCCCTGCACTTTGGGCGTGGAACTGCCCATTTAGAACTTGTAGAGTGCCTGTCGCACAGTTAGTGAACTAAAAGAAGAAATATAAGGGGCGCAACACTCCGTCCCTCTGTCCCCCCTCCCCAAACACTGCAATGTACTTCCCAAGAAGAGTCGTATTCCACTGGTCTGAGTTTTAGTTACTGGGCGAAGACCCTCATCAGATCTTGGCAATTATAGGTCCCAGGTACCTGTCCCAACACAGTTGAGGACTCAGTTCGGTCCAAAGAGGACCCGTCTACGTCTCAGGCCCCCTCACCCCTTTGGCTGGGTGTCCGACTTTTCGCCATGACCACAATGGTTATAGTCTTGTTCTGTCCGGCTCTCAAGCCATTCGGAAGCCGCTTCTGGTTGTTCGAAGAACCAGGCCCGTCCCTCAGCCTCCACACGAAGTTGTGCCGGGAACAGCATCGCATAATTATACCCTCTCTCTCTGAGTTTCTTTTTAACCATCATAAAGGTTCTCCTCTGCTTCTGTACCACCAGCGTGAAGTCTGGAAAAAAGGTGATTTCGGTGTTGTTGTAGTGGAGTGGGGGGGCCGTTCTGGCGTTCTGGAGGATCACATCTCTGTCTCTGAAATTCAGCACCCTCGCTAGCATTGGGCGGGGGGGAGCCCCTGGCTTCGGACGACCCCCCGGGACCCTGTGTGCCCTTTCTATGACAAAGAATTTGCTGAGGCCTTTAGGCTGCAGATGTTTCAGGATAAGATCCTCCACAAAGAGGTCTGGTGACTGCCCCTCTGCTCTCTCCGGCACCCCCAGTATGCATATGTTGTTCTTCTGAAGGCGCCCTTCATAATCGTCCAGCTTGTGTTCAGTAAACTAGCGGAAGGTTTTTAGGTCATGAATATCCCCTTGGATTTGCGTGACATCGTCCACTAAGCTCGATGTAGTGATCTCTACTTGTTTAACCTTTTCATTGATTTTGGTGAGATCCACTCGAATGAGGTTCACTTCGATCGAGATTGAGTCCATCTTATGCTCCAACGAGGTCTTGACCCCAGTTATCGCCGCCATGACTTCTTTCAATGTCAGCTCCTGGCTCTCCCCCCTGGGTTCGCCCACGGATTTGTCCCTGGCATGCAATTCTTGTAGGGTTTCTTTAGGGAAGGCGTAGTGGTCTAGTTTGTTGGTTTGGACAGTTTTGGGGCCCTTCATCCCCGTCGTTCTGGTCTTCTCCATACTCGCTTCCTAGTAGAGCCAAGACTATGCGGTTTGGCCTCTCTGTCTCTCCGACCCCACTGATGCGCAGTATGATGTGAAGTCGAGTCTCTATCCCCAGCTGTCACGAGTATGCAGGGTTGCGGGGTGAAGGAGCGAGAGGAGGGAAAGTCACTGTCCCTCAAGCGTATGCTCTCCAGGTTAATGGATAGTCTCAGGCAGCGGGCGCGTCCCCTCACAGCAGATTAATATGGTTACTCACAGTGTAGTACTTAGGCATTGTGGTCTCACACCTCCGATGGTTCCATGTCTGATCCACTCAATGGAGCTCTAGTCTCCCTCGATCTGCTTTCAGGGTCTCTCAGCAGCTGCAAACTCTGTCCTACTCTGTTGGGCGCCGTCACCGTGGGAGGGAGCCAATCGCCAATTCTTCACCGCCTTTACCGGGTGTAAACGGAGAAGGCAGGAAAAGAGGGTGGGGCGCCATACCCCAACCCCAGCACAGTCACCTTGCCTCTCCCCACCGCCTCTCCCAGTTTGTGCTGATGGATTGAGCACCGTAGCGGCGATCCACGGGCCCCTCTCCCTGCTCGTATGTCAGACTGGTACCGGGCGGGCCCGACTCGTGGCGCCGTCCCTGCCGCTCTGCCTGCCTTTACCAAAGTCACTGCGTCACCACACAATCTGTCTCCCGTGCGGGCACTAGTTGGTTGCTGGCCGTTGGAACCCCTCTCCGGTTCTTTTTCGCCTCTCAGTTGACCCTCCGACAGGGCCGCCTCCTTACTGATCGCTGAAGGTCTCAGAACTTCTCTTTCCGGTGTGTTAACCAAGTCCCCTTGTTGTGCGCCTAAGCTCGCTGCGTTACGTAAGCACGTTCACGGCCTCTGCCGCCACTTTAGGTCCCGGCTTGGGCACCCGATGTAGGCCGCAATTTACGGAGTTCGCCTCTCCGGCTGTGGGCGGCCGTTTGACTCCGCGCTTTCTGGGTTGGTTTCTGGGCTCCTTCCGATTGCGATTTCCCCTCTCAGGTACCGGATTAGTGTAACGGATGTGCGGGGGAGAGTTGGTTTGGACGGAGCTACACTAAGCAGCGGCTATCACGCTACGTTGCGTAGCCACTCCCCCCTACCCGCTTTTTAAACTACCATCTTCAGATGCATAACACATGTGAGAATACAAATGGAAGGAGACATATACCTCAGTCACGAGAGCATGCAGACCTTTAAACTTGACAGCTTGCACTTCCAATTTGAGTACAGAAAGAGGCGAGAGAACTACAGAAAGAAGCAAGAGAAGTGCAGAAATAACAAGAGAGGTGCAGAAAGAGTAACAAATGTGCAGAAACAGGCAAGAGAAGTGCAGAAAGAGGCAACAGGGGTGCTGAAAGAGGAAAGAGAAGTGCAGAAAGAAGCAAAAGAGGTGCAGAAGGATGCAAGAGAACTGCAGAAAGAGGCAAGAGAGATACAGAAAGAGGCAAGAGAGGTGAAGAAAAAGGGAAGAAAGGTGCAGAAAGAGGTAAGAGGGGTGCAGAAAGAAGCAAGAGACATGCAGAAAGAAGCAAGAGAAGTGCAGGAAGAAGCAACAGAGGTGCAGAAAGAGGCAAGAGGGGTGCAGAAAGAAACAAGAGAGGTGCAGAAAGAGGAAAGACGAGTGCAAAAAGAGGCAACATGGGTGCAAAAAGAAGCAAGAGAGGTGCAGAAAGAGGTATGAGAGGAGCTGAAAGAGGCACAAGAGGTGCAGAAAGAGGGAAGAGGGTGCAGAAAGAAGCGACAGAGGTGCGGAAAGGGGTGAGGAAAGAGGCAAGAGAAGTACAGAAAGAAGCAAGAGAGGTGCAGAAAGAAGCAAGAGAGGTGCAGAAAGAGCAAGAGAGGTACAGAAACAAGCAAGAGAGATGTAGAAAAAGGGAAAAGGGGTGCAGAAAGAGGCTAGAGGGGTGCAGAAAGAGGCTAGAGGGGTGCAGAAAGAAGCAAGAGAAGTGCAAGAAGAAGTATCAGAGGTACAGAAAGGCAAGAGAAGTGCAGAAAGAGGCAAGAGAGGTGCAGAAAGAGGAAAGAGAGGTGCAGAAAGAGGGAAAAGGGGTGCAGAAAGAGGCAAGAGGGGTGCATAAAGAAGCAAGAGAGGTGCAGAAAGAAGCCAGAGAAATGAAGAAAGAAGTAACAGAGGTGAAGAAATAGGCAACAGAAGTACAGAAAGAGGCAAGAGAGGTACACAAAGAGACAAGAGAGGTGCCAAAAGACGGAAGACCTGTGCAGAAAGAGGCAAGAGGGGTACAGAAAGAAGAAAGAGAGGTGCAAAAAGAAGAAAGAGAAGTGCAGAAAGATGCAACAGAAGTGCAGAAAGAGGCAAGAAAAGTGCAGAAAGAAACAAGAGAGGTGCAGAAAGAGGCAAGAGAGGTGCAGAAAGAGACAAGAGAGGTGCCGAATGAGGGAAGACCTGTGCAGAAAGAGGCAAGAGGGGTGCAGAAAGAAGCAAGAGAGGTGCAAAAATAAGAAAGAGAAGTGCAGAACGATGCAACAGAGGTGCAGAAAGAGGCAAGAGAAGTGCAGAAAAAGGCAAGAGAGGTGCAGAAAGAGGCAATAGAGGGTGCAGAAAAGAGCATGAGAGGTGCAGAAAGAAGCAAGAGAAGTACAGAAAGAGAAAACAGAAGTGCAGAAAGAAGCAACAGAGGTACAGAAAGAGGGAAGAGAAATGCAGAAAGTGACAAGAGAAATGCAGAAACAGGCAAGAGAGGTGCAGAAAGAGTCAAGAGAGGTGCAGAAAGAGGGAAGAGGGGTACTGAAAGAGGCAAGAGGGATGCAGAAAGAAGCAAGATAGGTGCAGAAAGATGCAAGACAAATGCAGAAAGAACCAACAGAGGTGCAGAAAGAGGCAAGAGAGGTGCAGAAAGAGGCAAGAGAAGTGCAGAAAGAGGCAAGACATGTGCAGAAAGAGGCAAGAGAGGTGCAGAAAGAAGCAATAGAGGAGCAGAAAGAACTAAAAGAAGTGCAGAAAGAGGCAAGAGAAGTGTAAACAGGGGCAAGAGAAGTGCAGGAAGAAGCAAGAGATTTGCAGAAAGAGGCAAGAGAAGCGCAGAAAGAGGTAAGAGAAGCACAGAAAGACGAAAGAGAAGTGCACAAAGAAGCAAGAGAAGCGCAGAAAGCAGCAAGAGAAGTGCAGAAAGAGAAAAGAAAACTGCAGAAAGAGGCAAGAGAACTGCAGAAAGAAAAAAGAGAAGCGCAGAAAGCAGCAAGTGAAGTGCAGAAAGAGGCAAGAGAAGTGCAGAAATAGGTAGGAGATACGCAGAAAAAGGCAAGAGAAGTGCAGAAAGAAGCAAGAGAAGTGCAGAAAGAGGCAAGAGAGATACAGAAAGAGGCAAGTGAGGTGCAGAAAGAGGCAATAGAGGTGCAGAAGGAGGCAAGAGAAGTGCAGAAAAAAGCAAAAGAAGTGAAGAAACAGGCACGAGAAGTGCTGAAAAAGAGGGAAGTGAGGTGCAGAAAGAGGCAGGAGAGGTACAGAAAGAGGCAAGAGAAGTACAGAAAAAGGAAAGAGAGGTATAGAAAGAGGCAAGTGAGGTGCAGAAAGAGGCAAGAGAAGCGCAGAAAGAAGCAAGAGAAGTGCGGAAAGAGGCAAGAGAAGTGAAGAAAGAGGCAAGAGAAGTGCAGAAAGAAGCAAGAGAAGCGCAGAAAGAAGCAAGAGAAGCGCAGAAAGAGGCAAGAGATGCGCATAAAAAGGCAAAAGAGGTACAGAAAGAAGCAAGAGAAGTACAGAGAAAGGCAAGAGAGGTGCAGAAAGAAGGGAGTAAGGTGCACAAAGAGGCAAGAAAAGTGCAGAAAGAGGCAAGTTAGGTGCAGAAATAAGAGAGTGAGGTGCAGAAAGAGGCAAGAGAGGTACAGAAAGAGTCAAGAGAAGTGCAGAAACAGGCACGAGAAGTGCTGAAAAAGAGGGAAGTGAGGTGCAGAAAGAGGCAGGAGAGGTAAAGAAAGAGGCAGGAGAAGTACAGAAAAAGGAAAGAGAGGTATAGAAAGAGGCAAGTGAGGTGCAGAAAGAGGCAAGAGAAGCACAGAAAGAAGCAAGAGAAGTGCAGAAATAGGAAAGAGAAGTGCAGAAAGGGGCAAGAGAAGTGCAGAAAGAAGCAAGAGAACTACAGAAAGAAGCAAGAGAAGTGCAGAAAGAGGCAAGAGATGCGCATAAAAAGGCAAGTGATTTGCAGAAAGAGGCACAAGAGGTGCAGAAAGAGGCAAAAGAAGTGCAGAAAGAAGCAAGAGAAGTGAAGAAAGATGCAAGAGAAGTACAGAAAGAGTCAAAAGAGGTGCATAAAGAAGAGGGTGAGGTGCACAAAGAGGCAAGTGAAGTGAGGAAAGAGGCAAGAGAGGGGCAGAAAGAAGAGAGTAAGGTGCAGAAAGAGGCAAGAGAAGTGCAGAAAGAGGCAAGTGAGGTGTAGAAAGAGGCAATAGAGGTATAGAAAGAGGCAAGAAAAGTGCAGAAAGAAGCAAGAGAGGTGAAGAAACAAGCAAGATGGGTGCAGAAAGAGGGAAAAGGGGTGCAGAAAGAGGCTAGAGGGGTGCAGAAAGAGGCAAGAGGGGTGCAGAAAGAAGCAAGAGCGGTGCATAGAGAAGCAAGAGAAGTGCAGAAAGAAGCAACAGAGGTGCAGAAAGAGGCAAGAGCAGTTTAGAAAGAAGCAAGAGAAGTGCAGAAATAAGCAAAAGAGGTGCAGAAAGACAAAAGAGAAGTGCAGAAAGAGGCAAGATGGGTGCAGAAAGATGGAACAGGAGTGGAGAAAGAGGGAAGAGGGGTGCAGAAAAAGAAAAGAGGGGTGCAGAAAGAAGCAAGAGAAGTGCAGGAAGGAGCAACAGAGCTACAAAAAGAGGGAAGAGAAGTGCAGAAAGAGGCAAGAGAAGTGCATAAAAGGGCAAGAGAAGTGCAGAAAGTAGCAAGAGAAGTGCAGAAAGAGGCAAGAGTAGCGCAGAAAGAGGCAAGAGAAGTGCAGAAAGAAGCAAGAGAAGTGCAGAAAGAAGCAAGAGAGGTGCAGAAAGAGGCAAGAGAGGTGCAGAAAGAGACAAGAGAGGTGCCGAATGAGGGAAGACCTGTGCAGAAAGAGGCAAGAGGGGTGCAGAAAGAAGCAAGAGAGGTGCAAAAAGAAGAAAGAGAAGTGCAGAACGATGCAACAGAGGTGCAGAAAGAGGCAAGAGAAGTGCAGAAAAAGGCAAGAGAGGTGCATAAAGAGGCAATACAGGGTGCAGAAAAGAGCATGAGAGGTGCAGAAAGAAGCAAGAGAAGTACAGAAAGAGAAAACAGAAGTGCAGAAAGAAGCAACAGAGGTACAGAAAGAGGGAAGAGAAATGCAGAAAGTGACAAGAGAAATGCAGAAACAGGCAAGAGAGGTGCAGAAAGAGGGAAGAGGGGTACTGAAAGAGGCAAGAGGGATGCAGAAAGACGCAAGATAGGTGCAGAAAGATGCAAGACAAATGCAGAAAGAACCAACAGAGGTGCAGAAAGAGGCAAGAGAGGTGCAGAAAGAGGCAAGAGAAGTGCAGAAAGAGGCAAGACATGTGCAGAATGAGGCAAGAGAGGTGCAGAAAGAAGCAATAGAGGAGCAGAAAGAACTAAAAGAAGTGCAGAAAGAGGCAAGAGAAGTGTAAACAGGGGCAAGAGAAGTGCAGGAAGAAGCAAGAGATTTGCAGAAAGAGGCAAGAGAAGCGCAGAAAGAGGCAAGAGAAGCACAGAAAGACGAAAGAGAAGTGCACAAAGAAGCAAGAGAAGCGCAGAAAGCAGCAAGAGAAGTGCAGAAAGAGAAAAGAAAACTGCAGAAAGAGGCAAGAGAACTGCAGAAAGAAGAAAGAGAAGCGCAGAAAGCAGCAAGTGAAGTGCAGAAAGAGGCAAGAGAAGTGCATAAATAGGTAGGAGATACGCAGAAAAAGGCAAGAGAAGTGCAGAAAGAAGCAAGAGAAGTGCATAAAGAGGCAAGAGAGGTACAGAAAGAGGCAAGTGAGGTGCAGAAAGAGGCAATAGAGGTGCAGAAGGAGGCAAGAGAAGTGCAGAAAAAAGCAAAAGAAGTGAAGAAACAGGCACGAGAAGTGCTGAAAAATAGGGAAGTGAGGTGCAGAAAGAGGCAGGAGAGGTACAGAAAGAGGCAAGAGAAGTACAGAAAAAGGAAAGAGGTATAGAAAGAGGCAAGTGAGGTGCAGAAAGAGGCAAGAGAAGCGCAGTAAGAAGCAAGAGAAGTGCGGAAAGAGGCAAGAGAAGTGCAGAAAGGGGCAAGAGAAGTGCAGAAAGAAGCAAGAGAACTACAGAAAGAAACAAGAGAAGTGAAGAAAGAGGCAAGAGAAGTGCAGAAAGAAGCAAGAGAAGCGCAGAAAGAAGCAAGAGAAGTGCAGAAAGAGGCAAGAGATGCGCATAAAAAGGCAAAAGAGGTACAGAAAGAAGCAAGAGAAGTACAGAGAAAGGCAAGAGAGGTGCAGAAAGAAGGGAGTGAGGTGCACAAAGAGGCAAGAAAAGTGCAGAAAGAGGCAAGGGAGGTGCAGAAATAAGAGAGTGAGGTGCAGAAAGAGGCAAGAGAGGTACAGAAAGAGTCAAGAGAAGTGCAGAAACAGGCACGAGAAGTGCTGAAAAAGAGGGAAGTGAGGTGTAGAAAGAGGCAGGAGAGGTAAAGAAAGAGGCAGGAGAAGTACAGAAAAAGGAAAGAGAGGTATAGAAAGAGGCAAGTGAGGTGCAGAAAGAGGCAAGAGAAGCGCAGAAAGAAGCAAGAGAAGTGCAGAAATAGGAAAGAGAAGTGCAGAAAGGGGCAAGAGAAGTGCAGAAAGAAGCAAGAGAACTACAGAAAGAAGCAAGAGAAGCACAGAAAGAAGCAAGAGAAGTGCAGAAAGAGGCAAGAGATGCGCATAAAAAGGCAAGTGATTTGCAGAAAGAGGCACAAGAGGTGCAGAAAGAGGCAAGAGAAGTGCAGAAAGAAGCAAGACAAGTGAAGAAAGATGCAAGAGAAGTACAGAAAGAGTCAAAAGAGGTGCATAAAGAAGAGGGTGAGGTGCACAAAGAGGCAAGAGAAGTGAGGAAAGAGGCAAGAGAGGTGCAGAAAGAAGAGAGTAAGGTGCAGAAAGAGGCAAGAGAAGTGCAGAAAGAGGCAAGTGAGGTGTAGAAAGAGGCAATAGAGGTATAGAAAGAGGTAAAAGAAGTGCAGAAAGAGGCAAGAGAGGTAAAGAAACAAGCCAGATAAATGCAGAAAGAGGGAAAAGGGGTGCAGAAAGAGGCTAGAGGGGTGCAGAAAGAGGCAAGAGGGGTGCAGAAAGAAGCAACAGAGGTGCAGAAAGAGGCAAGAACGGTTTAGAAAGAAGCAAGAGAAGTGCAGAAATAAGCAAAAGAGGTGCAGAAAGATGGAACAGGAGTGGAGAAAGAGGGAAGAGGGGTGCAGAAAAAGAAAAGAGGGGTGCAGAAAGAAGCAAGAGAAGTGCAGGAAGGAGCAACAGAGGTACAAAAAGAGGGAAGAGAAGTGCAGAAAGAGGCAAGAGAAGTGCAGAAAAGGGCAAGAGAAGTGCAGAAAGTAGCAAGAGAAGTGCAGAAAGAGGCAAGAGTAGCGCAGAAAGAGGCAAGAGAAGTGCAGAAAGAAGCAAGAGAAGTGCAGAAAGAAGCAAGAGAAGTGCTGAAAGAGGCAAGAGGAGTGCAGAAAGTGGCAAGAGAAGTGCAGAAAGAAGGTAGAGATGCGCAGAAAAAGGCAAGTGAGGTGCAGAAAGAGGCAAGAGAAGTGAAGAAAGATGCAAGAGAAGTACAGAAAGAAGAGAGCGAGGTGCAGAAAGAGACAAGAGAAGTGCAGAAAGAGGCACCTGAGGTGCAGAAAGAGACAAGAGAGGTGCAGAAAGAGGGAAAAGAAGTGCAGAAAGAGGCAAGAAAGGTGCAGAAAGAAGCAAGACAGGTGCAGAAAGAGAGAAAAAGGGTGCAGAAAGAGACAAGAGTGGTACAGAAAGAGGGGAAAGGGGTGCAGGAATATGCGAGAGAGGTGCAGTAAGAAGTAACAGAAGTGCAGAGAGAAGCAACAGAGGTGTGAAAGAGACAAGAGAAGCGCTAAAAGAGGCAAGAGAAGCAC
Organism: Calotriton arnoldi; assembly: GCA_963921515.1. Lineage (NCBI taxonomy): Eukaryota > Metazoa > Chordata > Amphibia > Caudata > Salamandridae > Calotriton > Calotriton arnoldi. Next base: position 1,460,882 of record CAWUFW010004481.1, on the reverse strand, counting down.
AGAAAGAGGTAAGAGAAGTACAGAAAGAAGCAAGAGAAGTGCAGAAAGAAGCAAGAGAAGTGCTGAAAGAAGCAAGAGAAGTGCAGAAAGAGACACATTGAGTGCAGAAAGAGGCAAGAGAGGTGCAGAAAGAGTCAAGAGAAGTGCAGAAACAGGCACGAGAAGCGCTGAAAAAACGGGAAGTGAGGTGCAGAAAGAGGCAAGTGAGGTGCAGAAAGAGGGAAGAGAGATACCGAAAGAGGCAAGAGAAGTACAAAAAGAAGCAAGAGAGTTGCAGAAAGATACAAGAGAGGTACAGAAAGAAGCAAGAGAAGCGCAGAAAGAAGTAAGAGAATTGCAGAAAGAGGCAAGGGAAGTGCAGAAAGGGGCAAGAGAAGTGCATAAAGAAGTAAGAGAAGCACAGAAAGAAGCAAGAGAAGTCCAGAAAGTGCAAGAGAAGTGCGGAAGACTCCGATCGGGAGAAAAGCAGGAGACGCTACTCCCTTGCCAGGAAGGAAGGAGGCGGAGGCAGGGAAAGCCAAAAACAAGGAGCAGCGTCTCAGGGAAGAGGCGGAACCTGCCAGACAACACCAGGTGATTCCTGGGATGTTCTCTGGCAAGGGAAACTGAAGGAGAAAACGAATAACGTGGAGAAAGAGGAGAATGCTACTTTGAATGGAGGGACTCTGACAGTGCTGACGGAGGAGAACACTGACCCCCCAGTTGACAATGTGAGTACCAGTTTAGCTGCTATGGGGGTTCATGATCCTGTGCAGGGGGGTGCGGGGGTACTGGAAGCTATAACAGTTGACAATCATTATAACGTGGAGAAGGCTGTGGATGGCAGCTCAATAAAAGACCCTAAGTCCATTGCTATTCGGGGCAAGGTTGGGTGGACCCCAGAATGTGGAGAAAAATTATTTTCCTTAAACGAAGACTCTGAGCTATCCAATCCCAGTGAAGGGGAGATCTCAGAAATGGATAATTCAGGTGCGGATTCAGATAGCTCCCTCTCTAATCCCAGCACTAAAAAACGCCTGCCTTCTCTAGACAAAAGAAGAAGGAGAACTCAAAGTGGGAAAAAGCGTGGAGCTGGACAATCAGGTTCAGATAATAGCCGTTCCAGCCAACTAAAATGGGACTACTCAACTACTCAGTTTTTAACAGAAGATGGTGGATACGACGATGCAGAGCTTGCAGAAGGCCTTAAAAATCAACCTGACCACCCTATGAAGGAGGCAGAATCTTCCCCATCAATGAGTTTGATATATTCAACCCTCAAACAGATGCAGGGGGAAGCTAGACAAGAGCATAAACGGGCACACCTTGCAACAAAGAAGCTTCAAGGTGCCATTAGAAAAGTGAATAAATCTTGTACTGAGATCGCAGAGAGAACTACGGCTCTTGAAGAATGGGTGGTTGCATTAGAGGCTGAAATGGAGAACTCAACCCAACAAGTCACGTCAAATGAATCGCGGATGATGGACATCATGTGGAAGTTAGAAGATTTCCAAAATCGCCAACGGCGTAACAATCTAAGGCTTCTTGGTATCCCGGAAAATGCAGAGGGAGGGGATATTAGAGGATTTGTGTTACGCTTGCTGAAGGGTGGTTTTCCCCAACTCTCACAGTGGGACTGGGATACTGAGGTGCAGCGCGTACATCGCTTTCCACTTATGTTCAAGAAAAAGCAGGGGCAGAATGCGGTGAATGAAAAACCCAGAGCTATACTCATTTTTTGGGGAAATTTCCTCCTTCGGCAGGCAGTGTTTGACAAAGCCCGACCAGAATCAAGATGCACGGCTGAAGGCCACACCTTCTTTGGCAGGCCAGATTTCTGCCACATTACGGTAGAAAGAAGGTGGAGGCTCCGCCAGCTAATTTTACCATTTCAAAAGATGGGATGCGAGGCCTATTTACTCAGCCCGGCACGACTTAAAATCATATACAAGGGAACTACCAGAGTGTTCTCTTCAGAGATACAGGCTCAAGACTTTCTGTGGCAAATCTCTGAGACTAGGGGCATGAACGGACCTGAGGGATAATCGGGGGATTTTACTGTGATGAATCTGGTTAAAATTTTGTTTGTTTTCTATTTCCTATAATCACTTGGGGTTTTTTTTGGGGTGGAGCGAGATGAGTGGCGATGGGGGGCAGCTTTATGCAGGAGGCATCACAAGGGTCCACGGACCTTTTTTGCTTAGGGAAAGAGGATAGGGGGTGAGGGGGTGAGGGGGGGAGGGGGGGGAGGGGTGAAGGGGGGGGTGTAGGGGGGGTGCTGATCCAGCCGATTAAACTTGATGAGTTAGTATCAGTAGGCAGTCGGAATAAGAACAGATTGGACTTGCTGGGTACTATAAATGGTACTGGGTAAATTGCTGATTGCCTCAGTTAACATATGTGGCCTGAATAATCCCTCGAAAAAACATAGGATTAATGAAGATATGCAGTATCTAAAGGCGGACACAGTTTGTCTCCAAGAGACTCATATCGAAGCCGGCAGACAAAAGATAGCTGAGTTAGCAGGATACCATTTGATCTCTGCCACAACCCAGGGAACAAGCACAAGAGGGGTTGCGGTTTTGGCTCGCAAAAAAGGTTTTAGGGTTCCACGCTCAAAATCAGACCAGTATGGTAGATGGGTTATCACTCACTGCTGTTCGGACAACTACTCTTTCACACTATGCTCTGTCTACGGATCAGTGTTTGATGAGCGTGCCTTATTTGACTGGCTGAATGTGGAGCTGGTTGGATGGCCGCTGCCTATAATTATGTGTGGGGATTTTAATGTAAATTTAAACAATGAGAATATGAAATTAGGCGAGCAGTCATATCAGGGTCGTAAGCCTAAAGTTTTCAGAGCATTGATTCATTTTTGTAATACACATGGACTTTTTGATGCATGGGCTACATTAGAACCCCAAGATGTGGGATATACATTTTTTTCTGCCTCCCACCAAACTCATGCTAGGTTGGATTATTTTTTTGTGTCCCAGGAGGTGTTAACGAGGTCCATCATCATTAAATTCCCCCGGGTGATGTCGGATCACAATCCGCTAGTATTAGAGATCTCACTCCATACATCAAAACCCTCCATATCTCATTGGACCTTTAATAGAGCGCTTTTGTATGAGAAAGATTATGTCCAACACATGATGGAGTGGATTCCGAGATTTATAGAGGAGAATAGAGGCAGCGCGAAAGATAGGGATAATATGGGAACACTTAAAGTGGGGATAAGAGGGGAAACACTAAGGTATGGCTGGGCCTCGCAGGCAAAAGAGAAAAGGTATCTCCAAGAACAATATCGGGCATTGAGTGAAGCAGAAACACAATTAATACAGGTGCATTCAAATAAGGGAGAGGTAGAGCAGGCACAAATTAAGGTGGCTTTAGTCAAATCTACAATTATGGATCTCTCGGCTAACAAGGCGGCGGGTAAATACTGTGCTTGGCGATCCTAAATATACGAATGCAATGAAAGAGTGGGTCACCTTTTGGCGGTTCGGACTAGACAACGAATAACACAGGGTGGGATATTGGAAATAGATGATCCTGGGCTAGGGTTAGTCACTCAGCCTCTAGAAATACGCGCCGCTTTTCAACGGTTTTATCAGAAGCTCTATACGGATGATATTAGTAATGAGGAGGAAGCCATACAGAGCTATTTAGCGGGGATTCCTTGTCATAGTTTGCCAACAGAAGAGAGGGAGGCGCTAGAAGCACCTATAACAGTAGACGAAATTCAGGATGCTATCAGGTCACTGGCAAATGGCAAGGCAGTGGGGACGGACGCCATTCCTGGTGAATTCTATAAAATCTTTGCCTCCCCTATTCAGGAGCTAAAGAAGGAGGTGGTCTTGGAAGCTCAGGCGGGGGGAGGAGCTCCTGGGACTTGGGGATCAGCTAATATTGTTATATTCCCTAAGAAAGGTAAACCGGCGAGAGAGATGGGGTCTTACCGTCCTATCACTTTAATAAATAGCGACGTCAAAGTATATGCTAAAATTCTGGCTAAACGATTGACGACGATCATTAAGAAATTGGTTTCTCCAACCCAGCATGGATTTGTACCGGGATGGAGTACAATAGATCATATCCAGAGGGTTATTGCTCTTTTTGATGAGGCAAGAATTACCGGGGACCCTATCGGGCTTATCCTGCTTGATGCGGAGAAGGCCTTTGATAGGGTCTCCTGGCCATTTCTGTGGGCAACTTTACAGAGCAGAGGGTTTGGGGAAGGCTTTATCACTGCTATTGAAATAATGTATAAAGACCCTGTGGCAAGAATATCAATAATGGGGGAGATGTCGGACCCTGTTTTGATCAGCACGGGGACCCGTCAGGGATGCCCGTGCTCCCCCTTATTGTTTGCACTATATATTGATCCGCTAGTCAGGAAGATCGAATACAACAACCGAATTCCAGGAGTGCAGAGCAATGGGGGGAGCACCAAGATACTGGCATATGCCGACGATCTCGCGATTATTACCTCAAATCCCATGACTGCACTGAGGGAGATTGAAAAAGAAGCTGATATTTTTGGGAAGCTTTCCGGCTACCGCCTGAACTCAAGCAAAACTCAAGTTCTGGTTGGCAAAGGATTTCAGATGAATGACTCTCGTGTGGTACAGAGTGCAATTTATTTGGGCATTGAAGTTATGGCAGACGTTGCGAAGATTACAGGAAATAATTTGAACCCTTTACTCTCCAAATTTAAAATGTAATTTAATCGATTAGAGAACCTTAAACTTACGATGGTGGGGAGATGTAATGTTATCAAAATGCTCTTTTTAGAAAAAGATTTTATATTTTTTTAGGGCCATTCCTCTGAACATTTGCAGCTCTTGGTTTGTCGCTATGAATCATCTGTTTTCTAGGTTTATTTGGGCTAACTTCCGCCCTCGGAGAGCGCTTACATTTTTAACATTACCAAGAGAAAGAGGGGGTGGGCAGTACCCAATCTTCAGCTTTATCATTGGGCCTCAGTTTTACATAAAGCGGGGATATTACTTAATGAAAAGGAGGAGTCAATGTTGATAGGGTCGCCTGCATCTGTCTTTGAGTTGTTACTGGGAGATGAGGCTCGGGGTGTCTTTTACGCCACATAGAATTGTATTACTATAAAAGGGTTAAGTTTAAAACCCTATTCTGTGCATTTAAGGTTTGGACTGCGGTCCGGAAAAAACTTGGCCTCGGGCGTATTAATGCCTATACCCCAATATTTAATAACAGTTTTCTCCCAAATATTTTTAATGATGGGCATATGAGGTATTGGCAGGATAAAGGAGTTAGGGTTGTGGGCGATGTCACAAATGGGACTGAGGTGTTTTTATTTGAGACTATAAGAGACAGATTTGAGCTAGAAAATCGGCAGTTTTTAAAATATCTCTAGATATGTGGTTTCTCTAGGGTGAAGCTGATTGAGGGATTACTTAATGGCTCAACCACACTAGGGGGATATATAAAATGTTGAATGAGTTGACACCGGATGATTTGAATAAACACTCAGAGCGATGGCAGGGACTCTTACAGGCAGGATCGGGAGAGATTGAAGACTCACTACACCTGGCCCTACGTCATTCATTGCGGCTAATCTTCACCTTCAGTGTTTTAAAACATGATTTAACCTCTATATCACACCAGCTAAGATTGCTAAATGGGGTAGGGTGGCAGGATCAACATGTCCCCGGTGCGGCTATCAAGCGGCAGATAGCATTCATATGTTCGCTGACTGCCCGTACTAGATACTGTGAAGCAGGATGTAAGCAATATGCTGGGAACCATGCTGGGCAGGGAAATTGTTTTATCATCTCAATTGATTGTACTGGGGGTTGGAGATCCTATATCTTCAAATCAGAGTCAGTCCTTTCTTTTCATTGCCATGACAGTCTTTAGACTCTGCTTGGCCACTCATTGGCTTGATCCCGTTCCTCCATCTGGCCAACAGTGGCTAGGAAGATTTCTTGCGGTACATAGGCTGGAGAGAGCTGTTTACTCTAGAAGAGGTTGCAGGGTGAAAGCTAAAGGGTTAGCAATTTGGGCTCCCCTCATGAATTGGTCCCATGTGAATAATGAATAGGAATGGTGAGGGGGAGCTACTGTGGGGGAAGGGGGTAAAATTAACCGCTATATAACATACTGGGGCATTGCCAAGATATATACTTTTTCCTGCTTTGTAATCTATGCTAAATGTTTATGGATACTATCAGGGCTGGATCAGCAGATGGTAGGGTGGGGGTCGGGGTAGGGGTTGTGAGGGAATGGTTAAGACTATATGTTTGGTTTTTTCTTGCTTTGTTGTACGAAAGAAAATTTGAATAAAGAACTATTTAAAAAAAAAAAAAGAAGTGCAGAAAGAGGCAAGTGAAGCGTAGAAACGGGCAAGAGAAGCACAGAGAGAAGCAAGAGAAGTGCTGAAAAAGGCAAGAGAAGTACAGAAAGAGGCAAGAGAAGTGCAGAAAGAAGCAAGAGAAGTGCAGAAAGAAGCAAGAGAAGTGCAAAAAGAGACAAGAAAAGTGCAGAAAGAGGAAAGAGATGGGCATAAAAAGGCAAGAGCGGTGCAGAAAGAAGCAAGAGAAGTACAGAAAGAAGCAAGAGAAGTGAAGAAAGATGCAAGAGTAGTACAGAAAGAGGCAAAAGAGGTACAGAAAGAAGACCGTGGGGTGCACAAAGAGGCAAGAGAAGTGAAGAAAGAGGCAAGAGAGGTGCAGAAAGAAGAGAGTTAGGTGCAGAAAGAGGCAAGAGAAGTGCAGAAAGAGGCAAATGAGGTGCAGAGAGAGGCAATAGAGGTGCAGAAAGAAGCAAGAGAAGTGCAGGAAGAAGCAAGAGAACGCAGAAAGTGCAAGAGAAGTGCAGAAAGAGGCAAGTGAAGCGTGGAAAGAGGCAAGAGAAGCACAGAAAGAAGCAAGAGAAGTGATGAAAGAGGCAAGAGAAGTGCAGAAAGAGGCAAGAGAAGTGCAGAAAGAAGCAAGAGAAGCGAAGAAAGAAACAAGAGAAGTGCAGAAAGAGGGAAGAAAAGTGCAGAAAGAGGCAAGAGATGAGCATAAAAAGGCAAGAGACGTGCAGAAAGAAGCAAGAGATGTGCAGAAAGAAGCAAGAGAAGTGAAGAAAGATGCAAGAGAAGTACAGAAAGAGGCAAAACAGGTACACAAAGAAGAACGTGAGGTGCACAAAGAGGCAAGAGAAGTGCAGAAAGAAGCAACAGAGGTGCACAAAGAGGCAAGAGTGGTCCAGAAAGAGGGAAAAGGGGAGCAGGAAGATGCAAGAGAGGTGCAGTAAGAAGCAACAGAAGTGCAGAAAGAAGCAGCAGAGGTGTGAAAGAGGCAAGAGAAGCGCTGAAAGAGGCCAGAGAAGTGCTGAAAAAGGCATGAGAAGTGCAGAAAGAGGCAAGAGTAGTGCAGAAAGAAGCAAGAGAAGCACAAAAAGGAACAAGAGAAGTGCAGAAAGAGGCAAATGAAGTGCAGAGAGGCAAGAGAGGTACAGAAAGAGGCAACTGAGGTGCAGAAAGAGGCAAAAAAAGTACAGAAAGAGGCAACTGAGGTGCATAAATGGGAAAGAGAAGTGCAGAAAGAATCAAGAAACGTGGAGAAAGAAGCAAGAGAAGTGAAGAAAGTGCAAGAGAAGTGCAGAAAGAGGGAAGAGAAGCGAAGAAAGATGCAAGAGAAGTACAGAAAGAGGCAAAAGAGGTACAGAAAGAAGACCGTGAGGTGCACAAAGAGGCAAGAGAAGTGAAGAAAGAGGCAAGAGAGGTGCAGAAAGAAGAGCGTGAGGTGCAGAAAGAGGCAAGTGAGGTGCAGAAAGAGGCAAGTGAGGTTCAGAAAGAGGCAATAGAGGTACAGAAAGAGGCAAAAGAAGTGCGGTAAAGAGACAAGCAAGAGAGGTGCAGAAAGAGGGAAAAGGGGTGCAGAAAGAGGCAAGAGGGGTACAGAAAGAAGCAAGAGAGGTGCAGAAAGAAGCAACAGAGGTGCAGAAAGATGCCAGAGAAGTGCAGAAAGGCAAGAGAGGTACAGAAAGAGGCAAGAGAGGTACAGAAAGATGGACCAGGGGTGGAGAAAGAGGGAAGAGGTCTGCAGAAAGAGACAAGAGGGGTGCAGAAAGAAGCAAGAGAAGTGAAGGAAGAAGCAACAGAGGTACAGAAAGAGACAAGAGAAGTGCAGAAAGAGGCAAGAGAACTGCAAAAAGGGAAAGAGAAGTGCCTTCAAGAAGCAAGAGAAGCGCAGAAAGAGGCAAGAGAAGTGCAGGAAGAAACAACAGAGGTGCAGAAAGAGGCTAGAGAAGTGCAGAAAGAGGCAAGAGAAGTACAGAAAAGGGTAAGAGAAGTGCAGAAAGTAGCAAGAGAAGTGCAGAAAGAGGCAAGAGAAGTAAAGAAAGATGCAAGAGAAGTACAGAAAGTGGCAAAAGAGGTACAGAAAGAAGACCGTGAGGTACACAAAGAGGCAAGAGAAGTGCAGAAAGAGGCAAGTGAGGTGCAGAAAGAGGCAATAGAGGTACAGAAAGAGGCAAAAGAAGTGCAGAAAGAGGCAAGAGAGGTAAAGAAACAAGCAAGAGAGATACAGAAAGAGGGAAAAGGGGTGCAGAAAGAGGCTAAAGTGGTACAGAAAGAGGCAAGAGGGATGCAGAAAGAAGCAAGAGAGGTGCAGAAAGAATCAAGAGAAGTGCAGAAAGAAGCAACAGAAGTGCAGAAAGAGGTAAGAGCGGTGTAGAAAGAAGCAAGAGAAGTGCAGAAATAAGCAACAGAGGTGCAGAAAGATGCCAGAAAAGTGCAGAAAAGCAAGAGAGGTACAGAAAGAGGCAAGAGAGGTGTAGAAAGATGGACCTGGGGTGGAGGAAGAGGGAAGAGGGGTGCAGAAAGAAAAAAGAGGGGTGCAGAGGGAAGCAAGAGAAATGAAGGAAGAAGCAACAGAGGTACAGAAAGAGGCAAGAAAAGTGCAGAAGGAGGCAAGAGAAGTGCAAAACGGGGAAAGAGAAGTGCCTTGAAGAAGCAAGAGAAGTGCAAAAAGAGGCAAGAGAAGTGCAAAAAGAGGCAAGAGAAGTACAGAAAAGTGCAAGAGAAGTGCAGAAAGTAGTAAGACAGGTGCAGAAAGAAGCAAGAGAAGTGCAGAAAGAAGCAAAAGAAGTGCTGAAAGAGGCAAGAGAAGTGCAGAAAGAGGCACGAGAAGTGCAGAAAGAAGGTAGAGATGTACAGAAAAAGGCAAGTGAGGTGCAGAAAGAGGCAAGAGAAGTGCAGGAAGAGGCATGAGAGGTGCAGAAAGATGAGAGTGAGGTTCAGGAGGAGGCAAGAGAAGTACAGAAAGAGGCAAATGAGGTGCAGAAAGAAGCAAGAGGGGTAGAGAAAGAGGCAAGAGAAGTGTAGACAGAGGCAAGAGAGGTACAGAAACAAGCAAGACAGGTGCAGAAAGAGGGAAAAGGGGTGCGGAAAAATACAAGAGGGGTGCAGAAATAAGCAAGAGAGCTGCAGAAAGAGGGACAAGAGGTGAAGAAATAGGCAAGAGGGGCGCAGAAAGAGGCAAGAGTGGTGCAGAAAGAAGCAAGAGAGGTGCAGAAAGAAACAAGAGAAATGCAGAAGACGCATCAGAGGTGCAGAAAGAGGCAAGAGAGGTGCAGTAAGAGGCAAGAGGAGTGCAGAAAGAAGCAACAAATGTACAGAAAGAGGCAAGAGTGGTACAGAAAGAGGGAAAAGGGGTGCAGGAAGATGCAAGAGAGGCACAGTAAGAAGCAACAGAAGTGCAGAAAGAAGCAACAGAGGTGCAGAAAGAGGCAAGAGTGGTACAGAAAGAGGGAAAAGGGGTGCAGGAAGATGCAAGAGAGGTGCAGTAAGAAGGAACAGAAGTGCAGAAAGAAGCAACAGAGGTGTGAAAGAGGCAAGAGAAGTACTAAAAGAGGCCAGAGAAGTGCTGAAAAAGGCAAGAGAAGTGCAGAAAGAGGCAAGAGAAGTGCAGAAAGAAGCAAGAAAAGCACAGAAAGGAGCAAGAGAAGTGCAGAAAGAGGCAAATGAAGTGCAGAAAGAGGCAAGAGAGGTGCCGAAACGGGCAAGAGAAGTGCAGAAAGAAGCAAGAGAAGTGCAGAAAGAAGCAAGAGAAGTGCAGAAAGTGCAAGAGAAGTGCTGAAAGAGGCAAGAGAAGTAAAGAAAGATACAAGAGAAGTACAGAAAGAGACAAAAGAGGTACAGAAAGAAGACCGTGAGGTCCACAAAGAGGCAAGAGAAGTGAAGAAAGAGGCAAGAGAGGTGCAGAAAGAAGAGAGTGAGAAGCAGAAAGAAGAGAGTGAGGTGCAGAAAGAGGCAAGAGTGGTGTAGAAAGAAGCAAGAGAAGAGCAGAAATAAACAACAGAGGTGCAGAAAGATGCCAGAGAAGTGCAGAAAGGCAAGAGAGGTACAGAAAGAGGCAAGAGAGGTGCAGAAAGATGGAACAGGGGTGGAGACAGAGGAAAGAGGGGTGCAGAAAGAGACAAGAGGGGTGCAGAAAGAAGCAAGAGAAGTGAAGGAAGAAGCAACAGAGGTACAGAAAGAGGCAAGAGAAGTGCAGAAAGAGGCAAGAGAAGTGCAAAAAGGGGAAAGAGAAGTGCCTTGAAGAAGCAAGTGAAGTGCAGAAAGAGGCAAGAGACGTGCAGGAAGAAACAACAGAGGTGCAGAAAGAGGCAAGAGAAGTGCAGAAAGAGGCAAGAGAAGTACAGAAAAGGGTAAGAGAAGTGCAGAAAGTAGCAAGACAAGTGCATAAAGAGGCAAGAGAAGCACAGAAAAAGGCAAGAGAAGTGCAGAAAGAAGCAAGAGAAGCGCAGAAAGAAGCAAGAGAAGTGCTAAAAGAGGCAAGAGAAGTGCAGAAAGAGGCAAGAGAAGTGCAGAAAGAAGGTAGAGATGTACAGAAAAAGGCAAGTGAGGTGCAGAAAGAGGCAGAAGAAGTGCATAAAGAAGCAAGAGAAATGAAAACAGATGCAAGAGAAGTATAGAAAGTGTCAAGAGAGGTGCAGAAAGAAGAGAGTGAGGTGCAGAAAGAGACAAGAGAAGTACAGAAAGAGGCAAGAGAGGTGCAGAAAGATGAGAGTGAGGTTCAGGAAGAGGCAAGAGAAGTAGAGAAAGAGGCAAATGAGGTGCAGAAAGAAGCTAGAGAGGTAGAGTAAGAGGCAAGAGAAGTGTAGGAAGAGGCAAGAGAGGTGCAGAAACAAGCAAGACAGGAGCAGAAAGAGGGAAAAGGGGTGCAGAAAGATACAAGAGGGGTGCGGAAAGGGGCAAGAGGGGTGGAGAAAGAAGTAAGAGGGGTGTAGAAAGAAGCAAGAGAAGTGCAGAAAGAAACAAGAGAAGTTCAGAAAGACGCATCAGAGGTGGAGAAAGAGGCCAGAGGGGTGCAGTAAGAGGCCAGAGAAGTGCAGAAAGAAGCAACAGAGGTGCAGAAAGAAGCAAGAGTTGTACAGAAAGAGGGAAAAGGGGTGCAGGAAGATGCAAGAGAGGTGCAGTAAGAAGGAACAGAAGTGCAGAAAGACAGCATCAGAGAGTGCAGAAAGAGGCAAGAGAGGTGCAGAGAGAGGCAAGAGAAGTACAGAAAGAAGCAACAGAGGTGCAGAAAGAGGCAAGAGAAGTGCAGAAAGAGACAAGAGAGGTACAGAAAGAGTGAAGAGGGGTGTAGAAAGGGCAAGAGGGGTGCAGAAAGAAGCAACAGAGCTACAGAAAGAAGCAACAGAGGTGTGGAAAGAGGCAAGAGAAGTGCAAAAACAGGCAAGAGAGGTGCAGAAAGAGTGAACCGGGGTGCAGAAAGAGGCAAGAGAGGTGCAGAAAGAGGGAAAAGGGGTGCAGAAAGAAGCTAAATGGGTGCAGAAAGAGTCAAGAGGGGTGCAGAAAGAAGCAAGAGAGGTGCAGAAAGAAGCAAGAGAAATGCAGAAAGAAGCAACAGAGGTGCAGAAAGAGGTAAGAGCGGTGCAGAAAGATGCCAGAAAAGTGCAGAAAAGCGAGAGGTACAGAAAGAGGCAAGAGAGGTGCAGAAAGATGGACCAGGGGTAGAGAAAGAGGGAAGAGGGGTGCAGAATGAGACAAGAGGGGTGCAGAGAGAAGCAAGAGAAGTGAAGGAAGAAGCAACAGAGGTAAAGAAAGAGGCAAGAGAAGTGCAGAAAGAGGCAAGAGAAGTGCAAAAAGGTGAAAGAGAAGTGCCTTGAAGAAGCAAGAGAAGTGCAGAAAGGGGCAAGAGAAGTGCAGGAGGAAACAACAGAGGTGCAGAAAGAGGCTAGAGAAGTGCAAAAAGAGGCAAGAGAAGTACAGAAAAGTATAAGAGAAGTGCAGAAAGTAGCAAGAGAAGTGCAGAAAGAGGCAAGAGAAGTGCAGAAAGAAACAAGAGAAGTGCAGAAAGAAGCAAGAGAAGTGGTGAAAGAGGCAAGAGAAGTGCAGAAAGAGGCAAGAGAAGTGCAGAAAGAAGGTAGAGATGTACAGAAATAGGCAGTGAGGTGCAGAAAGAGGCAAGAGAAGTGCAGAAAGAAGCAAGAGAATTCAAAACATATGCAAGAGAAGTACAGAAAGTGTCAAGAGAGGTGAAGAAAGAAAAGATTGAGTTGCAGGAAGAGGCAAGAGAAGTACAGAAAGAGGCAAATGAGGTGCAGAAAGAAGCAAGAGGGGTAGAGAAAGAGGCAAGAGAAGTGTAGAAAGAGGCAAGAAAGGTGCAGAAACAAGCAAGACAGGTGCAGAAAGAGGGCAAAGGGGTGCAGAAAGATACAAGAGGGGTGCAGAAATAAGCAATAGAGCTGCAGAAAGAGGGAAAAGAGGTGAGGAAATAGGCAAGAGGGGTGCAGAAAGAGGCAAGAGTGGTGCAGAAAGAAGCAAGAGAGGTGCAGAAAGAAACAAGAGAAATGCAGAAAGATGCATCAGAGGTGCAGAAAGAGGCAAGAGAGGTGCAGTAAGAGGCAAGAGGAGTGCAGAAAGAAGCAACAGAGGTGCAGAAAGAGGCAAGAGTGGTACAGAAAGAGGGAAAAGGGATGCAGGAAGATGCAAGAGAGGCGCAGTAAGAAGCAACAGAAGTGCAGAAAGAAGCAACAGAGGTGCATTAAAAGGCAAGAGTGGTACAGAAAAGGGAAAAGGGGTGCAGGAAGATGCAAGAGAGGTGCAGTAAGAAGCAACAGAAGTGCAGAAAGAAGCAACAGACGTGTGAAAGAGGCAAGAGAAGCACTGAAAGAGGCCAGAGAAGTGCTGAAAAAGGCAAGAGAAGCGCAGAAAGAGGCAAGAGAAGTGCAGAAAGAAGCAAGAGAAGCACAGAAAGGAGCAAGAGAAGTGCAGAAAGAGGCAAATGAAGTGCAGAAAGAGGCAAGAGGGGTGCCGAAACGGGCAAGAGAAGTGCAGAAAGAAGCAAGAGAAGTGCAGAAAGAAGCAAGAGAAGCGCAGAAAGTACAAGAGAATTGCTGAAAAAGGCAAGAGAAGTGAAGAAAGATGCAAGCGAAGTACAGAAAGAGACAAAAGAGGTACAGAAAGAAGACCATGAGGTCCACAAAGAGGCAAGATAAGTGAAGAAAGAGGCAAGAGTGGTGCAGAAAGAGGAGAGTGAGGTGTAGAAAGAGGCAAGTGAGGTGCAGAGAGAGGCAATAGAGGTACAGAAAGAGGCAAAAAAAGTGCAGAAAGAGGCAAGAGAGGTAAATAAACAAGCAAGAGAGGTACAGAAAGAGGGAAAAGGGGTGCAGAAAGAGGCTAAAGGGGTGCAGAAAGAGGGGCGCATAAAGAGACAAGAGGGGTGCATAAAGAGGCAAGAGAAGTGCAGAAAGAGGCAAGAGAAGTGCAAAAAGGGAACGAGAAGTGCCTTCAAGAAGCAAGTGAAGTGCAGAAAGAGGCAAGAGAAGTGCAGGAAGAAACAACAGAGGTGCAGAAAGAGGCAAGAGAAGTGCAGAAAGAGGCAAGAGAAGTGCAAAAAGGGGAAAGAGAAGTGCCTTGAAGAAGCAAGTGAAGTGCAGAAAGAGGCAAGAGACGTGCAGGAAGAAGCAACAGAGGTGCAGAAAGAGGCAAGAGAAGTGCAGAAAGAGGCAAGAGAAGTACAGAAAAGGGTAAGAGAAGTGCAGAAAGTAGCAAGACAAGTGCATAAAGAGGCAAGAGAAGCACAGAAAAAGGCAAGAGAAGTGCAGAAAGAAGCAAGAGAAGCGCAGAAAGAAGCAAGAGAAGTGCTAAAAGAGGCAAGAGAAGTGCAATAAAGAGGCAAGAGAAGTGCAGAAAGAAGCAAGAGAAGTGCAGAAAGACAGTAGAGATGTACAGAAAAAGGCAAGTGAGGTGCAGAAAGAGGCAGAAGAAGTGCATAAAGAAGCAAGAGAAATGAAAACAGATGCAAGAGAAGTATAGAAAGTGTCAAGAGAGGTGCAGAAAGAAGAGAGTGAGGTGCAGAAAGAGGCAAGAGAAGTACAGAAAGAGGCAAGAGAGGTGCAGAAAGATGCAGAGAGAGGTTCAGAAAGAGGCAAGAGAAGTAGAGAAAGAGGCAAATGAGGTGCAGAAAGAAGCAAGAGAGGTAGCAGTAAGAGGCAAGAGAAGTGCAGAAAGAGGCAAGAGAGGTGCAGAAACAAGCAAGACAGGAGCAGAAAGAGGGAAAAGGGGTGCAGAAAGATAGCAAGAGAGGTGCAGAAAGGGGCAAGAGGGGTGGAGAAAGAAGTAAGAGGGGTGTAGAAAGAAGCAAAAGAAGTGCAGAAAGAAACAAGAGAAGTTCAGAAAGACGCATCAGAGGTGGAGAAAGAGGCCAGAGGGGTGCAGTAAGAGGCCAGAGAAGTGCAGAAAGAAGCAACAGAGGTGCAGAAAGAAGCAAGAGTTGTACAGAAAGAGGGAAAAGGGGTGCAGGAAGATGCAAGAGAGGTGCAGTAAGAAGGAACAGAAGTGCAGAAGGAAGCAACAGAGGTGTGAAAGAGGCAAGGGAAGCACTGAAAGAGGACAGAGAAGTGCTAAAAAAGGCAAGAGAAGTGCAGAAAGAGGCAAGAAAAGTGCAGAAAGAAGCAAGAGAAGTACAGAAAGGAGCATGAGAAGTGCCGAAAGAGGCAAATGACGTGCAGAAAGAGGCAAGAGAGATGCAGAAATAAGCAAGAGAGGTGCAGAAAGAGCGAAAAGCGGTGCAGAAATAGGCAAGAGGGGTGCAGAAAGAGGCAAGAGGGGTGCAGAAAGAGGTAAGAGGGGTGCAGAAAGAAGCAAGAGAGGTGCAGAAAGAAACAAGAGAGGTGCAGAAAGACACATCAGAGGTGCCGAAAGAGGCAAGAGAGGTGCAGTGAGAGGCAAGAGAAGTACAGAAAGAAGCAACAGAGGTGCAGAAAGAGGCAAGAGAAGTGCAGAAAGAGCCAAGAGAGGTACAGAAAGAGTGAAGAGGGGTGTAGAAAGGGCAAGAGGGGTGCAGAAAGAAGAAACAGAGCTACAGAAAGAAGCAAGAGAGGTGCAGAAAGAGTGAACCGGGGTGCAGAAAGAGGCAAGAGAGGTGCAGAAAGAGTGAACCGGGGTGCAGAAAGAGGCAAGAGAGGTGCAGAAAGAGGCAAAAGAGGTGCAGAAAGAAGCAAGAGAGGTGCAGAAAGAAGCAAGAGAAGTGCAGAAAGAAGCAACAGAGGTGCAGAAAGAGGCAAGAGAGGTGCAGAAAGATGCCAGAAAAGTGCAGAAAAGTCGAGAGGTACAGAAAGAGGCAAGAGAGGTGCAGAAAGATGGACCAGGGGTGGAGAAAGAGGGAAGAGGGGTGCAGAATGAGACAAGAGGGGTGCAGAGAGAAGCAAGAGAAGTGAAGGAAGAAGCAACAGAGGTACAGAAAGAGGCTAGAGAAGTGCAAAAAGGGGAAAGAGAAGTGCCTTGAAGAAGCAAGAGAAGTGCAGAAAGGGGCAAGAGAAGTGCAGGAGGAAACAAGAGAAGTACAGAAAGAGGATAGAGAGGTACAGAAAGAAGCAAGAGAAGTGCAGAAAAAGGCAAGAAAACTGCAGAAAGTAGCAAGAGAAGTGCAGAAAGAGGCAAGAGAAGTGCAGAAAGAAGCAAGAGAAGTGCAGAATGAAGCAAGAGAAGTGGTGAAAGAGGCAAGAGAAGTGCAGAAAGAGGCAAGAGAAGTGCAGAAAGAAGGTAGAGATGTACAGAAAGAGGCAAGAGAGGTGCAGAAAGAGGCAAGAGAAGTGCAGAAAGAAGCAAGAGAAGTGCAGAAACATATGCAAGAGAAGTACAGAAAGAGGCAAGAGAGATGCAGAAAGAAGAAGAGTGAGTTGCAGGAAGAGGCAAGAGAAGTACAGAAAGAGGCAAATGAGGTGCAGAAAGAAGCAAGAGGGGTAGAGAAAGAGGCAAGAGAAGTGTAGAAAGAGGCAAGAGAGGTGCAGAAACAAGCAAGACAGGTGCAGAAAGAGGGCAAAGGGGTGCAGAAATATACAAGAGGGGTGCAGAAATAAGCAATAGAGCTGCAGAAAGAGGGAAAGAGGTGCAGAAAGAGGCAAGAGAAGTGCAGAAAGAGGCAAGAGAGGTGCAGAAAGAAGCAAGAGAGGTGCAGAAAGAAACAAGAGAAGTGCAGAAAGATGCATCAGAGGTGCAGAAAAGGCAAGAGGGGTGCAGTAAGAGGCAAGAGAGGTGCAGAAAGAAGCAACAGAAGTGCAGAAAGAGGCAAGAGAGGTACAGAAAGAGGGAAAAGGGATGCAGGAAGATGCAAGAGAGGTGCAGAAAAGTAGCAACAGAAGTGCAGAAAGAATCAACAGAGGTGTAGAAAGAGGCAAGAGTGGTACAGAAAGAGGGAAAAGGGGTGCAGGAAGATGCAAGAGAGGTGCAGAAAGAAGCAACAGAAGTGCAGAAAGAAGCAACAGACGTGCAGAAAGAGGCAAGAGAAGCAGCTGAAAGAGGCCAGAGAAGTGCTGAAAAAGGCAAGAGAAGCGCAGAAAGAGGCAAGAGAAGTGCAGAAAGAAGCAAGAGAAGCACAGAAAGTACAAGAGAATTGCTGAAAAAGGCAAGAGAAGTGAAGAAAGATGCAAGGGAAGTACAGAAAGAGACAAAAGAGGTACAGAAAGAAGACCATGAGGTCCACAAAGAGGCAAGATAAGTGAAGAAAGAGGCAAGAGAGGTGCAGAAAGAGGAGAGTGAGGTGTAGAAAGAGGCAAGTGAGGTGCAGAAAGAGGCAATAGAGGTACAGAAAGAGGCAAGAAAAGTGCAGAAAGAAGCAAGAGAGATGAAAAAACAAGCAAGAAAGGTGCAGAAACAGGGAAAAGGGGTGCAGAAAGAGGCTAAAGGGGTGCAGAAAGAGGGGTGCATAAAGAGACAAGAGGGGTGCATAAAGAGGCAAGAGAAGTGCAGAAAGAGGCAAGAGAAGTGCAAAAAGGGAACGAGAAGTGCCTTCAAGAAGCAAGTGAAGTGCAGAAAGAGGCAAGAGAAGTGCAGGAAGAAACAACAGAGGTGCAGAAAGAGGCAAGAGAAGTGCAGAAAGAGGCAAGAGAAGTACAGAAAAGGGTAAGAGAAGTGCTGAAAGTAGCAAGACAAGTGCAGAAAGAGGCAAGAGAAGCGCAGAAAGAGGCAAGAGAAGTGCAGAAAGAAGCAAGAGAAGCGCAGAAAGAAGCAAGAGAAGTGCTGAAAGAGGCAAGAGAAGTGCAGAAAGAGGCAAGAGAAGTGCAGAAAGAAGGTAGAGATGTACAGAAAGAGGCAAGAGAGGTGCAGAAAGAGGCAGGAGAAGTGCATAAACAAGCAAGAGAAATGAAAACAGATGCAAGAGAAGTACAGAAAGAGTCAAGATCGGTACAGAAAGAAGAGAGTGAGGTACAGAAAGAGGCAAGAGAAGTGCAGAAAGAGGCAAGAGAGGTGCAGAAAGATGAGAGTGAGGTGCCGGAAGAGGCAAGAGAAGTAGAGAAAGAGGCAAATGAGGTGCAGAAAGAAGCTAGAAAGGTAGTGTAAGAGGCAAGAGAAGTGTAGGAAGAGGCAAGAGAGGTGCAGAAACAAGCAAGACAGGAGCAGAAAGAGGGAAAAGGGGTGCAGAAAGATACAAGAGGGGTGCAGAAAGAGGCAAGAGGGGTGGGGAAAGAAGTAAGAGGGGTGTAGAAAGAAGCAAGAGAAGTGCAGAAAGAAACAAGAGAAGTTCAGAAAGACGTATCAGAGGTGCAGAAAGAGGCAAGAGGGGTGCAATAAGAGGCCAGAGAAGTGTAGAAAGAAGCAACAGAGGTGCAGAAAGAAGCAAGAGTGGTACAGAAAGAAGCAAGAGAAGCACAGAAAGGAGCATGAGAAGTGCAGAAAGAGGCAACAGAGGTGTGAAAGAGGCAAGGGAAGCACTGAAAGAGGACAGAGAAGTGCTGAAAAGGCAAGAGAAGTGCAGAAAGAGGCAAGAGAAGTACAGAAAGAAGCAAGAGAAGCACAGAAAGGAGCATGAGAAGTGCAGAAAGAGGCAAATGAAGTGCAGAAAGAGGCAAGAGAGGTGCAGAAATAAGCAAGAGAGGTCCAGAAAGAGGGAAACGAAGTGCAGAAATAGGCAAGAGGGGTGCAGAAAGAGGCAAGAGGGGTGCAGAAAGAAGTAAGAGGGGTGCAGAAAGAAGCAAGAGAGGTGCAGAAAGAAACAAGAGAAATGCAGAAAGACGCAGCAGAGGTGCAGAAAGAGTCAAGAGAGGTGCAGTAAGAGGCAAGAGAAGTACAGAAAGAAGCAACAGAGGTGCAGAAAGAGGCAAGAGAAGTGCAGAAAGAGCCAAGAGAGGTACAGAAAGAGTGAAGAGGGGTGTAGAAATGGCAATAGGGGTGCACAAAGAAGCAACAGAGCTACAGAAAGAAGCAGCAGAGGTGCGGAAAGAGGCAAGAGAAGTGCAAAAACAGGCAAGAGAGGTGCAGAAAGAGTGAACCGGGGTACAGAAAGAGGCAAGAGAGGTGCAGAAAGAGGGAACCGGGGTGCAGAAAGAGACAAGAGAGGTGCAGAAAGAGGTAAGAGAAGTGTAGAAAGAAGCAACAGAGGTGCAGTAGGAGGCAAGAGAAGTGCAGAAAGAAGCAAGAGAAATGCAGAAAGAAGCTACAGAGGTGCAGAAAGAAGCCAGAGAAGTACAGAAAGAAGCAACAGAAATTTAGGATGAAGCAAGAGAGGTGCAGAAAGAAGCAAATGAAGTGCAGAAAGAAGCAACAGAGGTACAGAAAGAGGCAAGAGAAGTGCAGAAAGGTGCAAGATGGGTGCAGAAAGAAGCAAGAGAGGTGCAGAAAGAAGCAAGAGAAGTGCAGAAAAAATCAACAGAGGTGCAGAAAGAGGCAAGAGGGGTGCAGAAAGAAGCAAGAGAAGTGCAGAAAGAAGCAACAGAAATATAGAAAGAGGCAAGAGAAGTCCAGAAAGAAGCAATAGAGGTGCAGAAAGAGGCAAGAGAAGTGCAGAAAGAGGCAAGAGGGGTGCAGAAAGAAGCAGGAGATGTACAGAAAGAAGCAAGAGAAGTGCATAAAGAAGCAACAGAAGTGCAGAAACAAGCAAAAGAGATGTAGAAAGAAGCTAGAGAATTGCAGAAAAAGGCCAGAGGGTACAGAAAGAAGCAATAGAGGTGCAGAAAGAGGCAAGAGGGGTGCAGAAAAAGGCCAGAGGGTGCAGAAAGAAGCAATAGAGGTGCATAAAGAAGCAATAGAGGTGCATAAAGAAGCAAGAGAAGTGCAGAAAGAAGCAACAGAAAAGCAGAAAAAGGCAAGAGAAGTGCAGAAAAATGCAAGAGAAGTGCAGAAAGAGGAAAGAAAGGTTCAGAAACAGGCAACAGAGGTACAGAAAGAGGCAAGAGAAGTGCAGAAAGGTGCAAGAGAAGTGCAGAAAGAAGCAAGAGAAGTGCAGAAAGAGGCAAGAGAAGCACTGAAAGCGGAAAGAGAAGCGCAGAAAGAGGCAATAGCAGAAAGATGCAAGAGAAGTGCAGAAAGAAGCAAGAGAAGTGCAGAAAGAGGCAAGAGAGGTAAACGGATACAGGAAGATGCAAGAGAGGTGCAGAAAGAGGCAAGAGAGGTAAAGGGATACAGGAAGATGCAAGAGAGGTGAAAGAAGCAACAGAGGTGTAGAAAGAGGCAAGAGAAGTGCAGAAAGAGGCACGAGAAGTGCAGAAAGAAGCAACAGAGGTGCCGAAAGAGGCAAGAGAAGTGCAGAAAGAAGCAAGAGAAGCACAGAAAGAATCAAGAGAAGTGCAGAAAGAGGCAACTGAGGTAGAAAGAGGCAAGAGAGATACAGAAAGATGCAAGAGAAATGCAGAAAGAGGCAAGAGAGGTGCAGAAACAAGCAAGAGAGTTGTAGAAAGAGGGAAAAGGGGTATAGAAAGAGCCAAGAGGGGTGCAGAAAGAGGCAAGAGGGGTGGAGAAAGAGGTAATAGGGATGCGGAAAGAAGCAAGAGAGGTGCAGAAAGAAACAAGAGAAGTGCAGAAATATGCCTCAGAGGTGCAGAAAGAGGCAAGAGGGGTGCAGTAAGAGGCAAGAGAAGTGCAGAAAGAAGCAACAGAGGTGCAGAAACAGGCAAGAGAAGTGCAGAAAGAGGCAAGAGAGGTACAGAAAGAGGGAAAAGGGGTGCAGGAAGATGCAAGAGAGGTGCAGAAAGTAGCAACAGAAGTGCAGAAAGAAGCAACAGAGGTGTAGAAAGAGGCAAGAGAAGTGCAGAAAGAGGCAAGAGAGGTGCAGAAAGAGGCACGAGAGGTGCAGAAAGAGGGAAGAGGGTGCAGAAAGAGGCAACAGGGGTGCAGTAAGAAGCAAGAGAAGTACAGAAAGAAGCAAGAGAAGTGCAGAAAGAAGCAACAGAGGTGCAGAAAGAGGTAAGAGGGGTACAGAAAGAGGGAAAAGGGATGCAGGAAGATGCAAGAGAGGTGCAGAAAGAAGCAACAGAAGTGCAGAAAGAAGCAACAGAGGTGTAGAAAGAGGCAAGAGAAGTGCAGACAGAAGCAACAGAGGTGCAGAAAGAGGCAAGAGAAGTGCAGAAAGAAGCAACAGAGGTGCAGAAAGAGGCAAGAGAAGTGTAGAAAGAGGCAAGAGAAGTGAAGAAAGAAGCAAGAGAAGCAGAGAAAGAAGCATGAGAAGTGCAGAAAGAGGCAAATAAAGTGCAGAAAGAGGCATGAGAGGTGCAGAAAGAAGAGATTGAGGTGTAGAAAAAGGCAAGAGAATGCAGAAAGAGGCAACTGAGGTGCAGAAAGAGGCAAGAGAGGTACAGAAAAAGGCAAGAGAAGTACAGAAAGTGCAAGAGAGGTGCAGAAACAAGCAAGAGAGGTGCAGAAAGAGGGAAAAGGGGTGCAGAAAGAGGCAAGAAGGGTGCAGAAAGAGGCAAGAGGGTGGAGAAAGAGGTAAGAGGGGTGCAGAAGGAAGCAAGAGAGGTGCAGAAGGAAACAAGAGAGGTGCAGAAAAATGCATCAGAGGTGCAGAAAGAGGCAAGAGGGGTGCAGTAAGAGGCAAGAGAAGTGCAGAAAGAAGCAACAGAGGTGCGGAAAGAGGCAAGAGAAGTGCAGAAAGAGGCAAGAGAGGTACAGAAAGAGGGAAAAGGGGTACAGGAAGATGCAAGAGAGGTGCAGAAAGAAGCAACAGAAGTACAGAAAAAAGCAACAGAATTACAGAAAGAAGCAACAGAGGTGTAGAAAGAGGCAACAGAAGTGCAGAAAGAGGCAAGCGAGGTGCTGAAAGAGGCACGAGAGGAGCAGAAAGAGGGAAGAGGGTGCAGAAAGAGGCAACAGGGGTGCAGTAAGAAGCAAGAGAAGTGCAGAAAGAAGCAACAGAGGTGCAGAAAGAGGTAGAGGGGTACAGAAAGAGGCCAGAGAAGTGCAGAGAGAAGCTACAGAAATGTAGAAAGAAGCAAGAGAGATGCAGAAAGAAGCAAATGAAGTGCAGAAAGAAGCAACAGAGGTGCAGAAAGAGGCAGGAGAAGTGCAGAAAGAAGCAACAGAGGTGCAGAAAGAGGCAAGAGAAGTGCAGAAAGAGGCAAGAGAGGTGCAGAAAGAGGCAAGAGAGGTGCAGAAAAAAGGAAGAGGGGTGAAAAAAGTGGCAAGAGGGGTGCAGAAAGTGGCAAGAGGGGTGGAGAAAGAGGTAAGAGGTGTACAGAAAGAAGCAAGAGAGGTGCAGAAAGAAACAAGAGAAATGCAGAAAGACGCATCAGAGGTGCAGAAAGAGGCAAGAGTGGTGAAGTAAGAGGCAAGAGAGGTGCAGATAGAAGCAACAGAGGTACAGAAAGAGGAAAGAGCAGTGCAGAAAGAGGTAAGAGAGGTACAGAAAGAGGGAAAAGGGGTGCAGGAAGATGCAAGAGAGGCGCATAAAGAAGCAACAGAAGTACAGATAGAAGAAACAGAGGTGTAGAAAGAGGCAAGAGAAGTGCAGAAAGAGGCAAGAGAGGTGCTGAAAGAGGGAAGAGGGTACAGAAAGAGGCAACAGGGGTACAGTAAGAAGCAAGAGAAGTACAGAAAGAAGCAAGAGAGGTGCAGAAAGAGGTACGAGGGGTACAGAAAGAGGTCAGAGAAGTGCAGAAAGAAGCTACAGAAATGTAGAAAGAAGCAAGAGAGGTGCAGAAAGAAGCAAATGAAGTGCAGAAAGAGGCAAGAGAAGTGCAGAAAGAAGCAACAGAGGTGCAGAAAGAGGCAA
Source organism: Calotriton arnoldi (assembly GCA_963921515.1). Taxonomy (NCBI): domain Eukaryota; kingdom Metazoa; phylum Chordata; class Amphibia; order Caudata; family Salamandridae; genus Calotriton; species Calotriton arnoldi. The sequence continues at coordinate 1,438,440 of CAWUFW010004481.1, read as the reverse complement.
GAGAAGTGCAGAAAGAAGCAACAGAGGTGCAGAAAGAGGCAATAGAAGTGCAGAAAGAGGCAAGAGAGGTGCAGAAAGAAGCAAGAGAGGTGCAGAAAGAGGGAACAGGGGTGTAGAAAGAGGCAAGAGGGCTGCAGAAAGAAGCAAGAGAGGTGCAGAAAGAAGCCAGAGAAGTGCAGAAATAATCAACAGAGGTGTAGAAAGAGACAAGAGGGGTACAGAAAGAGGCAAGAGAAGTGCAGAAAGAAGCAGCAGAAATGTAGAAAGAGGCAAGTGGAGTCCAGGAAAAAGCAATAGAGGTGCAGAAAGAGGCAAGAGAGGTGCAGAAAGAAGCAAGAGAGGTGCAGAAAGAGGGAAGAGGGGTATAGAAAGAGGCAAGCGGGGTGCAGAAAGAAGCAAGAGAGGTACAGAAAGAAGCAACAGAAGTGAAGAAAGAAGCAACAGAGGTGTAGAAAGAGGCAAGAGAACTGCAGAAAGCAGCAAGAGAGGTACAGAAACAGGCAAAAGAGGTGCAGAAAGAGGGAAGAGGGGTGCAGAAAGAGGCAAGAGGGGTGCGGAAAAAGGCCAGAGGGGTACAGAAAGAAGCAATAGAGGCGCAAAAAGAAGCAAGAGAAGTGCAGAAAGAAGCAACAGAGGTGCAGAAAGAGGCAAGAGGGGTACAGAAAGAGGCAAGAGAAGTGTAGAAAGAAGCAACAGAAATGCAAAAAAGAGGCAAGAGAAGTGCAGAAAGAGGCAAGAGATGTGCAGAAAGAGGCAAGAGAGGAGCAGAAACAGGCAATAGAGGTGCAGAAAGAGGGAAGAGGGGTGCAGAAAGAGTTATGCAGAAAGAAGCAAGAGAGGTGAAGAAAGAAGCAAGACAACTGCAGAAAGAAGCAACAGAGGTGCAGAAAGAGGGAAAAGGGGTGCAGAAAGAAACAAGAGAGGTGCAGAAAGAAGTAAGGGAAGTGCAGAAAGAAGTAAGCAAGGTGCAGAAAAAGGCAAGAGAAGTGCAGAAAGAGGCAAGAGAGGTGCAGAAAGAGGGAAGGGGGTGCAGAAAGAGGCAAGAGAAGTACAGAAAGAAGTAACAGGTGCATAAAGAGGCAAGCGAGGTGCAGAAGAAAGAAGCAAGAGAGGTGCAGAACGAAGGGAGGTGTAGAAAGTGGAAAAGATGTGTAGAAAGAGGCAAGAGAAGTACAGAAAAAGGAAGAAAGGTGCAGAAAGAAGCAGGAGAAATGCAGAAAGAGTTAAGAGAGGCGCAGAAAGAAGCAAGAGTGGTTTGTGAACCATTAGTTCCAATTTAACACCCACAATTAGCAATAAGTAACAGGTGACCATTCCAGCTTTGAACAGGGCCTTCCACCATGCTGTAACACTTGTCGCTGCATTTTTGGTAACTTTTGAGCCGTGAGCTAGAAACAAGGTTTTTTTTGTTCAAATCTGCAGATTATGCAGCAGATGATGGATTATGTGGAAAATTACTGAAAATGTATAGTTATGCAAAAATCGGTGCAGCCGAACAGTTGCATAATTCCAGTGGCCCTGCTCATACCTCTGACTCGGGCCAGAAGTGCTCCTCAGTGGTTCCTTTTTTTTTGTCTCATTGAGTTCATAGTTTAGCTTCTATGGAAAAGAGTTAGATTAAACCTGAGGTTTCCACTCCAGACTACCATACTGTAGTGTAGCTCCTATTTCCCTAATAGGCTCTGCGCATTGGAATAATATATCCTATAGGTTTGACATAGGACTAAGGTCAGTATGTCCCTATCGAGTATATTAAACTTAATTACTTGTGTCAGCTAGCTCAGAGGCCACTAGAAACTTCTTGACAACAAGAAGGAGTAGTTTCTGGCAGCCGCAAAACATGACCACTTTGTTTCCCTTTAGAATCAGAATGTGTCCCAAAGTTGTGGAAACAATAGATAACTATTTCACTCAGCTCAATCGTGCATGCTTAGTTTTCTCCAAGTTACACAGAAAGAAATAGACGGGCGTTTCAATAAAAGATTTATTGAACAGTCTTGTTTCTGGTGTAAGTAAAATGTGCTGTTACGATCACAAGACAGTATGCGAGATAAATAATGTACAGTGTGAGCAGTAGAAATAAATAATACTGCGATAGCATTATCTTTTAGTATATATGCCTTTACATAAATAACACAGACTAAAAATGCGAGTACTCATACGATGCGTTTCTAATCTAGTTCTACCCCAATGTACCTAACCTAACCTAGGTGTAGGGAGAGGTATGAAGTAGGTAAAGTATTCCTTACTATGGTATACTAAGAGTATGTTAAGCCTAGTATGCCTAGTATGCCAAGAGTCCCTCTAGGTTCTTATCAGCTCCATACCTGAAGAATGAGAGAGGTAGGAATCTCTTTGCCAGACTCGAACTCCAACACCCCACAAGGGAAGTCAGATCACTGGAAGCTGGACTCTCTGCGTGCAGGGATGACAGCGTCTTCTCAGTGCGTCAGGCCGAGAAACGGGCTCCTCTGAAGTCGAGGTCTCCTCTAGTTTACAAGGGCTAGGGAAGGTATATTTATACCTGAGAGGTACCTCAGAATGTTAGCATTGACGTGGATCGGACAGCGGAAGACGTCATGAATGAACCCCTAAGGAATAATGGTTCATGCATAATAGATGAGTCCTTGAAGAAATCAATAGTCCTGGGCTAGGGAAACTCCCGCAGCCTAAGGGTCTGTTCATCAAGAACTCGTTGTGACGTTAGGGTGGACGGATGTCGGAGACCATGCCTGTATTTGGAGTGCACGGTTTAATGCCTAAATAAGGACAGGGATTTTATGCCTATATATGGGCAGGGCGAATTGTGCCTATATAAGGACATGATACTGGAAAGCCCGTTTATGGACACCCTAAGAGGAATACAACACCCACTCCACTTTCGTGTGTACGATAATACTAAAATGCTAAACATTTAAAATGCTAAACATTAAATGGAGTACCGCATATTTAAAAATATTTCTTAAAAGTGTTTAAAAAACATAGTAAAAAAATGCAAAAGGTACTGTACATTTGAAGCAAATGCTTTTCATTTCAGGCATAAAGTTCGAAAATAAATGCAATTGGAATGAAATAAGCAGTAATATTTACATGTGACAGAAAATGATCGATAAGTTGTTCAAAAAGCAAAGTCATTTCATGTCATGAAAATTAATGAACTGTTTTAGACACACAAGATGACTAAGTGTCCGTGGAAGTACCTTGAAGTCTGTATTATAAGGCTAGTTCTACTTTAAGCAGATTGAAGTGCTATTTTCGTTCGAAAAATGGGAAAAAGTGCAATTTTGGTAGAGTTCCAAGTTGTTTTGAAAAATGAAGGCCAAATTGTTACTGCATCTCTGGAACACTGTATGCTGAATCAGAGTCAGTTTACGGGTCTGGTGTAAACATGAGATCATCTATTTCTATAGACAAAACATCATCCACTGTAGTTGGTGTCAGTTGGAACACCTCATGTAGTAGATTAATTGCAAAGAGATGAGAAGCATCGCTTCCAGCATAGGTTGCCTCAGCAATGTTCGCGTCCGTTGTTACCTGTGTGCCTGTAGATCTTTCTCGTACCTCAGCAGCAGCCGGAAGCGTCTGTGACATCTCAATGAATGCTGATATCAGGATAGGTAGCCTCTGGGGACAACACAGAGCATGGGCCGTTATCGGGACCAGCAGAGTATCGACATCCTTTGGCGTAGCTGATGGAAATGTGAGACAAGTGTCTAACACACATTCTTCACCGCATAGCAGGCATCGTAGAACAGGTAAGATGCAATCTTGCCAGATTGGTCTGAATGACAGGAACCATGTGGTATTAAATTCCCGTAGACGAGTCATGCCCAATAGCTGTACTATTCGCTCACGGCACTTTCGTTCAAGGAGAGCTTTCTCCATTTCGCTCAGAGTGATGTCTGCGAATAGGCTGGCCATAGCGCAATAGCAGGAAGAGAAATAGAATTCTGGCAACAAGTGCTAGAATTAATGGTATGCCACCAAACACCGAATGTGCAAAGTTCGGGATGATTCCGAGTATTGCCTGGAAAGGTGCTAACAGACTGGAGCAGATGCTCTTAAATACATGTACAATTCCGGTTGTATCAGACATATTGAAGATACATCCTATCATTTCTATGAAATGTATAGGGCAGTTTGTACGTATTAAAGTCTGAATCTCAGCCGAAGTTCTTGCTACTTGTAGTTCATAGGTTTCTTTGGCCGAGGTCTAAGGCACTGTTTGCTGTAAAAGCATGGCTTTCATTCTGCTCAAAGTATCAAATCTTATAAAAGAGACGTTCAGCGAATGCCATAGAGGCGACTCCCTGACTGTGTCTATTGGGGCAAACAATACTTGCATACAGCAAGTGACCCTGGAGTTGACCGTTACTAGATATGGGATGCCTGGCAGCATGCCGCAGCAACTCTGATCATTCAACATGAGGTAACTCCCATTAGAAAGTTGTCCAAACGTTGGATTAATCACAGCAGCTGGTGTACCCTGCTGATGGCAAGACAAATTTGCCACAAAACCATTACAAGCCACGTGTTAAGAAATGTCCTGACATATAAGTGAACCGCTCAGTGCACGTTTACAGTGTGTACCGCTCAAAAACACTTCACGATCCCTACTCCAACATCTATATGTATACGGCAAATCCCAAGATGTCTTAATGTATTCCTTACCCAACCTTTCATATTTGCCTGCTTGAATTTTTCTGAGGCAATACTGAAACTGAAAAGTAGTCACAGGTAATGTTATTTTGCCATGAATAAGCCATTCTGTAGCTGGTTTTTCTGCCACTGTGAATGGTAACTTTTCCAGTTTTTCAATGCTTAGCACTGTATACCTTGCTCCTCTTTGTGTCAATTCGATCTGTTTATCAGTGAGATTGTATTCTGCAAACAGAGCCGTTGTGTTGATAAAACGCCAAGGCACATAGCCGGCTCGCAAAGATTGCAGCGTCCAGCTTAATAACACAATAGAACGTAATTGAGATTGGCCTTGTTGTAACATCGCCAAATCTTGTTCTAGTATGTCGATAGCAGAGGATACAATGCCATCCAATGAATATATTCTGGAGGACAAAGTTGTTAACCCATTGTCGACCACAGAGAGTGTTTTCTCTAAATTAATACGATCAAGTTCACGTATTCGTTCTGCGGCCTCCATCTGTGATACTTTCCATGCTTCATTATAGGCAGCATAAATGCCGGCATATATGAAACGTTTTTGACGCGGTTTTCTTGGTCCAAGCAAGAATTTCCTAAGGTCTGCGTCCTTTTTAAGTAAGGTTAAGTGTTGTTTCACATCCTGTAGTGTAGACTTATGCAGCCAATCGAGGCATAATTTTCCTACACTGTATGTTGTTACTACCCCCGGATGTTGTCTTTGGACGTATCTTGGGTCTGGCCTATGAATAGTAAAGCCCTGAGTTTTATTCAGGAATCTTTCCTGACAGTTATTCGTGTCTGTGGGCCAGATCAACCATTTTTTCCAATCAGGATTAGATCTGTTGAGTTGTAGTATATTGTCAACTGTCACCACTGCCTGTGTATCGTTATCACTTCCAGGTGCTGGTACAGAAGGTGTGTTCATCTCCTTGATCTTGGCTAATCCAAGACACGATGTTTGTTGGATGGTTTCATTCAAAAACATTATTTGTTCAGGGATGATACAGGCTCTAAATAAAGCTTCTATCCCCTGCACTTGCCAATCTTTAGTACCCCAGACAGTTTTTGTGTCTATTGTGTCTTTCCAAAAGTCGAAACCCTGTCTAGACAGTTGGGCATTAAATAATGCAGAATAAATCTGTTTTGTATTTGTTAACATAATTTTCAGCCCTGTCTTGTTTACATTTTTATAGTAAAACATTTCTGGATTAGATGTATTATATCCTGAAAAATATGGAAACTTGTTAGCAAATGTTTTTGAACTACCGTGTGGTGGTGTAGGACAATGTTCCCATTGGTTAAACATAAACACATTTCTTGGATATGCAGACTTATGCAAATAATGATGACCATAGTGGTTATAACAATACAGTTGTTCATAGTCTGATGAACCCTCTAAATATTCATTTTTAGAAAATGCAGCAGATTTTTCTAGGTCATACATTATGTTGTTAACAGTCTCAAAGTCCCAATCATCTGAATAGGTACTGGACGTAATTAGATCACTTAGTGAAATTTTAAACAAATGTGGAATGTTCAATTGTTCCGTCGGGCCGAAGATGTCAAAATCTGTTTTGTCCCACACTATACCATCCTGTATAGGAACAGCTGTGATGTTCACTGATGACAAGTCTCTTGCTTCACGATGGGAAGATTTATGAGGTTTCAAAAGTACGTTCACACCTTTTCTTTCAGTATTCACATGGCTGTATCTGCCACTTATAAGCACGCTCACAGTTGTAACCAAAGTTAGCCAGAGCAGGAAAACAAAAAGTCCAGATATAACCCAGAGTTCAATCCATGGAGAAACCAAATAAGTCTTTTTCAGAAAGTGAAGAAAGTCTTGTACTTGCTGCTTGAATTTGAATGATGCAGGCGTCATTTCAGGTTCACTCGGATCTTCTGAGAACGTATCAAAGTTAATGAAATAGCCAGAAGCAGTTCTGTCAATTGTTGGAATTGCATCAGGATTTGTAGAAATCACTAGAACCAGTTCATCACTTGCCACATTGGTGTAGACAGGTGTATTTGGACGAACTGTTACTTGGTGTTCAAGAGGGATGAGTTCCATAGCGTTGTTGCTTAGTCCTCCATCTGTTACAGCTGAATTCTCGATTGTTATCAGTCTTTCAGTCTGAACCTCTTGGATAGTAGCGAGAGGAGTGCGTCTGCTACTAGGTCGGAGTCCACGAGGCCTACTATTTAGTATTGGCCACATACTGTGGTTTGATTAGGTCGATGGACGCAAATCTTTTCTCCTTTCTTCCAGCAAGGGGCGGCAGAAGTACTGTTCTTGTTCCTTGAACTGCTAGGACAGGTACTGGTTGTCTGTAAGAAGGTCCAAATTCCTTCTTGTCCGCAATTTTTCTCTGACTAGATCCCCAACTTTTGGAATCCAGACAGGCCTTGCTGGGACCGCCGATTTTTCCCCAGTGGTGGTTGGCTGTAGGAATACGTTGCTTTGTTTCGTTCTTAACTCATTCAGTTTCTGTAAAACAGCCAAACGATCTTTGATATCAAACGGTTTATTTTCCACCACTGTGCCTACGTGTTCAAGGTCTGGTACCCACATTCTTGTCCCAAATAGGACCTCATATGGAGTGACCCCCCCCTAGAGAACTTCTTGGCAGATTGTTCAATGAGCGTTGGACCCCATTAAGGTGTTTGACCCACCCATCACCCGAACCTAATACCCTAGCTGTTATAGACTGCTTTATGTCCCGGTTTTTCCTTTCCACAACCGAATTTCCCTAAGGATGGAATTGAGAGGAGTACCGCAATGCAACGCCCAGACTGGCCATGGCTTCTTTGTAAGCCTGAGAGCTAAACGCAGGACCCTGGTCAGAATGTAGCGTGCCTATTGCGTATGTGCCGATAAAGACTCGCAAATCTTTTATAACAGTTCGAGCGTCAGCCGAGCGCTGAGGCCATAACCATAGGAACCTAGAGCATGAATCCACTGCAACCATGATATATTTATAGTTACCGTTCCTTTGCAAGGGACCGCAGTGGTCCAGGTAAACACAAGCTAATGGTTTGTCTGAAATTAACAGGGTGTCTGCGCAGGACGTTTCACTGTTGAGACTTTCATCTGTTGGCAAATATCACATTCTAAAACATAGTTTTTAGTTTGTTTCCGAATGCCAGGCCACCAATATCTTTGCTTGAGTAAAGATACTGTCGCTGAAACACCTGCATGGGCAGAAGCTATCCCTTCGTGTGCTGCTAGGATTAGTCCTAATCTGCATTCCTTGTTTGGAATTACCCTATCCCCCACTCCAGGGATTCGAGCAAAAGAAACGTTGTTCGCATCAATTACATAAGAGTACTTGAGTGGAAACTTTTTTGGTAACGCTGCACTGCTGCCTTTGCTTGATGCATTGACAGCCAACATTATCTCACCGTCTATTTTTGTTTTTGAACGAGTGATCGCAGCTACGGAAGCCATCTGAACAGCCCCCTTTGCGGCTTCGTCATCCAATGAATTCCTGCAACGTGAACGCCATCACGTTGATGACTCAGTGTGTGGATCACGTGAGCCTTTGGTAGTTCGTTTTTCAACTGAACTACTTGTACCCAAAGCGTTTTGTGCTTTATTGTGCCACCTTTCGCATCTTTGAAACCATTTTCAAGCCAGTTTTGTATATATTCATTATACGACTGAACACAGTAAAAGGAATCGCACACTATTAGTGTGGGGAATTCTCGATCTGTACTTTCAAGTGCCAGTTTGAATGCTTGTAGTTCAGCTCGCTGAGCTGTACAATCTCCTAGAGACTGAGTTTTTGTGACCATAGGTCTGAAGATGCCATTTCGCATGCGACCTTTAACGATTGCACACGCTGCACTGTAAGCTTGCTTACTCCCTGTTGCAGGATGTGCGGATCCGTCAGTGTAAATTATAAATTCGTACTGATCGAGAGGCAGAATTTCAGTAGGCAGAGGACATTCTTGTTCATATTGCAGGAATGCTTGTGTTTTTAAATCTGGATCAAAAACATATTCAACATCTGTTGCAGCAAGAGAATTAACCCATTGTATCCATCTTGGATGTAATGCTTTAGCATTTGGAATGCTTGCTTTTGTGACCGCTTCTAAAGCTGGTACCGGGGTTACGACAATAATGCGTTTCCCTTGGGCTAAGGCTCTTTCTTTTGCTACAGCAGTTTGAACTGCTGTTAGAATTTTTCAGTTGAACTGAAGCGCATTTCCGCTTGTGTGTACAAATGAGATTTGTATGCGATTGGTATTTTCTCACCCTCATTGAAGGTTACGTAGGTGAATCCGCATTGACCGAAATTATTCGGATCACCAAATTGCGTTGACTTACGCGTGTTTGTAAGTGATTTGTTGCTAACATGTTAGCCTGGAGTGAACGCAAGATTTCTGTGTGTTCCTGTGTCCAGTTTCTGATCGAAAAATCAGGTTTGATTAATGCGTAGAGAGGTTTAACCCTTTCTGCGTAATTTAGAATGTATGTTCTTCCAAAATTTAGGAAACCCAGGATGGATTGTAAGTTTTTTGCGTTTTTGGAGGTTGGAGCAGCGCACATTTCTCTAGAAAGTTAGCTGCCAAGCTCTTGCCTTCACTTGAAAGTTCATATCCTAGAAATAGGACATTGAGATGGGCAATTCTGGACTTTTTAAAGTTGAACTTGTAGCCCTCAGAGGCGAAACCCAGTATAATGGTGCTCACCCTGTTCAAGTGTTTTTCCAGGTCATCGTCTGTCAGATAGATGTCATCGACATAGGACAATGCCTCATTGTCATAAATTTGTAGTAACTCACGTTACCCTCGCTGAGAATAAACCTGGGCTGTTCTTGAACCCTTGTGGGAGTCGACAAAAGTGACGCTGGGTCCCCATTATGGAGAATGCTGGTAAGTACCTGCTTTCAGGTGCTATGTTTTGACAAAAGAAACCATTTGAGATGTCTAATGTTGTTTTATATTTTTTACGCACAATGTTATTCATTAATGCAGTGGTATGTGCATTTTGCACTGCAAAAGTTTTAGAACAAGTGTTTAGGTGTCTGTAGTCCAAAACTAGACGACATGTATTGTCTGGTTTGGAGACAGGAAACAAAGGATTGTTCATTGAGGAGGTGCATGTTTCAATCACCCCTTGGTATTCAAGTTGATCTAAGATCTCCCTGACCTGTTTTTTAGCTTCTTGCTTTATTGGGTACTGCCGTTGTGCAGTTGGTTCATGTTTCAGATGTATTTTATGGTGAGGTGAATCCTCATCCCATCCTACATGATTTTTATATAATGCTGGGGCCTGGGCCACTGCCCATTTCCTGGCATATGTATATCTTAGGTGAATTGGAATATGGTTGGAGAAGGCAGGCATAATAATGTCCTCGCCATGTGGGCACTCCCTGACAAATTGTGGTGGCCAGTCGTTTTCTGCTAGAAGTATGTCATAGCCCTTTGATAGTCTTTCCCAAAAAAGTGCTTACACCTGTCTAGGTTTGTCTCCCTCCATCCGGAGTGTTATTTCATATAACTTTTGTGGAGTACTAACCCTGGTGTCTACAGTCTCAACTGTGATATACTCATTCAAGTCCACTATCTCCAGAAGTTCCTTCAGGTTCTGGCGAACTATTGTGACTTCTGCTGCACTGTCCAGCATTGTCTGAGCCCATTCTCCGTTCTTGAGTTGTGTTCTCAGTATTCTCGGCATGTCTAATCTTTAGACCTGCTACTTTCATTTTGGAGAATTGAGGTTTTACTTTGGTTTTTGGAGCGTGTTTGTCGTTTTTCGATTTCACGCGTTCTTCTCTATGTTCCGATCGTCCTCTTCTTTCCGAAGTCTGTGATGAGATCTGAAAGGGACGAGAGGAACGTGTATCAGTATCTTGATACCTGTCAGGCTTTCTCAAATTATCCCTATTCCTGAGGTTATACCTACTTTCAGAGGGCTCCTTTTGAGAAGACCTACCTCGGGATTGAGAACGTTTCTCATTTGATTTTTGTTTAGTAGACTCCCACTTCTTTTTAGAAGATGTAGGAGTTTGTTTAATTGAGTCCTTCTCAGGACTTTCAGATAGCTTAGGTTTCACTGGTCTTCCACCCAAACTATCTCTGCCTAATTCTGCATAAGATTGTTCTCTTATTCTGGGTAGCTCTGTTTGATGTTCTGTAACATCAAATTCCCTTAATTTTTGGCGGATCGCCACTGCTGCTACCTCCCCTTTAATATTAGATAATATTATTGTTGAGACCTGGTCGAAATTTTTCAGTAATTTCATACCTAAATTCAGAGCAGGCTCTGCCCCGTATTCATTTTGAATTTGTTTCAGGACATCAGGTATTACCGCAATTGACGGAATGCCATGTGTTTTAGTATAGATGGCAGCAAAGACTGAGCCCCAAGTGGTGCAGTCTTCCAGTTGTGGTGTGATCCCCATTGGTAAACTGATTGTCAGAATTCTGTGTTTCTCATACGGGCTAGTATTTGGAAATACTGCTTCGATTTGAGCAATTTTTGAGCTATCCAGAATGGAATTTGCTCACGTTTTGTGGGCATTTTACCCATGACTGCGTATAGAGTCTGTGGTGTAATTTTTAGTGTATTCCCCTGGTGAGGAGTTTGATTTGGAATTGTTAATGGTTGCTGGACTGTAAAAGTCTGCATGACATATTGGACCAATTGTCTGTACATTTTTATTAACTCTGTGATTTGAGTAAGTAGTTCCTCGTTTGACATCTCTTCAATGTCAGGATGAGGTGTGTAGCCGGCTAGAATCGGCCATGTTGCTCCTGGTCTACCTAGTGGACCGAGCCTGGTAATGTTTTTGTGATGTTTTAGGGCGCCTTTAAACCAGAGCTGATGCTCCTGGTATGTCAATATCCTCGAAAGGAATGTATTCCTCTGGTGGATCATCTTCTTTGTAGAAGTGAAACATGTGTGTTACTGAATTGGATTCAGGAAATATTACCCATGAATAGAATACCTCTGTCTGAAAGGATTCATGTGCCTCTATCATGAAAACTGCTCTACCGCCTCTTGGTGGTAGGCCATGTTTTATAAGTTTTAGAGTGATGGCTCTTCTTAAGTTTGGATGGATGTCTATAACACCCTCCTCGGTTTCATTTAAACCTGTAATTTTAAAAACTGCTGCTTGGGCTGGATCGGCCGCAGCTCCATCGTTTCCGGTCTCAGTGTCGGAGTCAGGCATTTTTCTGTTTGAAAAATGTAGAACAAGTTTCAAGGAAACAAAGATTAGGTGCACAATATTTTGGAACACTGTATCCTTCAACGTTGAGCAAACCAAACAGCTAATATATAGGGTACTGCCCTATGTAGCCGTGGTGGATACTTAACCCTGCCCACTCCAGACGTCTTTTGGAGTATATGGGTAGGGGTCTGAGAGAAAAAGCACGGCTGAGTTACTCAGTATCTAACGTTGAATTTCCGCCTTACCAACGTTGGGCGCCATGTAGTGTAGCTCCTATTTCCCTAGTAGGCTCTGCGCATTGGAATAATATATCCTATAGGTTTGACATAGGACTAAGGTCAGTATGCCCCTATCGAGTATATTAAACTTAATTACTTGTGCCAGCTAGCTCAGAGGCCACTAGAAACTCCTTGACAACAAGAAGGGAGTAGTTTCTGGCAGCCGCAAAACATGACCACTTTGTTTCCCTTTAGAATCAGAACGTGTCCCAGAGTCGTGGAAACAATAGATAACTATTTCACTCAGCTCAATCGTGCATGCTTAGTTTTCTCCAAGTTACACAGAAAGAAATAGACGGGCGTTTCAATAAAAGATTTATTGAACAGTCTTGTTTCTGGTGTAAGTAAAATGTGCTATTACGATCACAAGACAGTATGCGAGATAAATAATGTACAGTGTGAGCAGTAGAAATAAATAATACTGCGATAGCATTATCTTTTAGTATATATGCCTTTACATAAATAACACAGACTAAAAATACGAGTACTCATACGATGCGTTACTAATCTAGTTCTACCCCAATGTACCTAACCTAACCTAGGTGTAGGGAGAGGTATGAAGTAGGTGAAGTATTCCTTACTATGGTATACTAAGAGTATGTTAAGCCTAGAATGCCTAGTATGCCAAGAGTCCCTCTAGGTTCTTATCAGCTCCATACCTGAAGAATGAGAGAGGTAGGAATCTCTTTGCCAGACTCGAACTCCAACACCCCGCAAGGGAAGTCAGATCACTGGAAGCTGGACTCTCTGCATGCAGGGATGACAGTGTCTTCTCAGTGCGTCAGGCCGGGAAACGGGCTCCTCTGAAGTCGAGGTCTCCTCTAGTTTACAAGGGCTAGGGAAGGTATATTTATACCTGAGAGGTACCTCAGAATGTTAGCATTGACGTGGATCGGACAGCGGAAGACGTCATGAATGAACCCCTAAGGAATAATGGTTCATGCATAATAGATGAGTCCTTGAAGAAATCAATAGTCCTGGGCTAGGAAACTCCCGCAGCCTAAGGGTCTGTTCATCAAGAACTCGTTGTGACGTTAGGGTGGACGGATGTCGGAGACCATGCCTGTATTTGGAGTGCACGGTTTAATGCCTAAATAAGGACAGGGATTTTATGCCTATATAAGGGCAGGGCGAATTGTGCCTATATAAGGACATGATACTGGAAAGCCCGTTTATGGACACCCTAAGAGGAATACAACAATACCACATAATTGCTCTCCATAAAACATAATCCCACTCTACATAATTCCTATACACTAAATACGACATACTTTCGATCTACATAATTTTACTGCACAACATACCACATAATTTCACTACACACAACGTACATCCACTCCACTCCAAAGAACATTAGTAAAAAACTTTTACATTTACAACACCAATAGCTCTAACTCTTGCAAATGTGAGACTTATTGCATTGCAAATGCTTCTTTAACTACTAATCGCGTTTGCAGAGTGATGGAGGAAGGGGGCTGGTCCTCTGACCAGCGCTTAGGAATTCCGCTGCGTAGGACTTACAGGAGGTACCAGGAGGGCTTCTTGGCCCTCAAAGTCTCTCAGGCGTAAAGTGGACTTTATCCCCCAACCAGTAGTGTGCCAGGGGGTGTGTTTGTAGAGTGGTGGCGAAAGGGGGGCATGGCCTCCAAAGACCTCTTAGCAATCCCACTGTATGGGACTTACTGGAGGTAACTGGAGGGGTAGTTGGTCCCCAAGGACATCCTTGGGGGCCAACTACCCATCCTATTACCTCCAGTAAGTCCCACACAGCAGGATTGCTAAGTTCTCATAGCAGGCCATACCCCCTTTGCCCACCACTCTACAAACGCACTCCCTGACAAGCTCTTGGATGGCGATTGAAGTCCCCTTCGCTGCTGGGGGTCCTTGGGGGCCAATTGGCCTACTTGTTACCTCCAGTAATCCCCAAACAGTGGGATTGTTGAGAGGTGTACACAGGCAACCCAAGGACATTGCAGGAGCCGGCCATGGGGGGTGGCAGTCCCCAGGGCCATGGAATTCTCCCTCCCTGCACGTTTAAAGCCCCGGGTAGGTGGTGGTCCCCGGGGCTGGGGGTCTGCAATGGACCCCTGCCCTTAATTTATTTATGCCCCGGGGAGGTGGTGGTCCCTGGAGCAGTGTGGGGGAGCAGGAGCACACCCCCACACTGGTTTTTAAAAATTGAAGCCCCGGGGTGGTGGCGGTCCCCGGGGCTTGGAGGGGTCTGCAAGGCCCCCCACACATTTTAAAGAAATGCCCCGGGGAGGTGGCGGGCCCCAGGACAGAAGCCCCCCACACATTTTTAATAAAAAGCCCCGGGGAGGTGGCGGTCCCTGGGGCGGCCTCTTGCCCCCCACATTTTATTAACCATGCCCAATTATGCATTGCCCCCGGGAATTGGCCCACCCGGGGGCTTAAAAGAAACGAAGTGCGGGAGACCATGCTTTGTTTTTTAAAAATGTTCCTGTGGGATTTGCGCACCCTACGCAAATCCCGCCGATTTTTTTTTGTGGGACCCCTTGAGCAGGCATAGGGGTCAGGGTGTTTCTACCCTGTTCCCTTTTCTTTTTTTTTAACCTTTTTTCTTGTGACTTGTTTCAATCGAGTCACAATATGGCTGCCAACACTTCCTGGTTTGAAATGTTGGCAGCCAATCACTAGTCAGCTCGTGATCGTGAGGGTTCGCGGATCCACTGTGGTCACCAGATACTAACATTTTTTTATATGTAATTTTCTAAGGAACTACTGAACAGATTTACACCATTTAAAGCAAAGAGTACACTCTGGACCAAGAGCTACCTTTCTGCCAAATTTTGTGTAATTCCGTTCAGCACTACGGGCTGTAGCCGCGACAAAGGTTTCCTATGGAAATTAACATGAGGAAAAAGTGTTTTAGGACCCCCCTTTTTTCTCGCCCCCGCTTGATGGATCACCCTGAAACTTTCAAGATAGGAGCTGACCGGAGCACCCCATTAGTTTTGAAAATTTCCCGAAGATTCGTCAAACGGCGCCAAACATATTGGCAAAAGAAAAGAAACAAGGTCCTAACTATAACTACCTACTGGCGACCGTCAGTAGGTAATGTACATTGGAAAGTCTCCTATGGGGTTATAATTTAAATCCCTGACTCCATTACTTTCTATGGTGTTGAAGTACCAGTGGTTAACCATGTGTTGTGCTTACTCTAGGTCAATGCTGGAGAGAAGATCCAACTGTTTTTGGCCCTATTTAGCTGTGGTAACTATGCAAGTGCAGTTTGTGAGTAGCATTAGGCATACTCTTCAGTAGTGGGTGGATGGCCCTCCTTTAACCCCTCCCTACCCCTCTCTAAACAGCTCCTTAATTCTCCTTTAACATCTCCCATTTAGCTGTAAATATTCCTTACTTTCTAGTCACTTTCCCCTCCTCTGTCCCACTCACATTTAGTACTAAAATGTAGGCATACATGTGCAGAAACTTCACAGTTGGGGCATAGAAAACATAGGAGACCTCCACACATAGGTTGGTGAATAGCAATTTGAAGCACATGTGAAGTAATATTGTAGTAGTACTCACATTCTACAAAGTGCAGCTTGTGAAAAAGCATATGCATTTCAAGTGTTTTAATACATTTTAATGATCCAACATTAAAAGAGTAAATAATCTACAAAATATTAGCAGCGAATACTGGGTAATTATGAAAAAATGCACTACGCCAGATTTTAGTTGTTGGTGTCATACATATAAGGGTTTTTAGTGGTAATAAAAGCATGTCTTATTTGTAGTACTATTTTAACTGTTACATTTCTTGGTGGACTCACTCTGAGTTGTCCAATGTCACTGCACAAGAAATACCCTGGTGCGGCAATACAGGCCAGGTGTAACGGGTGCACTTCCATACCCAATAAATCAACATGCATTTTTGCTGACATTTTCCACCTGCTCTGAACAAGTGTAAAATGTCAGCTGGAAAGTCTCACAATCAGGATTATTCTTTTATAAATTGATCTTGTATTCCCTGGTCCACATGTAATTCCCATTTTAGGAACTTTAACTCATAACTCCTGTAATAGTGATAAAACATGGTTATCTCAGGCCTTGATATCGCCACCTCTGAATTAAGGGCATCTCAGAAAGGAACCCTAACTGCATTGTTTTATTCAACCAAATACAATTGATTTGGCAACAGTTGGGATTCTTATACTAACATTTTAAATCTGCTCTTGACTATAACAGCTGTTTGCATATAAAAGTAACTAATCTCAGATAGATGCTACATTTTAGATTTTTCACAGTTGTCACAAGCGGGTTCTATCTCAATGCAGATGAACATTTGAACAAAATAGATTGCAGATTAAGCAAAAGTATTAATAGTTTGTTTGATTCCTTTCACTTTTAGTCTACTGTTCATAAACTCTGATGTTGAAGGGAACTAAAGAGCCTGATTTTGAAAAGTGCATTAACATACCTTCCAACAAAGATGAGTGCATGAATAAGCTACCCACCCTATTTAGAGAACATGAGAAGATTATGATGCTGATTTATGGCCATCGCTGGCTCATTCACCAGCAAAATCCTGTAAGCATGATGGTATGCCACGAATGGATATGCGCCGCCACCCAATTTGGATTGCTGCTCTGCCATTGTTTTCAGTGGTGCATCCTCCATAGCAGACCTCATTGTAGTTCATGTCAGCTTGTCACAGATCTGCACCAAAGTGTCCCAACATGTCAGGGACACTTTTCAAAGAAATCATCGAAATGTACATGTGGGAAAACGGATTATTAGTTTGGGTGGAAGGCAGTCCACTACAAGGAAAACATTTCACTATTCTAGTTAGGTCAAGGTGAAGTTTCTGTAATTTAAACCAATCTTAACCCCTGGTAGCTATAGCACAGAACAAACAGACTTAACTTAACAAAATGTGTAAAACATGTAGAAGTACCAAAACAGTTAAAAAGTCAAAAACACAGCAAAAGTAATTCCCACTTCAAGTTATAAAAATAGAGAATAGTTTAATGAACAAAATGGCACCAAAACACCAAACATCCAATGATCCAAGGTGCAAAGGTGCCTGCGCTGTAAAGAGGATTGTTTTTGTGCAGGAAGGGGCACCCCTGAGGCTTTTTCCTCTTTCTATATGTGCTGCAGAATGATAGAAACAGGAAAAAAACGTGGAGAAATAAACATATTTACCCTTGCTACGCATCACCTGAGGAGGAGTAGGTTTTTGGCACATTCCCAGGTCTACCACAAAGTCATGGATGTTGCTTGGGAACAGTCATACAATGCCCATGGAAATTGCTCCCTGGCACTGAGTAATGCAATGCAGCGATTCACGCTGCATTGCATTCCACAAGATTTATGAACCCACTGAGGGCCACGCAAGGTGGCCTTGCGTGGTTTCATAAATCTCATTTTTAGAGAGCGACGCAAAGGGGTTCGTAAATTTGCCCCTGAGACACCACATATATATGGTGTGTCAAAAGTTTGTGACAGCAAGTTGTTAAGAGATTTATTTTAAAATAAGGAAAGTTGGAGAACCTCTGATGTGAGTATGAAGAGAGTTAAAGAGCATTTGGGGATTGCCAGAAGAGGATCTGGTGAGGAAGCTTTTTCTTCTTATTCAAGGGTGTAGTTGATTGATCTTCTGAAGTTGTGGAAACTACAAGAAATTATGTGTTTACGGTCAAGTATATGAATGTGTTAAGTATTTGGGCTGTATATATGGGGAGCATAAGCTCTATGGATCTAATGGCTCTAAGGACAAGCATTTGAGAGAACAAAGACCAGCCACCGAATGGTCAGATATTTTTTAATAAGACAGAATCTGAACAGTAGAAATAGTTACAACAGTTAGAGGAGCTACACAACTTTTGAGGGTACCTGTTAATAGTTACTTTCCATATTTTAACCAACAAACTATTAATGCTTCCACCTCTGTATTGAGACAGTGTCAAGGTCGGAAGAGTTTGAGTTGTCTTGATGTAACTGGAATCTGTTTTTTTCCTATGCCTGGAAGTGGGAATTTAGGTTGTTGATTTCACCAAAGATGAAATCCCCTGATGTGGTAGTGGTAGCAATTTGGGAATGATACCTACACTTTCAGTGGTATTTAGCCATTTTAGTTTCATCAGATTGTTGAACTGTGAAGTCAATACGTATGAACTCAGGGGCATATTTACGAACCCCTTTGTGTCGCTTTATATATATATAAAACCTACTGGCGTTTGCCAGTACGTAGTTATATTTAGGACCATGTTTCCATAAGAAAAGCTTTTTTTGACTTGCCTTCCAAAAAAAGTGACATCTTGGTTCTTGTTGTGCATGAAAAGTTTCAGGGTGATCCGAGAAAAAGGGGGCAAAAAAATTGTGTTTCCCATGTTAATTCCCATGGAATCTTTAGACACATCTGAAGCCAGAACTGCTGAACGGAATTACATTATATTTGGCAGAAAGCTAGCTTTTGGTCCACAGATTGTGCTTTTGTTATTTGGTGTAAATCCATTTAGTAGTTTGCAAGCTATTAAGGAAATTCCTATTTGTATATCTAGGATCGCGAAATGTTCGCGAATAATCAGGAGCTCATGCAGAGATCTGCAGAGCTCTGATTAGCTGACAACACTTCAACCAGGAAGTGTTGGAAGCCATCTTGGGGCTCGGCTTCAGCAGAGTCACCCAAAAAAAAGAAAAGGGGGCAGGGTAGGAACACAATGACCCCCAACCCTTGGTCTTGACAGGGCAAAAAAGCATTTTTTAAATTCACTGTGATTTTTATGAAATATTCGCAAATATTGCCATGAATTGAAAAAAAAAAAACACAGTCTCCCTCGCTTGCTCTTCAGGAAGCCCCCAAGTGGGGCAGGTCCCAGGGGAATGCCAATAGTCCTACAAAAATGGAGGGGGCGCCAGTGGGCCTCCTTCACAGGGCTTATTTATGCCCTGGGGACAACTACCTACCCAGGCTGTAATTAAAAAAATATATGGGGAGCGTGCGGACCCCCCGGGCCCCAGGAATAATCACCTACTAACATACACATTGTTTGAGGGGGTCGGTGCGGACCAATGGTCCTGGCGACCACCACCTCCACAGGGCTTTCTTTTTTTTTTTTAGAAGGAGGGGGGCCATGCGGCCACCCTCCTGGGCCATTCATGGCCCCTGGGACCACCACCTCCCGAGACGGCTCTACACAAGAAAGCCGTGTGGTCCCCTTCCTGCTGCCATTCATGGCCATGGATACTGCCACCCCCAATGGCAGACTCCTGCTATGTCCCGGGATACCCACCCCTGGGACATAGCTGTTTGCTTTTGCTTGGTGGGACTGACAGCTCCCACCAAGCAAAAGCAAACATTCGGGTTGCAGTGGGCAGGAGCTGTCAAAGTGCTCTTGTCCGGTGGAAGTGGAGGTTTCATCTCTTTCCTGCCCACAGACATGCGGACAGGAAAGAGAAGAATCTATTGCTCCTGCACTCAGGGAGCTGCATTCCTAGCAGCTCCCTGCGTGTAGCAGCAATGACAGCTCCTGCAGGAGGTGGGTAGCCGGCTGGGACCGCACAGGCCTTGAGGCTCCCCCTGCGGTCCCCAATCTAGATACTGGGGGCCCTGACTGAGACCAGAGCACCCAGAGATACATGGCTGGGCCCCAAGGGATGGGGTCCCTGGTGCTGAAGCCGGCCTGGGGAGGGGGCCATGTGGCCCCCCATTACATTGTATCCGGACCCCAGAGGATGGGCCAAAATCAGCATGGGGAGGTGGGACTGCACAGCCTCCCTCCCCCATTGAATATATAAATATATTTATATATATATATATTTAGGCTGGGCCCCTGGGGATGGGTCCCAGGGGTCAAAATTGGCTCGAGGAGGGAGGGGGCATGTGGCCACCTTTCCACTATTCATTTAAGGCCTGGTGTCAGGGGATGGGGTCCCCGGGGCTGAAAAGGCCCCCTCCCCCATTGAATGATATATATTTTAAGGCCGGGCCCTGGGGGATGGGTACCTGTGGCTGAATTTGGCCAGAGGAGGGGTTCTATGTGGCTCCCGTATTCAATTAAGTCAGGGCCCAGGGGTCGTTCTGGCCCTGAAGCTCATTTCACAAAAATTAAACCTCAACAGGAAGCACTGATACATATAAACATACCACATGCCCCGTTAAAGATCCACTTCTGTAAAGGAACTATGATCTCAACTAAATGCATCTCAATCTGTATGTGACTGTGACAAGGAGGTTCTTTCTTGTCCTGCCCTGGAGAGAGCAGAGTTCATGGTTCTTTTCCCTTTAAATGGCTATGAGTATGGAAATGTGCAATTTACTTGGCCCGCTTGGCCCCACCCACCTTAGTAGTATGCAAAGGTCTTCCTGCCGTTTGCCAGGATGATGCTCAGCTTAACAGTTGGCCCCCAAACGTGTTTACCGCAGATTTTGGTGAGGAGTTCTTGATGTGTAGGAATATGAGGAGTGAGGACATCTCCACCAAACAAAGAAGCACCTACTTCATATAGTTAAGAGGAAAGTCTCTTGTTTGGTGGTGATTTACCTCATTGTAGGCTCATTATCTTCCCTGTAGGTGGATTGATGTTATCACATATCTCTGGATAAAGACACACCAGGAACAATCACATTGGCTAAACGCACACAAGGTCAGTGGTGAAATTTCCTCGTGCTCCAGTACGCAGATGTAGTGTAGAATACGTACTGGACATTTACCCAAGGAGGTAGCACTCAGTAATTAACCAGTAGAAAGTACTCCACTTGGGTAGATATTTTGTGCAAAAATGTGGGCTCTTTTTGGATAAAAGGGCAAGTGTACTTTTTTTGTGACTGAGTCACTCACACAGCTACTGGCACACCCACACAGACACTGATACACCTACTCATAGACCCACTCACAGACACACTCAGACACTCACTCAGACATTCATGCACCCACTCACAGACCCATGCAGCCACTCACACAGCCACTCGCCGGCCCATTCAGATACTCATGAACCCAGTCACAGACCCACTCAGAAAAAAACACCCACTCATAGACACACTCAGACACTCATGCACCCACTCACAGACCCATACAGCCACTCACACAGCCACTCACAGACCCACTCAGAGACTCACACACCCATGCACAGACCTACTCAGACACTAACGCACCCACTCACAGACTACTCAAACACTCATGCACTCACTCACAGACTGACTCATACACTCATGGAGGCACTTGTAAATTCACTCAAACACTCTCACATCCACTCACAGATTTACTCATACACCTACTCAGATACTCACGCACCTACTCACAGACACTAACACACCCACCCACTCACACACCTAGTGAGACACTTATGCAGTCACACGCAGACCCATACAGACACTCACACACCCACTCACACATCCATTGAGACACTCACATACTCACTCACACACCCACTGAGATACCCATGATCTCACTCACACACTCACTCTCAAAAGTTACAGGTTACAGTTAGGAAATAAAAGTTTAAAAATCCTAAAATATTAGAATTTCACTTAAAAGAACCAAAGGTTACAGGGATGTTATAGTTAAGAAATAACATTAAAAAACCATAGGAATTCACTGAAAAAACAAAGGTTATAGGAATGTTATAGTTAGGAAATAGAATTTAAAAAACCTAGAAATACACTGAAAAAACAAAGGTTACACGGACATTATAGTCAGGCCCACATTTCACTCATACAAACCAGTGAAATTCATCAGTTATAATTACCCAACCCCGCAATGCACTGCTTATTACCTCACATATTACATCAACATAGAAGGAGCAAAACACCAATAATGATTGTTTTTGTGCAGGAAGGTGTTCCTTCCTGCACAACAACAATCATCCCTGTAATGCAGACACCCTTGGACCATGGTGCAAGGGTGCCTACATTGGTGCACGGCTGCTGTTTTAGTGCCAGCGAAGGGGAAAGCAAAGGGCTGCCAAAAGATCAAAAGGTACCCCCTATTGATTACTTTATGAGGTCTGGGAGAAAGGGGAAAAAACAGAAATATATATATGCAAAAACCTCCCATTCGACCTACATCTATTGTATTGTAATTGTATTGTAATTGCATTTATATAGCGCTTACTACCCCTGACGAGGCATCGAAGCGCTTTTTTGGCGAGTAGCACGCTACTCCGGGACCCATAGAGGATTAGTGTTGAATTAGTATAGTGAAACATGCAAGTACATTTTAAGTGGTGGATAGGTTAGTCAGTTATTTGGATTTGGAATGATAGCAGAAGGATAGAGGAGGAAAAAAGGTTTGTATTTATATAGCGCTTGTTACCCCTGATGGGGTGTTGAAGCACGCTACTCCGGAAGCCCATAAAGGATTAGTGGTGAATTAATATGGTGAAATATGAAAGTAATTTCAGTGGTGGATATTAGTCAGTTATTTGGAGTGAGAAGGATAGCGGAGGGATAAAAAGGGAAGAAAGGTTTGCATTCATATAGCACTTGTTACCCCTGATGGGTGTTGAAGCGCTTTTCTGGCGAGTAGCACGCCACTCCGGAACCCATTAGGATTAGTGTTGAAAATTAGTGTAGTAAAATATGAAGTAATTTGAGTAGTGGATATGTTATTCAGTTATTTGGGTAGAGAAGGGTAGGTGGCGGGATAGAAGAGGGAAAGAGGTTTGCATTTATATAGCGCTTGCTACCCCTGATGGGGTTTTGAAGCGCAAGTAGCACGCTACTCTGGAACCCATAAGTATTAGTGTTGAATTAGTATGGTGAAACATGAAAGTAATTTTATTGGTGGATATGTTAGTCAGTTATTTGGATTGAGAAGGGTTGGGGAAGGTAGAAAAGGGAAAAGGTTTGCATTTATATAGCGCTTGTAACCCTGATGGGGTGTTGAGACGCTTTATTGGCGAGTAGCACGCTACTCTGGTACCCATAAAGGATTAGTGGTGAATTAGTATAGTTGAATATGGAATTTGAGAATTGAACATGTTAGTCTGTTAATTTTGATTGAAAAGGATAGTGGAGGGATAAAAGAGTGAATGATTTAAAAAATTTTTTTTTTTAGGTCTTAGCAGTAGGAGGAGGCTTTTGGATGAGTAAAAGGGAGTTTTGGAGGGGAGGAGTCATAGGGAAGAGTTTAGAAAGGTTTGTTTTAGGGGATCGGTATAGTAAAGAGGTGTCAGATGATGCAAGGAGGGGTAGAGTAGGAGAGAGTCTAGAAAGGGTTATTTTGGGGATCATAGTAGTGGTATGGGGTTTGGGATAAATGAGAGTGTGGATGTAGAGGATATATTGATAAATGTATAGGATGAGAGATAGGGTAGTGCATTGGAAAGAGTAGTAGAGAGAAGTTTGAGATGAGTCAGAAAGTTGGGCTAGAAGATATATTGAGAGAAATATAGGCTGAGAAATAGGGTAGTGCCTTGGAAATGCTAAATTAGAAGAAAGTGATACATATATAGATCCATAAGTACATTGAAAGTATATAGATACATAAAGGAGGTAAGTATATGTAGATTAAAGATATTGATAGAGGCACAGGATGAGAAATAGGGTAGTGCATTGGATATGCTTTTTCAGGAGAAAAGTAACAGAGACACAGATCCAAGTACATGGAAGGTACATAGATGCACAATGGAAGTAAGTACATGTAGACCAAAGATGATTCTTATTTATTTATTTATTATTTATTTATTATTATTTTATTTTTTTCCCCCTCTCAACAACATAATTATTCTACATGTTTATACAAAGCAATACACAAAGATAGGTACATGTCTATAGTGAAAACAAATGCTTATATACAGAGGGATATGCTGTAAATTTCTGTTTGCGTATGGTGCTTATGTGGAGAAGAGCCAATTCTTGAGTAGTTTTCTGAAGATAAGGTGGTTGTTGGTGGATCTTATGTTGGGGGTAAAGAGTTCCATAGTTTGGCTGCTTGAACAGAGAAGGATGTGCCACCCATGGTTTTTTCTTGTATCTTGGGATTTTGAGGCGAGATGCTCCTTTAGAGCGGAGGTTCCTCTGTTGAATGTGTTTGGTGATTTTATTCCTGATGAAGAGCGGTCCCATTCCATGTATTGCTTTGTGGGTGATACAAAGCAGCTTGAACGTGGATCTTCTGGCAACCGGTAACCAATGCAGGGCTTTCAAGGCAGGGGAGATGTGGTCTCGCGGTTTGATATGCAAGAGTAGTCTGGCAGCCGAGTTCTGAATCCGTTGTAGTCTTTTCATGGTTGTTAAAGGTGATCCGTGGTAGAGGCTATTGGCGTAATCGAGTTTGGACAGAACAAGGGAGATGGTAGCTTGGACCTTGTGCGGAAATCCCAAATGAGGGAAAATTCGTCGCAGCGTTTTTATAGTGACAAAGCTTGATCTTGCTAGTTTGTCCACTTGGGCATTCATCGACAGCTTGGAGTCCATGGTCATTCCGAGGTTTCTTACTTCCTTCGATACTTTAGGTGGTGATCCCAGTTCATTAGGCCATGCGGCAAACGGGTTGTAATGTTTCCAATCGCCACACGTGAGTATTTCCGTTTTTGAAGTATTCAATTTGAGATGGCTCCAAGTCATCCACTGATCCACGGCTCTGAGACAGCTGAAAATTGGTGATTTTCCAATGTCTTTGGGGCATTCCAGTTGAAGGAGTATTTGCGTGTCATCTGCATAGTCATAGCACGTGAGGTGAAATTGATTGATCAGTACTGGTAATGACTTCATGTAAATGTTGAAAAGCATGGGCGAGAAGATAGAGCCTTGAGGGACCCCTGCTTTTGTGGAGTACGGTTTGGACGAGAAAGGTGGGGTATGGATGACATTAGTTCTGTTTTGAAGGTAGGACGCGATCCAGTCTAGAGCAGTTCCCTCTATGCCGGCTTCATAGAGTCTTTGTTTCAGAGTGTCATGGTCAACCGTGTCAAAGGCAGCCGAGAGGTCCAAGAGGAGTAGTGCAGCAACTCCGTTGCGGTCAACTGTATTTTTCAGGTTATCCCAGATGGCAAGGAGGGCAGATTCAGTGCCTCTTCCCGGACAGAATCCTGTTTGGAAGTCTGAGAGTACGTCATTCTCTTCAATGAATTGTGACATCTGGGCGAACGCTGCTCTTTCTATCAGTTTGCCCAGGAAAGGTCCATTTGTAATGGGTCTGTAGTTGTCAGGGTTTAGCGGGTCCGAGTTTGTTTTCTTCAGTAAAGGGCGTATGTGTGATTTTTTGAGTTCTTCTGGAAATATTCCGGTAGTTAAGGAATCGTTGATGATTCTTCTTACTGGAGTGGCAGCAGAGGTTGTTAAAAGAATTGTCTTGAAAGTTTGTGGTGGACAGGGGTCAGAAGGGCTGCCGACAGGCCTGCTTGCTTTGACCAGGACCATAAATTCATCGTGTGAGATGTGTTGGAAGGAACGTAGAGGCTTGGTTAGAGTATTCTTGGATTGTTGTTTTGTACAAGGGTTAGTGCTGGTGCTTTGTTTCTGTTTTAAGTACGAGTCCAACGTGTCTGCTTTGTCCGTGTAATGATTTGCCAGTTTGTCTGTGAAATCTTGAGTAACAGGATGAGTTCCTTCTAGGCAATTTGGTTTGCGAAATTCATTGAGTATTTTATAGAATTCTTTATTTGCACATTTAGCGTTTTGAATTCTGTCTGAATAGTACCTTTTCTTAGCTTTTTTGATAGCCGACTTATATAATCTGTTAATTTTTTGTAGGTGAAGTTTGTCTTGTTTGGCATTTGTTTTGAGCCAGGTACGTTGCAGCTTTCTAATTTGTTGTTTTATGTCTTTTATTTCAATGTTTCTCCAAGGTGCTTTTTTTCTTTTGTTCTGTTGTGTGGTTTTGAGTGGTATCAGGATGTCAAAAGCTTCTTGTAGCCACTCATATAGTTTTTGAACAGAATTTATTGTTTCCAGATTTGTACTTGATGTTAGTTGTGTTTCTAAATGTTCCAAATTGAGTTTGTTCCACGGCCGATAGGTGGATGGATGTAAGGTAGTTTTAGGTGAGTCGCTTAGTGTTGTTTTATGTTGGAAAGCAAGCAAGTGGTGTTCTGACCATGTGACTGGAGTTATAGTTTGAAAGGTAACTAGTTCAGTATTAGCAAAAATGACATCTAGGATATGTCCAGCGGTGTGTGTCGGTTTGTGGACAATCTGATGGAGGTTCAGAGCGTCTAGGCCAGTGATTATTGTTTTTGGATGGGTCATATTGGGTTTGTCAAACCAAATGTTGGGGTCACCCAGAACGCATAGGTTGGAGTGTATTGTTATCAGGTTTGAAACTGTGTCTAGAAGTGCGTCTGGGAATGTTGCCTTGCTAGGTGGAGGTCTGTAAAGGAGCAGGAAGTTACAGGAGGAAGACGGTGTAGTATTGCATCTTGTTAGAAGAGCCTCACAATTCTTTATGGAGATGTTGTCAATTTTAGTGATATGTATTGTTTGCCTGAATACAACAGCTAGACCACCTCCTTTTTTGGCTATACGATTTTGGGTGATTGTTTGATAGCCTAGAGGAATGGCTTCATGCAGGACTGGGGCCATATCCTCTCCCAACCATGATTCGTTTATGAATAGTATGTCTGGTTTTGCATCTGTGAGAAGGTCGTAGATGTGATGCTTGTTTTTAGAGAGGGATCGAGCATTTATTAGTAGACAGTTTAGAGAGTAGCTTTTGGTGATAGTGAGACTTTGTCTTGTAGAAGAGTGGTCAGTATTGTGTGGGTTTGTAGCAGGTGTGTTTTTAGAGCTGGTATTAGATGTATTAGGATAGCAATCGTGTAGCTGTTCTGCATCATGTTCCTCATCCAGCATGCTAAAAAGGCATTTTGATGGGTCTGCGTGTGTATGTGGTGGAGATGGTGTTTGAGAGTGAGTTGGAGTGCTGTGTTGTTTTCGTGGTGTAACATTGTTGTGAAGTAGACATGGGGAAGCAAAGTTGTGAGGTATGGCATGTTGCTTATATTGTTTGCGTGTGTTTAATGCGGAAGGTGTATGAGTCAGGGGTGGTGGTGCAGCACGTGGGTCATGTAGTAAGGTTCTAAATTGTCCAATGGATGAGAGGCGGTTAGAAGAGAGTTGCTGTGTTGCTGTATCTGTGTTAGGTGTGGTGGAAGAGAGAAAGCTCGGCATTGGAGTTGGTTCCTTTGTGTTGTTTGAAAGGTGGTTGTATGTTTGTATTTTGTGATGGTAAGTATTATGGGGTGTTGTGCTTTGAAGATCTTGTGCTGGTGTGTGTGATATGTTTTGTTTTTGAGGAGTAGTGAAAAGGGGTGCTGATGTATATGTTTCATGCAATGGATTTGGTTGTATAGTATTGTTTGTGAGAGGAGGTTGTACGGTAGAGGGGTGGTGATGTGTTTATGACTAGAGTGTATGATGTGTGTAGGTGGGAATGACGTAGAGGTAAGAGTGTTTGTCTTAGACTGGTTTGTTGCAAGAGTTAAAAAGTGTGGTGGTCTGCAGTGTGTGTGTTGTACGTTAGTGTTATTATGGTAGAAGGGAGAGGAGGGTGTTTGTTGGACAAATGATGGAAGGATGATTATATGTTTGTTAGTGATAAAAGGTGGTATGTTAGGTGTAATTACAGCGGGGAGCATGTGTCTGGATGGGATGTAGTTATGTATGGTGTCGATTGGCGTGGTGTTAGTGATGAGTGTATTGGTTAGTGCAGCAGTTCCCAATCTGTGCGCCGCGGCACCCCAGTGCGCCGTCAAAACCAGCTAGGGGCGCCGCAGCATTGATGTTTTACACTTGTGAACTTGGGATGGTATTTTCATGCAAATAAAACTGATGCTGAATGACCTCACGTAGACACAAATAATGCATGCTGGAGTTCACTTAAGTTGTTCCTTCTCTTTATCAATCCGTGTCAATGTTGTCAATAATTAAGTCTGTAGATTTATACATGCTTTAAAAGAAACACCTAAAGCGGCCAATCAGCATCTGCCCTTGTTTAAGTGGACTACAAATCGTCTAGTGTCAAAGGGCGGGCAGATTTTTCAGACTCTACCGTTTTTACTAACGGCTATGTGATAATATTTAAGGATTGCAACGGACTTGCAGAGAACAGTTTAAAATGCGATGTTTGCCTTGCTTTTCGGATTTTCCTTTTTGTTTTGCCAGCAAGTGAAGCACAATTTTGCCTCTGAGATGCCGTTTAAAAGATTCTGTGTATTAAAGGTGCCTATGTTCGAACTCACCAGCAGTGGATGGAAAACTAGACTTAAACGATTTGACAATAAATCTTGCTGTAATTCACCCGGCTCCGCCACTAACAGTGCTTGAAAAAATTACTTGTGTGTTTGAAACCATTCTTGCGCTGCTGCTGTTAAGAAAGAGAAGAGGGGACTCTCAAAACGCAACATTTACTTTTTTGTTGCAAAATACTTTTTTATTAGTGCCAGCTGGAAGGAAAATGGCCCAGTTGGATGTCAGAATGTTAATGTAGTTCTAAATGTATTATAATGTAATTAATGCTGAGAATGAATATTCAACAATGGCTAAACTTAGCTCGATGGGCTTATCCCTTTTACTACGTTAGTCAGTGGATTCAACAACAATACATATTATTTGTATCTTTATTATTTTTTTAATACAGTATAAAACACATTTTTGGGGAATTTTGTCATTAAAACACACACATAATTTTGGTGTACATATATACAGTGCAATTCATAAATGTTTCCACATGTAAGTCTTTTATACATTTAGAAAGACATAGTTATAAATATCCCCATATAGTGATACACACTAACGTCATATCTCATCACACCTACAATCCATCACGTACTCACATACCATACAAACACATACACACATCAGGTACATTGCTATTCCAGCTTAGATTGGCATGCCATCAAACTCATGGTGAGAACCCTTCACTAATGTCCATGGTTATGCTGCCAGCTGGAAATCCAACAGGCCGACTCACGTTTCAGTGGACCAGGGGTATTTAAATCTACCTTCTTCAGGACCGCATAATTGCATTAATTTATGTAGCGGGGGTAGGATGGGGAATCAATGATACAAGTTGGCTTTATACACATTGGTAAAAGCTTTTGTGCCTGGATGTTAGGCACAGATGGAGCCTCCTCTGTTGGCCATACTGACACTCTCAATTGTGCCACTGGCTTGTCTAAGTGCTTACAAATTTATTTAGGCAGAGGAGAGCAGCTTCCCAAATGTATACTCAGTTGTTAGTTCTTTATATCTCTAATCGTGCTGCAACACTGGGCATTTCACGCACAATGTCCCAAGAAATTGATCTATATGCCTATTCATTAGAATCTGTCAGGATTCTCTCATGTCGGATACCGGACTGCCTCCGTCCTGCTTACTTCAAGGCATAGGGCTGCGCCATAATCTTGTAAATATGGCACATCATGAGTTCTTGAAATGATGCTGCTCGGAGCAGTAAAATTGCTTGCGGTGCCATGCTGCGCCATTTCATTGTAAATATGCCCCCCGGTGTAAATCCGCTAAGTAGTTTTTGAGATATTAAGGATCAAAAACTTGGTATTAAATTCATGCCGTAGAAGATATGCGTGGCAGACAGATATCAAGATGAGATCTGAATTGCTTCCACCACATCAACAAATATATGGCAGAAGCCACCTTAGGACTTGGAGACGGAGTCCTCTATCCTCAAAAAATATTTAAAAAACATATACAGGGTAGGGTAGGGATACCTAGTGGGGGGGGTCCCGAAGAGAGTCACCTTTGGACAAAAAACTATTTTTGTTGCAATTTTGTCACAAATTCATGGTGGATATGCAAATCGACTGTAAGATTTAAAATCGAAAGTGTGGGCTCCCACAGGGGGCTGTACAAAGAAATTAATAGAGAAGGGGATGTGCTGCTTCCCTCCCCAAGCCTCCCTGAGGCCCGGTGACCCAATTCCCCAGGGCTACCACTTAATTAAAAGGGAGGCAGGAATGTGGCCTTCTCTGCAAGCCTCCCTGAGGTCCCAGGGACTGCATCCCCTCAGCCAAATCTAAATTAAAGGGATGGGTGGCTCGCAGTCCCCTCCCTGAGCCTCCAAAGGCCCGAGAATCCCTTTGCCTGGGGGTGAAATTAGTGGAGCTGGTGGGGCCACAGGACCCTGGAGCCTCCTCCGCAGCCCCAAACATTGTGTGTTGTGGATGCCCTGGGTGGGCACCGGGGCACCAACCTTAGGCCCTTGGGCCAGTATTTGCTCAAAGAGTAGGCTGTGCACCCCCCATAAAAACATATGGCCCCATAGTATGGGGTCAGTAGGGCCTGTACAGGCACAGGAAGGGGGGCTGGTGCCCCTCCCCTAAATATGAATATGGCCTGGGGAATGGGGTCTCTGGGGCCTATTAAACATTCAAAGAGGGGAGCTGCACGCCCCCTCCAATATTTAAAAAAAGAAGAAAATAATTGCTGGCTCCTGCCAAGACCTAGGATGGGTGCTGGCAGAGTAGCCATCAGTGCCGCCGGGGCCCTAAGCCTCCCCCTATGGTCCTCAATGAATAACAAAGGTAGTGGATGTCCTGAGAGGGCCCGGTACACCTACAATACTGTTAAAAAATAAAAAAGGGGACCAATTAATAATAAATGAGTGGCAAGAGCCACTCACTTATTCTTCACTGCTCCTAGCAAGGAAAGCCCCATAGTGCCCAAGGGCTTTTTTAAATTTATATGTTCTTGCTGGTGGTGACCCTAGTAGACGCAGGGGCACCACCAAACATTTTTTTTATTGTTGTGGGCAGCTGCAGGCAGTGTACCAGCCCTCCAGCAACATTACAAAAAAATGGTATGCCTCCTGGGTCATTAAATCAATGACCCCTGGACAGCTTACCATATTTTGTAGAAGCACTCTGAGCTGGAGCTGTTGTTCTTCAGCTGCAGTGCAGAGTCTTCTAGTGGGTGTTTCTATGGTTGGACTTTGTTCAAAACACAATATATAAATACAATCCCTCATAATCTTAAATAAAAAATTTTGAAGATCAAAAAACACTAAAATATAACTTAGTGCTTGAAAGAGGCATACATACAATTCATCTACATATATATCCTATACAAACACATCTTATACCTCATAATGTTTCCTGATTGTGAGGGATCTTCTAATAAAATGTAAGATTGCATAACAAGTGACTGGCATCTCTAATTGCTGCAAAAAACCATTCCGGCCTTATAATGTCTCATGTTGGCTTGGCGAATGATAAGGGCCAGGAAGAAAAATTGTAGGCCAGATAATACAGTGCAGAACAACATAAAGCAAATTGTGCTTTGGAAGGAGGCATTTTCACTGGGGCAAGGGGCAAATTCCAAAAGGATGTCCTCTGCAATGGGAAGTCTACAATAGTGCTCAACCTTAAGTGAGTCAGGTAGAATCAATAAGTGGGATTCATTATAAAAGTTAAATAAAGTTTCAGTCCATTTGACAATAACACAATTTGGATACATAATCACTGTTTCCGTGGACTCAACCCTTTCCATCTGTTGTGTCATTCAATTTTTTAAATATAACTGTTTAACCGTGTACATACAACTAAGGGTTATTTTGTGTGGATTCTTAAAAAATTCTGGGATACCCAAAGAATGCAATGTATTCTTTATATAAACAAACCAAGGCATACAATTTAAATTATCAAAGGATACACTTTCTTCAAGGAAAAGTCTAAACAGAGTCACTTCAGGTTTTCCCCAGCTATTAATCTATAAAATCAATGGGGCAAGACCAATAGCATCCTCCAAGTACGTTAGACCAAACTCTTCATGGCAAATGAAGCTTGCCATGCTCCTGGGTACTGACAATAAGCAAGAGGTAAAGCCATTTTCGGTACATTGGAGTGTGTCTTGATTACTATATCCCTAGACACCTGCTTCATAGGACCCTGCAGGAATACATTTGCTCTTATAGAGTTCTACTAATTTCTTCATTGGCTTCTGGTGTAAGCTGTGTGCAAACCTGAAAATGACCTCAATTGCTCTGCTGAACTTTTATTTGTCTCAAGGTTAACAGAGGGGCCCAACTAAGTAACATAAACAAATAAAACCCAAGACAGTTAAAGGTCTTAGTGCTTTCTAGATGGGCACCCCCTAACCAATAGGGCTTAGACTTTGTGTTAGAAGGCCTACATGTTATAACAAATGATTTAGAGAAGTTGGCCTCTAAGGCCAAGTCCTCCATAAAGGTTAAAAAACAAATCCTACAGCAGTTTTGGCAATAAGGACTGCATCACCAGCATATAATAAAATGGTGATTGAACAATTTTGCACCCTTTTTTTCCTTTCTTTAGTAAATAACTACTAACCCCATTTATATAAAATTAGAAAGGGAACTAGAGCCAAAATACACCCCTATCGCACTCCTCTATTAGATCTAATCAAAGAGGTAGATACACCTGAGGGCCCATAGAGAACATTATCAGTTGTTCTCTAGTGCAGTGGTTCCCAAACTTTTGACTTCTGAGGACCCCCATTGAGTCACGACTGGAAGCAGGGGACCCCCTAGGAATTTGTATGACTTAAATTTCAAATATTAAAACAGTAATTTAAAAAAATAAACACACGTGTGCACACAAAACAAATACTCGAATTACTAAGGATTTTAGTATTTTATTTTGAAAGAATTTGCAAAAAAGGAAAAATTTTAATGGGAAGGCTGGTCCTGCATCTTCGTGACTAACTTTTAAATGGTTTATTTTATTTCGCAGTACGAGGCTCCTGCTCCTGCCAGGGCCAGACTGGAAACCCAAAGCATCCCTGGCAAATGTTTTCAGACCAGTCCCCATACGGTGCACACCAAGTGCAGGGATTGAGCCTGACCACTACAAAGGGGGCTTTGGGAGGCTCTCCTCCCAAGAAAGTGTAGGAAACAATGGTGCATTCTACAACACATTTCTCATTATATATTGAATTCTATTCGCTTTTAAAGATTAGTAAATGATGACCTTACTATGCACCAGGATACGACAATCTTTGTAGGGGTTCTTCAATGATTATTATCACCCTCCAACAGTGCCTCTCATCTCTGCATAGCCCCTCTGTCACATGTATTTCATTTGTTTTATAGCATCTCTCATATCTTTGTAGGATGTCAGAGCACTTTACATCACACACATATAGAGACAAAAAAATCATACGTGTAAATCAGTGTATAGAAAATGTTACATAAGGCAAAGGGGACTACAAGGTGTAGGATTCACATGTCTTTCATACTGTTAGGCAGTGGTTAGCATTGACTTTAACAATAAAAATGTATTTCCACCCAAATAAACCTTTTTAGCAGCATCAGGATAAAGAAAAACTGGGAAAAAACATAAGTTACTAACTTGTACCATGCAGTTTGCAAGCAGCTCTTTGATGACAGTTTATATGTCACTGTGCTAGATTACGATTGTCACTTATGAACTGCACAGTAACAAAAGAATCTCTGTGACAAAGGCAGTAACCCACTGACCTATGCACATATTATACTGTTTTTTAAAATGCATGGTACACGTTCTTTGCAGTAGGCATATTAACCCTCTGTGCTACATTAGATAAGTCAAAGCTGCCTCTGGACAAAACTCTTATCTCTCTCCAGCAGGTACATTAATTACTGGTGTTATCTCGACACTTTTATTGTTGCTCGAAAACTGCTAATTATACAAGAAACTTTGCAGTGCTTTTAAAACTGCTGCCTGAGGACCCCCTAGGAATGTGTCAGGGACCCCTGGGGGTCCGCGGACCACTGTTTGGGAAACACTGCTCTAGTGTATGAGTCTTATAAGGGTGACAAATTCTCTCTCCACCCCCATCTGTTCCATGAGAGCCAGGAGTTTAGAGCAGTTTTCCAGATCAAAGGAAATGGAAAGGTAAAAGGAAGCGCCAATCCACAGGTACATTTTTCCACTTCCTTATTTAAGTGCACAGGATGAAGATAGACGGCAGACCAGGCAGGAAAAACCACTGCAACTGCCTTCCCAGTTCTTACAATAACATTCTGTACCACACCATTGCATCACTGAATTCTTAAGTAGAATTCAGTCCCAATACATCTTCCCCCTTATACTTATTTCACCAAACCAACAAAACAAAAGAACACAAAACCTATATCTAAAACAACCACAAAAAAAACACCTGCTGGGTGTCATATAGTATGTACAGGGAAAAAATAACATTGATAATAACACGTTACACATAGTCTTGAAATCTTTGGAGGTGTCTCCCTGCATCGGGTGACTGTACAATATGTGAGATCCCAGCACACACCACCCCACCCCCATCAGCACACACAACAACACTACCACCCCTCTGAGGTGAAAACCTCTCCATGTTCCACCATTTGTTATCCTGAAGCATGACCACCTGATCCCTGACCGTAATGACTTTCTTGGGTTGGGAAAATTTAGAACCATCTTTTATCCCTATTCCAGAAAGCTGAATTTTGACCATTTCTCCTGGTTTGATGGATGAGGAATGCACTCTCTCCTGCTTTCCACCCTCAGCATACTTCATCTGGGAATGTTCACGTTTCATTTTTACAGATGCTAGATCCCTCTCCTTCACTGATTGCACAATCCAAGGACTAGCAAGCTTGATCGCAGGTTCACACCCCTTGAGGAGATTGAACGGAGACACTCTAGTGGCCGCGTTAGGAGTGGTGTAAATTGCCCACATTACATCCTTCATCTCCTTGCACCAATCCAAACCACTGGCAGTAGATAACTAAATGTTATCCTTAATGACTGTAACACCTCTCAACAAGGTCATTACTGCGAGTGTGGTACAATGATGTTTTAGTGTGTTTTACACCCCAATGATACAAAAATTGTTCAAACTCACCAGACTTGAATAGAACACCAGTATCTGTCACAACCTCATCAGGCTTTTCTCACAAACACCGACTGTAAAAAATCCACCACTGCATGTAAATCATCTGACCATACAGAAATTGGCTAAGGCCAATGTGAAAAATAATTGATAAGCCCTATTCCATTCCTACAGTTCTCCTTCACCACATTAAGGGGTCCAATAATGTCAACTCCCAAATTGAACCATGCCCTGTCAGGAAAAGGTACAATCCCCACTGGACTAGGCAGAGTAACTTGAGACTTGTCACTAATGGCACATGCCATGCAATCATTCATGAAATGATCCACTTCCTTGTCGAAACCTTGCCACCAAAATCTATCTCTGATCCTTCTATTCATTGCCCTCATTCCTACATGGCCTTTATGACATAACTCCAACACCTTAGCATGTAACCCACAGGGCAAAATCAAGATATCTCCTCTCCTAGGCAAACCAAACACATTATTTAATTCAGCAAAAATATGCTTATAGGTATCTACATGTGCAAAAGATTTATCCTTGGGCCAATCCTTGCCAACATGATTCCTAATGTCCAGCAAATCTTTATCACTCTCCAGAACTCCATTCAGCCTCTGAAATGCACCCATCAGTAACACTAGCTAGGGCACTGACCATGCCAAAATCATCAAGATCTGTTTCCAAAACCTCCTCCACATCATTCAAGGATAAATGGGAGAGACGATCTGCAAAGATGTTCTTAGCCCCAGAATGTACTCCAACCGGTACTGGAATTCAGAAAGCCTAAATTGCCATTTGGCTATCTGTGGTGTAGCATTACAGGCACCTTTGGTAGAAAAAAGGTTAGTTAAAGGCTTATTATCCATCCTGATGGTAAATTCCACATCCCATAAGTAGTTCCTGAAGTGATTAACTCCCCACCAACAAGTTAAAGCCTCACGCTCAATCACTGAGTGCGTGCTCTCAAGATCCCTCAAAGCATGAGAGGCAAAAGCAACCACTTCATCTTTTCATCTGTCTTTACAACAATGCAGCCCCCAAACCATACTGGCTGTCATCAGTAACAATGATAAAAGAATCTTGGGTAGCAAAGGGCTTCAAAGGAATAGCTTTGGCAAACTCTTGTTTGATTACATCAGATTAATTATCTACCTCCTTGCTCAACACAATCTGTTCATTCCATTTTAGGAAACTCCTCAAATTATAGGTCTTCTCCCCACATTTGGGACTAAAACGGGAATATAATTCCAACATGCCAAAAAAACAATTGCACCTGATCCTTGTTAGTGGGAGTGGGAAATTAAGCTCTCAAAGTCAAACCCTTACTCTTAACACAGATAAAACCATTGCCAAAGCTTTGTCATGAGGAAGACATATCTTGTCCAAAAACAAGAATATTGTCCTGAAAACATCGGACGTTCAGTATGCCCTTACATAGTGCCTCCACAACCCTCTCAAAAACAGAAGAGGCCAAAGCCAAACCAAATGGCTTCCATTTAATCTAAATGCACCTTCCTGAGTGATAAAGGACTTTAAGTGCCTCGATTCATGTTTATGTGCAATCTGATGATATGCAGCTGTCATGTCTAGGGACATGAACACCCACGCAATCTTTAAAGAGGCCAACATTTCTGTTATATTGGGTAGGGGATGCCTATCCACCCAGGTTCTTTCGTTGAGGTCCCTCAGGTCAATGCACATGCTCAGTGCCCCGTTAGCCTTCCTTGCTAACACAATGTGGGACAAACATTCAGAGTTTTCAATGACCTCAATAATACCTTGCTCACACAAATTGTTAAGTTCCTTCCTGAGCTCCTCCCTCATAGTTGGTGGCATATGCCTCACTTTGTGCACCACAGGGTTAGCCCCTACCCTTTAAGATGATCAAATGGAAAAAACCCTTACGTTTCCGGAATTTCTCTTGGAAAGTTTCTGGAAATGCTTTCACCCACGGACATTCATTTACAACTGCCATGCACTTGTTTTTTAACAACATCTGATCGAGGCTAATGGGATTGAGAATTATTTCTAATTTGCTTTGCTCCAGCCATCCCAAAAGACAGAATCCATCCTTGGCCACAGAAAGAGTGGGCTGTGCTTTGTTCCCTTTGGAATCCAACTCTGCATCAAATTCCTCCACGACCTCTACAGACTTCCCCCCCATAAGCAATGGAGCATACATTGGATTAATCTAATGCCTTTGAATCTTTCCCTCTCCTTAATACCAATTAGAGTGAAAAAGGATCCTGAATCAGCCATCATGTCGATCGGAACCTCAGACACATCCACTAAACAAAACGGTCTTCTAACTTTTCCCGATATAATTTGCATCACATCTTTGTGTAAAACACTGCCCACATCTTCACCAGCCTCCTGTACACAAAAGAAAACACTCTCACCATCAGAATCAGAAGTGTCATCCTTGCTGATAGTATTTTCAATCAAAATTAATTTGTTGGGAAGCACTCTTTCTGCTACGGGATTTGCACACTTTAGTGAAATGCCCTTTCTTTTTACATTTCATGCACATTTTATCCACAGCAGGACACCAAGAGAATTCCCTAAATGATTCCTATTTCCACATCTGTAACATTCTAAAACTTTCCTCTTAGAGTCCCATTTCTTATCCTTACGCTTGACGGAATCCCCTCCCTGGACAGCATGTACATGCGCTCCAAGAGATATTTGTTCCATATAAATTGTGGTAGCCTTGAACCTACTAGCAACTTCAACAGCTTTATTCAAAGTTAGAGCATCCATAGTCAACAATTTCTCTTGAATCTTTTAATTCTTAGTTTTCTCCATGATCTGATCCCTGATCACCTCCTCTTTAAACACCCCAAAACTGCAGGCGGCAGCTAAAATTCTTAATGCCCTGACAAACGATTCTACAGCCTCACCAGACAATTGTTGTCTAGCATAAAATTTGTGCCTCTCCAATATAATATTTTTCTTTTTCTTGGACTGGGCATCCAAGATCCTAGGTCTTAAATAATAATAACCTGGTATTTGTAAAGCGCAAAAATAATCACCCCTAAGGGTCTCAAGCTGCTGGGGGCCATTGGGAAGATTAAGCGAGCTATTGCCCAGAATCACATGGTGCTGGGCTGAGCTGCTGCCGGCTCCAGGGATCGAACCGTGAGCCCCGTGCTCTGGAGTCAGCCGCCATGGCCACTGCGCCACACCTCTTCCTCGCTGCACCACACCTCTTCCAAAATATTCCCTTCCCCAACACACTGACACCAGGTAGATGTTTCAACACTTTTCTACCCTCAGGCCCCAAAGAATGCTTTAAAATAGCATACTTCTTTTTTGCGTAAAAGCTTCCCCTTCTATGGCCTACAAATATGCTTCGAAACCTTCTTTCCACTGTTCCCATTTGATGTGTGGAGACTCTGGAGGTGCCAAAAAGGCAGGGAGAGGTATTAAGCTTAGTTGCATGTTGAGCTGCGCACAATCACTTAGATACCAAAAACAAAATGCAATAGGACTTTCAAAACCAATACAGCCTGCTAGATATACACAAAACAGGAATCTACGTAGCGTGCCAATCAATGCCACATATTGAGCATATACTAATCATCATTTCCCAACACCATAATGTGAGTGCAAGAAACAAGTCCAAAGAGTTGCAAGAAATGATGTGCGAAACACCGAGTTCCGAGCACAGAAAATAACAAACCACAGCCAAATGTACACCAGTACGTGTTCACCAAAGGTGTGCGAATAACCGCAATCCGCAGCAGAGGGTTGCCACTTACTGCAGGGGAAACACCCCAATATGTGTGAATCACAGCGATCAACAAAGCATGGAACACTTCTGAATTAGGAATTTTAACACAAGTTGCGCAAATTACTGCAATCCGCTATATTTGCACCCAGTGATGCTGAAAATCCGCTGTAACTGCAGACTCCATCAGCTGAAACACTGCCAAACACCAGAAGGCACATGGAAAGCAACATTGCGTCTCCGCGCTGCGTTGCTGGGCACCAGCAGAAAGACGCAGAGTCAGGAAGGCGAATGGAACGGAGTGTTGTGTAACCGCACTGCGTTGCTAGGCACCAGCAGGAAGACACAAAGTCAGGAAGCACTGTGATGTCACGCGCACATGCGCACTCCGTTGCCAGGCATCAGTAGGAGACCAGCCTGAGGTGGCAGCAGGAAGCGGTGTGACGACACCAGCTCACCTGTGCACACCCTCATGCACAGCACCCCAGCATGAGATATCAGCTTGAGTACCTGAAAACGGTCAGGACCCGATCGAGCCCAAAACACAATATATAACACCAGGAATAAAGGTTGGAAATCCAAAAGCTCTGAAAATGCAGCATTCCTTGATGCTGCTCACCTCGAACATGCAGCGTGCACAATTCCCACAATTCACCGAAATGCCAAACAGATTCTTTGGCAGTGCCTGGATTGGTCGAGTGGAGCACAGGTCCTCCCACTCTGTGCCACTAAAAGGAAGCACTAACCACAGGTACATTTTTCCACTTCTTTATTCAAGTACACAGGATGAAGATACATGACCGGCCAGGCAAGGAAACAACTGCAACTGGCTTCCTAGTTCTTACAGTAACATTCTATACAACACTATTGCATAAATGAATTCTTTAGTAGAATTTAGTCCCAACACAAGGTCCACAAATGTAAAGTGAAGAGATCCCTCCTTTACCAGAGCCTATTTTCCTGCTAAAGTATAAAGGTTAAAAGATTGTTCCACAGTGCCAATTCAAGGCCAAAAGCCTAAATTTACCAGATGGGATAAGAGAACATGTCGTAAGATTTTAGTAATAGAATCAAGTAATGATATGAGGTGGTAGCACCTAAAACGTCTGTCCCCCTTTTTAAAAATGGGGACTATAGACGAAGCCCTCCATGACTCTGGAAAAGGACCTACTACGACCACTGCTCTCATTGGTTATAGGAGGAGCCCATAATGAAATGGCTGCTTTATTTAAAAATATGAACTGGGACACCATCAATTCCAGGGGCCTTTCCTGAGATGCTCCGTTGAATTGAACAGGCCACTTCCTGAACCCTAATCAAATTATGGAAAACTTTCAATTCTAGGGTATTCAAAGGTACTTCTCCCTGTTCTGTACAATCCTCTCTTCTGATTGTTAGTGTTTTGTTTATCTTTTAAAAGTTTTATATGAAATTATAAGGCACTGTGACTGTATATTATGTTTTAAACTTGTATTGCTTTTTGAGCTGAATAAAGATTATTGACTGACATGTAAATGTGTCTTTTTAAAAGATGTTATTCAAAATATTCTATGACAATCACTTTTTTTAATCCTTACAATGTGAGAATGTATGAAATAACATTTGATTATAGTTATTAGTGACTTTTTGACAAAGCCAGTATATTTCACTTAGTTAAAAAAAACACCCTTTGTATTTTTACAGATAGTCAGCTGTGCATGCCATCAGAGGGTTGGGTGCAGACCCCCTGTGCCCAACTACCCACTGTGCCATGCACAGCGTCGTGTTTGCTGCCAGCTGGGGTTTGGGTGCCACGTTCTGCACCCACACTCCACTGAGCTGTGCACAGCTAAAGGACATGTGCAGCAGGGA
The DNA here is from genome assembly GCA_963921515.1 of Calotriton arnoldi. Taxonomy (NCBI): domain Eukaryota; kingdom Metazoa; phylum Chordata; class Amphibia; order Caudata; family Salamandridae; genus Calotriton; species Calotriton arnoldi. Next base: position 1,398,003 of record CAWUFW010004481.1, on the reverse strand, counting down.
GTTGGATGCCAGCCAGGGGTTGGGTGCAGGGAATGTCCACAGGCCAGGTCCTTTAGCCAACTCTACACCACCCACAGTGATGGATATCTTACTTTGCATGAAAAAAATATAGAAATTCACTGAAAAAAACAAAGGTTAAAATGATGTTATAGTTAGGTGTAGAAATATCTCACTTTGCATTTAAAAGAAAACTTACAAATTGGCTGAATAAAGAAAAGTTTAAAGAGTGAAAATGCCAGTTAAATATATCATTTTAAACTAATATTACTACTGAATAACGTAACGACAACTCATGCCCTCGCCATGCACACTGTTGTCATAAAATATGAAAATTAAGAAGTTGCAGTGACTCTTATTCATTTTCTATTCTTGTATTTATTCTATGTGTATAGTAACGAAACAGTCCCTTAGAACCTTAGGGGCACATGCATCAAGGTAGGCAATTGCGATTCCATAATTGCGATTAGTAAGGAATCGCAATTATGGAATCGTAATTGCCTGTGCATGTAGGTTTCGCTAAAATATTAGCGATTCCTACATAGTCCTTAATTTTGAATAGCAAATTGCGATTCGCAATTAAGGAATAGCTTCCCATTCATTCCAATGGGCCTAGAGGCCCATAGGAATGAATGGGAATTGCAAGCGCAATTTGCGGGTACCAAATAGGTACTCGCAAATTGCGCATGCATTTTCAAGGGTGCAAGGGGGCCAAAAGTCCACCCTGATGCACGCCCGAAATTGGCATGTGTGCACATGTGGCGCACACACATGGCCTAAGGGCATGTGTGTGCGCCACATGGCACTTTGAAAAATGCACTTTTGTGCATTTTTCAAAGTTTTTGCAAATTACCATCAACTTGCAGTTGATAGTAATTAGCGTTTCCTAAATGCGAAGTCGCATTTAGGAAAGGCTTGTTGCATTCCAAATAGGGAATCGCAATTTGCGATTCCCTAAATGCATTCAAATTTTGCGATTACCTATTTTGCGAATTTGCATTTGGGTTGATGCATCCCAAATGCCAAAATACCGGTCGCATTTCTGCAAATCGGCCCGTTTGCGACCAGTATTTTGGTTGATGCATGTGCCCCTTAGAGTGTTATACACTGTTAGAACTGGGGGTCTCTAGTTGACAGAGGTAGGTACCTTTGTCCAAATAGGGACCCTTGCTTCTAGTCAGGGTAAGGGGGATACACTACTAAAATAACCCCTGCTCACCCCCTTGGTAGCTTGGCACAAGCAGGCAGGCTTATCTCAGAGGCAGTGTGTAAAGCATTTGTGAACACATACAGTAACCCAGTGACAACACTACAGATGGACACCACACAGGTTGTAGTATAAAAATAAGTATTTTTATATAGACTTAACACAAGACCCAAAACGACAAAAATCCACAATACAATACGAAAAATATGACTGTCAATTGGTAGAAAATAGCTCAGTTCACTAAAGATGATAAATGCGACACTTTACTCTCAATGTACCTTTGGATGCATAACGCAAAACAAACAAAAGGGTCGCAGGGAAGGTGATGCTTCGATTCCTTACACGCAGAAAGGAGGATGCGTCGGTTTCTTACTGCGGCCCGGTTCCGATGCGTCGAGATTGCGCTCCGATGCGATGACGATCCGGTGCGATGCGAGAAAATGGCGTCTTGCTTACGGTGCGACAACGTAGACGGGATGCGTGCACGCCCGATGGCTGTGCGGCGACTCGGCGATCTTCTGAGCCGCGACAGGCCCTGGGACACACTTCTCCGGTGATGCGTCGGCGTCCTCTGTGGCGGCGGCACGCTTCTCCGGTGATGCGAGGTGCTTCGGTGATGCGATGGCGACAGCGGCGGCACGCTTACTCTGCAATGTGACGACAACTGCTGCGGCGGCGACACGCTTCCTCTTCGTTGAGTCGCGCTTCCAGCTCCCAGCGACACGCAGACTCTCAGAAGGCCCAACAGCAGTAGGCATTTCAATTCCAAGCAAGGGAATTCAGGAGGGGAGCTGGGGGTGAAGTCTTGTATACCTGAGACTTCAGGCAGGAGGCAAGCTCAATGTTCAAGCCCTTGGAGATCTTCTTCAAGATGATGAAAGCACACTCAGTCCTTTTCTCCTTTCTTTGGCAATAAAGTAACCACTGCAGGCCAACCCCAACAATACGCAGCATAGGGGTAGTCTCCTCCTTCAGCTTCCTGGTTCTTCTCCTCAGCAAAGGTTCGTCTTGATTCCCAGAAGTGATCTAAAGTCTTGGGGTCTGGGCCCCAATATTTATACTAGCAAATCCTTTGTCCTCTGAAGGCAGAGGGTCCTGTACCTAGTCCAAACCAGTTCTGGGTGCATTCTGCCAGTGCACAACTTTTTCCTTTGTCAGTGTGGGCCAGGGTCATCAGACACACCACAGGAGGTGGAGCCAGCATTGTGGAAGGCAGGCACAGCCCTATTGAGGCCCAGGTGCTACTCCTCCCACCACTCCTCATGCAGATGGTCTATTCAGCCTAGTGCTGACTCACCCTGTCTCCTGGACTCCCCCAGCCCCTGTCACTCACAAACCCAGACATACAATACACAAGCTAGCAGAGGCAGGCTGGATAGTTAGGCAAGAAAATACCTACTTTCTAAAAGTGGTATTTTCAAACACAGAATGTTAAAACCAACTTCACTAAAAATGTATTTTATCATTCTGAGTTCAGGCATACTAAATTCGTTTTTCTACCATGATCCCTGGGTCAGTTAGGATTATAAGATGTTATAATCAAACTGCCCATTCTGGCCTATGGGGACAGGTAGCCTTGCAGTAGTGAAAAACAAAATTGGCTGTAATTCACTATCAGGACATGCCACACACATCAGGGCATGTCCTACCTCTTACATACAATGCACCCTGCCCGCAGGCCTACTTTAGGGGTGACTAACATGCAGCAAAGGGAAGGTTTAGGGACTGGCAAGTGGGTACACTTACCAAGTCAACATGGCAGTACTAGACTGCACACAGGCTCTGCAATGGCAGGCCTGAGTCACACTTTACAAGCTGCTCCGGTGGGTGGCACAACCAGTGCTGCAAGCCCACCAGCAGCATTTGATTTACAGGCCCTGGGCACACGCGGTGCACTGTACTAGGGTCTGACAAGTAAATCAAATAATCCAATCATGGAATCACTAATCCATACATCAATTTATCATAGGGAGCACTTGCACTTTGGCACTGATTAGCAGTGGCAAAGTGCCCAAAGCATCTAAACCAGCAAAAACATGTCAACAACAGAGGAGGCATAGCGAAAAAATGGAAGGAAGACCCACGCCAATGGTACCAGGTCTAACACGTGTCCCCTCCAGCTGAAATGTGGGATGAACTACCCTAACTCCTGGGAGTTCTCATCACTAAGGCGGAAAAATCTGGACAGACCATCAGCATTGGCGTGTTCTGTACCAGGGCGGTGTTCCACCGTAAAGTCCATCCCCTGTAGGGAAATGGACCACCTGAACAGCTTTGGATTCTCACCCCTCATCTGCATCAACCATCTGAGGGGCCTGTGGTCTGTCTGAACCCGGAAGTGAGTCCCAAACAGGTATGGTCTCAACTTCTTCAGCGCCCAGACCACAGCAAATGCCTCACGCTCAATAGCACTCCACCTCTGTTCCCGTGGAAGTAACCTCCTACTGGTGAAGGCTATAGGTTGGTCTAGGCCCTCCTCATTTAACTGTGCCAGAACAGCCCCTACACCATGCTCTGAAGCGTTTGTTTGAACAACAAATTCATTTGAGAAGTTGGGAGCCTGAAGCACGGGGGCCGTGCACATGGCAGTCTTCAAGGCGTCAAAAGCTCTCTGACAGGTGTCAGTCCAAATCACTCTCTTGGGCTGCTTCCTGGAAGTCAGCTCTGTCAAGGGTGCAACGATGCTGCCATACCCCTTGACAAATCTCCTGTAATACCCGGTGAGTCCTAGAAAGGCTCTCACCTCTGTCTGGGTCTTGGGGGTTCCCAAGCCAGAATGGTATCAATCTTGGGCTGTAGGGGCGCCACCTGGCCACTCCCAACCTGGTGTCCCAAGTACACCACGGAACCCTGCCCGATCTGGCACTTACTCGCCTTGATCGTGAGGCCTGCCCTCCGCAGCGCCATCAACACTTCCCAGAGGTGGCACAGATGTTCTTCCCAACTGGCGCTGAACACTGCGATGTCATCCAGGTAGGCGGCACTGAAATCTTCCAGTCCAACCAACACCTGGTTGACCAACCTCTGAAAGGTGGCAGGGGCATTCTTCATCCCAAAGGGTATAACCCGGAATTGGTAGTGCCCATCTTGTGTGGAGAATGCTGACCTCTCTTTGGCCCCATCAGTCAAGGCGATCTGCCAGTAACCAGACGTTAAGTCAAACGTGCTGAGGTACCGGGCAGCCCCTAACCAATCAATGAGCTCATCAGCTCTGGGGATGGGGTGCGCGTCAGTCCTGGTGACTGAATTGAGTCCTCGGTAGTCCACACAGAACCGGAGTTCGGGCGGGGCACCAGGCGCGGCAGCCTTTGGGACCAAGACCACTGGGCTGGCCCAAGGGCTGTGAGAGGACTCAATCACCCCCAATGCAAACATCTTGGAGACCTCCTCCTTGATGCAAGCTCTCACCCTGTCAGTCACTCTGTAAGCCTTGTGCTTGACAGGAGGACTGTCCCCAGTGTCCACGTCACGGGCACACCAATCAGTGACACTAGGAGTCAGGGAAAACAGGTCAGGAAACTGTCCCAACAGTTGGCGACAGTCTTCCTGCTGCTCAGGTGTCAGGGAGTTAGAGAGGTTCACACCCTCCACTGACCCATCTTGCTCTGTTGCAGACAGGAGGTCAGGAAGAGGTTCTGTCTCCTCTTCCATTCCATCATCTGTTGCTAGGAGCATGCCCACTTCGGACCTCTCAAAATGGCTGTTAGAATTGGGGGTCTCTAGTTGGCACAGGTAGGTACTTGTGACAAATAGGGACCCTCGCCTCTAGTCAGGGTAAAGGGGTACACTCCTAAAATAACCCCTGCTCACCCCCTTGGTAGCTTGGCACGAGCAGACAGGCTTATCTCAGAGGCAGTGTGTAAAGCATTTGTGAACACATACAGTAATCTAGTGACCCACTACAGATGGACACCACACAAGGTTTTATATCAAAAATAAGTATTCTTTATATAGTTTTAACACAAGACCATAACGACAAAAATCCACAATACTGTACTTAAAATGGTAGTTTTAGCTTAGTTCAGTTCAGTTCTTAAGATGCGACACTTTAAGTCAATGTACCTTACGATGCGGGACGCTTCCACAACAAGCAATGTTGCAGCGATGGAAATGCGACAAAGTTCTGGTGCAAAGAAATAAAGACGTCAAGTTCTTCCTGATGCGGCACGCTTCTCCGAGGTTGCGAGAAGTCTCGACTCGATGCGTCAGCTACAGCGGCGACACCCTTGTTCAGCGATGCGACGACAGCGGCTTTGGCGGCGACCCTCTTCTCCGACGTTGCGAGACGCTTCCGCTCGATGCGACAACTGCAGCGGCGACACCCTTGTTTCGTGATGCGACGGCAGCAGCTCCGACGGCGGCACGCTTCTCCGTGGATGCGAGGCGCTTCTCTTGATGCGGTGCAATGCGACAGCTACAGCGGCGACACCCTCCTTCGGAGTTGCGACGGCAGCGGCTGCGACGGCGACACGCTTCTTCCTCGATGCGAGACTCTTCTCTTGCTGCGGTGCAATGCGACAGCTACAGCGGCGACACCCTCCTTCGGAGTTGCGACGGCAGCAGCAGCGACGGCGACACGCTTCCTCTTCGTTGCGGGACGCTTCTCTCGATGCGGTGCAATACGACAGCTACAGCGGCGACACCCTCCTTCGGAGTTGCGACGGCAGCAGCAGCGATGGCGACACGCTTCTTCCTCTTGAGTCGCGCTTCCAGCTCCTTGCGACACGCAGTCCCTTCAGAAGGCCCAAAACAGCAGCAGGCACTTCCAAAGGATTCTTGGGGAGCTGGTGGTTGAAGTCTGTTGTCCCTGAGACTTCAGCAGGAGGCAAGCTCTTTTCTCAAGCCCTTGGAGATACTTTACAAGTTGAATAAAAGTGCACACAAAGTCCTTTCTCCTTCCTTTGGCAGTCAGGCAACCACTGCAGGCAGATCCCTCTAGCTTAGGGATAGTCTTCTCCTCAGTTCCTTCTTGGTTCCGCTCCTCAGCAAAGTTTCTTCTTGTTTTCCCAAAGTGATCTAATTTCCTAGGGGTCTGGGTCCCCTTTTATACACAGTTTTCCTTTGTTCTCTGAAGGCAGAGAGGCCTCTGCCCAGCCCAAAACCAGTTCTGGTCAGTCCTGGAGCACTTTGTTTTTCTGTCTCCTTCTTTCCTTTCAGAATGTGGGGCAGGGTGCTCAGCCGCCCGGCAGGAGGTGGAGCCAGCATTGTGGAAGGCAGGCACAGCCCTATTCAGACCCAGGTGCAACTCCTCCCTCCACTCTGGATGCAGATCTTTCTATTCAGCCCTGTGCTGACTCACCCTGTCTCCTGTAGCCACCCCCAGCCCCTGTCACTCAATCTCCAGACAAGGAATACACAACCTAGCAGAGGCAGGCTTGGAAGGTTTAGGCAAGAAAATACCCACTTTCTAAAAGGGGTATTTTCAAACACAGAATGTTAAAACCAACTTCACTAAAAGATGTATTTTAGCATTCTGAGTTCAGGCATACTACATTCGTTTTTCTACCATGTTCCCTGGGTCAGTTCTGACTATAAGGTGTAATAGTCAGTCTGCCCATTCTGGCCTATGGGGAGCAGGTAGCCTTGCAATAGTGAAAAACGAAAATGGCTGTAATTCACTATTAGGACATGCCACACACACCAGGGCATGTCCTACCTTGTACTTACAATGCACCCTGCCCTAGGGCCTACTTTAGGGGTGACCAACATGCAGTAAAGGGAAGGTTTAGGGACTGGTAAGTGGGTGTACTCACCAAGTCGACATGGCAGCCCTAGGCTGCACACAGGCTCTGCAATGGCAGGCCTGAGACACATTTTACAAGCCGCTTCTGTGGGTGGCACAACCAGTGCTGCAAGCCCACCAGCGGCATTGGATTTACAAGCCCTGGGCACACTCAGTGCACTGTACTAGGGACTGACAAGTAAACCAATCATCCAATCATGGAGTCACTAATCCATAACACAATTTACAATAGGGAGAGCATATGCACTTTAGCACTGATCAGCAGTGGTAAAGTGCCCAGAGTCATAAAACAGCCAACAACAGGTCAGAAAAAATATAGGAGGAAGGCAAAAAGTTGAGGGATGACCCTGCAAAAAGGGCCAAGTCCAACACAACCCCTTCCAGCCAAAACGCAGGGTAGACCAATCACTACCTTGATGGGCTTCCCTGCTTTGGGCGATAGAACCTGGACCTGGCCCGCAACAGCAGGGGCATACTCCAGTTCTACGCCAATCTGAACCTATTGGATTCCCTCTGTCCATACTCTCAGGGCCCACCAAGCTAATCCATGGGGAACCCTTCTCCTCACCTGTGGACCCCACCTGTGCAGCACCTAACCTTAACTGGCTCACAGGTGTGTCCCAACAGACAGACAGCAAGCCACAGTGGCCACTGACAGGGGTCAGGGATGAGACCCAGGCCTTATGCCTCTCAGGGCTCTCAAACCTCTGTGGCGTCGGAGAGCGGGGGGCAGTAGCCCCAGGTGCTTGGCACCCTTTGTCCACTCTCCCTCCTGTCAGGTCAGGTATGACATCCTGGCGCTGACCCACCAGCCCCGGGCCTATACCCGGCGGCTGGACTGGAGACTGGGGTGGGCTTTCCCACACCCGGTCCTCCTCCTTGGGGCTCTGTACCCTCCCACCTGGGGCGGTACCCCCTTCCAGAATTGTCAGGGCACCTGCGGCAGGTGTCCTGCACAATTCGCCCACCAGTTCAGGGGTTCTATCCTGCAACTGGGATTCCAGCATAGGGTATGTACCCTTAGACTGGGCAGAGGCCAGGGGTGAGGCTGTCCTTTCCCCGCCCCCCTTACTGGGGTCCTGCACCCTCCCACCTGGAGCGGTGCCCCCAGAAGACAAACTGGTAGGGGCACTGTTAGCAGCTGCCCCTTCCTCCAGGTCAGGGGGGACACCCTGAACCTGGCCCTCCAACCCAGGGTCTGTACCCTTAGGCTGGACCTGTGCCTGGCAACCCAGGACTTCCGGGAGGGTACACCAACCCCCCCAAGGGAAACACACTCCTTTAGAGTTGTGTAATAATCTGCCTGGCGCACCAGGACTTCCTGGGGAGCACGCATGCCCCCCAGAGGGTAACACATCTCTCATGTGTTGTGTGACAGTCCGCCTGGCGCAGATCTCCCGACGCCTGTCCATCTGACAGCGCGGGAGATCCCCCAGGACAGAAGTGGTGTTACCATGGTCATTCACTGGTGACTCAGCCCTTCTGGCTGGTCCCTGACCCACTGGTTCTTCCACTGGGGACTCTCTCCCCTCTCACCCCTCACTCTGGACTTCTGCACCCTCCCAAGTGGAGCAGCACTGCCAGATACCAGAAACACTGGAGCTCCATTTACAGACGCTCCAGGTTCTCTAGACACTAGGAGATCCTCCTCAACAGGCGGCCCATCAGGACAGCCTAGGCTCCCTACCTGGTGTTCCCTTAAAGAACCATCCAGGCTCTGAGACTGGGTTTCGGGCACCTTGGGACACGCAGCCCCACACTCACTCCTTCTCCACTGAGACAGGACGTGAGTCCCTACACCCCTCCCATTACCACGGGACCTAGCTGGGCTACACTGAACCTCTCCCACCACTCTGGGTTGGAAGACACCTGAGCCACTCCTCTTAGGGTCACTCCCCAATGCCTCTTCAGACCCTCTGGAATCCACCAAAAGGTCTGCCTCCAATGTGAGCTCCCTGAGGTCAGAGAACTCACACTCCAACAGGTGTTGGCATAGCTCTGGAAAACAGGGACTTACAATATGCTCTCCCACAATTGGATCACACAGCCCCCTACAGGGGTTAACCAAACTATCCTTCACCTCACCATCCAGTGCCTCGCACACGTACTCCACACCACTCTCCTGAGATTGGCAAGACAGTAACTGACTGTCTCTGTCATTCAACCCACACTCTTCTGGGCGGTCTTCACACTCACATACCAGGACTTCAACCATGGGGGAACCCCTCTCCCTGCCCCTCTCATCTAGAGTCAGTAGAGTGTCCCTCCCACCACTAGGACCATGAATCCCTGCGTCAGTTTCCCTATTCCTCTCAGGGACACTGCGCACTACTGGAGCTACCTCATGTCCTTGAACCTCCTGGTGTATGTTAACCCCTCCAAGTCAGGTGCCACATCTCTGGGTGTGTGCACTACTCTCTCAGCACTGAATAACTTAATTTTGCTGCCACCATCTGAGCTGGACTCCACCTCCAACTCAGCAAAGCTCACTTCCTGAGCTGCCCAAATTTCTTCTTCTTGGGCTAAGGCCCTCTGAGCCTCATCAATCTCTCTCAGCTCTTCATCAATCTCTTTCAGCTTCTGCTCATGAGCCAGAAGCCAGCTATCTTTTTCTGTTTCTCCCTCACTTTTAGAGAATTCCTCCTCCTCAGACTCAACTGGTAGTGTTGCCTTCCAGCGGGGTAACTCATACTGAAATAGGGATGCCTCTAGATCCTCCCTGGACCTTCTCTTCACAGGCAGCCCTCTTTCCTTGCAAAACACACGTAGCTCCTTCATTGTGTAGATAAACATGTGCCAGAAGTTGAGTTCCATTTTGCAACAACTAACCAGAGTCATGGTATCAAAAATACCTCCAGGAGGACCCCATAAAACAGAAAAACAGTATGTGGTCGCGTTTGGTCTGCACTCACTAGTAGTGTTCACCAATCACTGTACATGAGTCACAAATGCAAGTCCAGAATCCTCACCGCTGACCACCAATGTTAGAATTGGGGGTCTCTAGTTGGCACAGGTAGGTACTTGTGACAAATAGGGACCCTCGCCTCTAGTCAGGGTAAAGGGGTACACTCCTAAAATAACCCCTGCTCACCCCCTTGGTAGCTTGGCACGAGCAGACAGGCTTATCTCAGAGGCAGTGTGTAAAGCATTTGTGAACACATACAGTAATCTAGTGACCCACTACAGATGGACACCACACAAGGTTTTATATCAAAAATAAGTATTCTTTATATAGTTTTAACACAAGACCATAACGACAAAAATCCACAATACTGTACTTAAAATGGTAGTTTTAGCTTAGTTCAGTTCAGTTCTTAAGATGCGACACTTTAAGTCAATGTACCTTACGATGCGGGACGCTTCCACAACAAGCAATGTTGCAGCGATGGAAATGCGACAAAGTTCTGGTGCAAAGAAATAAAGACGTCAAGTTCTTCCTGATGCGGCACGCTTCTCCGAGGTTGCGAGAAGTCTCGACTCGATGCGTCAGCTACAGCGGCGACACCCTTGTTCAGCGATGCGACGACAGCGGCTTTGGCGGCGACCCTCTTCTCCGACGTTGCGAGACGCTTCCGCTCGATGCGACAACTGCAGCGGCGACACCCTTGTTTCGTGATGCGACGGCAGCAGCTCCGACGGCGGCACGCTTCTCCGTGGATGCGAGGCGCTTCTCTTGATGCGGTGCAATGCGACAGCTACAGCGGCGACACCCTCCTTCGGAGTTGCGACGGCAGCGGCTGCGACGGCGACACGCTTCTTCCTCGATGCGAGACTCTTCTCTTGCTGCGGTGCAATGCGACAGCTACAGCGGCGACACCCTCCTTCGGAGTTGCGACGGCAGCAGCAGCGACGGCGACACGCTTCCTCTTCGTTGCGGGACGCTTCTCTCGATGCGGTGCAATACGACAGCTACAGCGGCGACACCCTCCTTCGGAGTTGCGACGGCAGCAGCAGCGATGGCGACACGCTTCTTCCTCTTGAGTCGCGCTTCCAGCTCCTTGCGACACGCAGTCCCTTCAGAAGGCCCAAAACAGCAGCAGGCACTTCCAAAGGATTCTTGGGGAGCTGGTGGTTGAAGTCTGTTGTCCCTGAGACTTCAGCAGGAGGCAAGCTCTTTTCTCAAGCCCTTGGAGATACTTTACAAGTTGAATAAAAGTGCACACAAAGTCCTTTCTCCTTCCTTTGGCAGTCAGGCAACCACTGCAGGCAGATCCCTCTAGCTTAGGGATAGTCTTCTCCTCAGTTCCTTCTTGGTTCCGCTCCTCAGCAAAGTTTCTTCTTGTTTTCCCAAAGTGATCTAATTTCCTAGGGGTCTGGGTCCCCTTTTTATACACAGTTTTCCTTTGTTCTCTGAAGGCAGAGAGGCCTCTGCCCAGCCCAAAACCAGTTCTGGTCAGTCCTGGAGCACTTTGTTTTTCTGTCTCCTTCTTTCCTTTCAGAATGTGGGGCAGGGTGCTCAGCCGCCCGGCAGGAGGTGGAGCCAGCATTGTGGAAGGCAGGCACAGCCCTATTCAGACCCAGGTGCAACTCCTCCCTCCACTCTGGATGCAGATCTTTCTATTCAGCCCTGTGCTGACTCACCCTGTCTCCTGTAGCCACCCCCAGCCCCTGTCACTCAATCTCCAGACAAGGAATACACAACCTAGCAGAGGCAGGCTTGGAAGGTTTAGGCAAGAAAATACCCACTTTCTAAAAGGGGTATTTTCAAACACAGAATGTTAAAACCAACTTCACTAAAAGATGTATTTTAGCATTCTGAGTTCAGGCATACTACATTCGTTTTTCTACCATGTTCCCTGGGTCAGTTCTGACTATAAGGTGTAATAGTCAGTCTGCCCATTCTGGCCTATGGGGAGCAGGTAGCCTTGCAATAGTGAAAAACGAAAATGGCTGTAATTCACTATTAGGACATGCCACACACACCAGGGCATGTCCTACCTTGTACTTACAATGCACCCTGCCCTAGGGCCTACTTTAGGGGTGACCAACATGCAGTAAAGGGAAGGTTTAGGGACTGGTAAGTGGGTGTACTCACCAAGTCGACATGGCAGCCCTAGGCTGCACACAGGCTCTGCAATGGCAGGCCTGAGACACATTTTACAAGCCGCTTCTGTGGGTGGCACAACCAGTGCTGCAAGCCCACCAGCGGCATTGGATTTACAAGCCCTGGGCACACTCAGTGCACTGTACTAGGGACTGACAAGTAAACCAATCATCCAATCATGGAGTCACTAATCCATAACACAATTTACAATAGGGAGAGCATATGCACTTTAGCACTGATCAGCAGTGGTAAAGTGCCCAGAGTCATAAAACAGCCAACAACAGGTCAGAAAAAATATAGGAGGAAGGCAAAAAGTTGAGGGATGACCCTGCAAAAAGGGCCAAGTCCAACAATGGCGCTTTAGGCGGTTGACATGTAGGACCCGCAAAGGGTTCCTGGGAGACCGCAAGTCCACCAGGTAGGTGGCCATGACCCACACTTTCTGCCCAGGCTGAAACTCGATCAGAGTGGCATTTTGATCATACCACCGTTTCATCTCCTCCTGGCTTGCTTCCAGATTCGCCTCAGCGAGTTGCCTGAATCGCCTAGTCTGGTTTCTAAAGGCCAGCATGTAGCTAAATACATCCTGGGGAGGTTTACTGGGAGCTTTCTCCCAGCCTTCTTTCACCAGACTCAGAGGTCCTCTTACCGGGTGACCATAGAGCAGTTCAAAGGGACTGAACCCTAAGGACTTCTGTGGCACCTCACGGTAAGCAAACAAAAGGCATGACAAGAGGACGTCCCACTTACACCTCATGGGTTCTTCCAGACCCATAATCATGCCCTTCAGGGTCTGGTTGAATCTCTCAACCAGCCCATTACCTTGGGGGTGGTAAGGAGTGGTGAACTTGTACGTCACACCGCACTCTTGCCACAGGGAATTCATATACTTGGAAATGAAGTTTGTACCATGGTCAGACACCACCTCCTTGGGGAACCCCACGCGGGAGAAAATCCCCATCAGTGCACGTCCCACCACGGGGGCCGTCACTGTCCGAAGAGGGATGGCTTCCGGGTACCGGGTGGCATGGTCCATCAAGACCAGGATTAACCTGTTGCCCATGGCTGTCTTGGGGTCCAGTGGCCCCACAATGTCAATACCCACCCGTTTAAAGGGGGTGCTGACCACAGGGAAAGGCTGGAGGGGAGCCTTGTGCTTCCTCCCACTTTTTCCACTTGCCTGGCAAGTCTCACATGTCCTGCAATGAGTGTCGGAACTCTTGCGCATCTGGGGCCAATAAAAGTGGGTGACAAGCCTTTCAAAGGTCTTGCCCTGCCCCAGATGTCCTGCTAAAGGTACATCATGAGCCAAACCCAGTAGGAAGGCTCTGAAGCGCTGGGATACCACCAGCACACGGGCTGACCCAGGCTCAGCAACCTTACGCTCGCTATACAGGAGACCATTCTCCCAGTAGATCCAATGTGATCCAGACTGATCACCTGCTGCATGGTTTGTGGCCTGTTGCCGCAAGCCCACAAGAGAAGGGCACTTGTTCTGCTCTTCGCAGAACTCCTCCCTGGAGGGTCCTCCTTCTTGCTGCCAATGGGTCAGCTCAGGCAGGTCCCCCAGTTCGGCCACTTGCTCCTCTGTAGGTTCCAGAGCATCCCCCTCAGGTTCTGCTTCCTCCTGGACAGTGGGAACTATGGGGGCCGGTTTCCTGTGCCCCCTGCCTCTTCTCTTCAAGGCAGGCACCTGGGCCACCCTCTCAGGCTCCAGGTCCTCTTGAACACCTCTACTGGCTGCCATAGACCGAGTGGTCATGCACGCCCACTCAGGCAGACCCAACATCTCTAGATGAGACCTTCTCTCCACCTCTGCCCAAGGTGAACTTTCTAAATCGTTGCCCAACAGACAGTCTACAGGCATGGCTGGCCTCACAGCTACTTGAAAGGTACCTGAGACCCCCCCACTCAAAGGGAACCTGAGCCACTCTGCAGTGCCCGTGGCCACTACTGGGCAGAATGCATTGGGGATCACCTGATCGTCAGACACCAGCCGACAACTGACAGCTGTCACACTGGCTCCTGTGTCTCTCAGAGCCTCCACCCTTTGGCCATTGATGGCCACCCACTGCCTGTATTTTTTAGTGTTATCAGGCAGTTGGGTCCTGGGGACCATCTCACTGTCTCCTAAAGAGACCAAGGACATCGCTACGGGACCCCACCCACCTTGGGCACCCATCTCCTCCCCCAGGGCTACACTAGCCACCTGCCGGGGTGGTGCACCAGTGGGTGCTGTCTTCCCATACAAGGGACATTTAGAATCAAAGGAGCAGTGGCCTACTTGACCACACTTAAAGCAAGTCCTGGGCCCCCTGTGAACAGGCTTATCTGTCGGGCCCCTGGCTTCTTCTCAGGGGGAGGCTGGGAACCTTTCCCTTGGGGATTACTTTGGGGCCCTTTCTAGAACTCCTTCTGTTTACCCTTGTCCCCCCCACTCCTCTGCTGGGGACCCTGCCCACCTTTGGCGGAGTCTCCCACGTGACCCTTGTGGACCCGGGTGCTCACCCAGCGGTCCGCCTCCTCAGCAAACTTCCTAGGGTTAGTCAGCCTACTATCAATAAGGTGCTGGCGTAGCTCTGGAAAACGATTTCCTGACAAGTGCTCCCATGCAATCAAATCAAAGAGTGCATCAAAATCATTCACTTTGCTACCCTTCACCCAACCATCCAATGCTCTGCAAAAAAAATTCACATATTCCACCCAAGTACTTGACTCCAACTTTTTGCAATTTCTGAACCTCTGCCTATACAGTTCAGGAGTCAACCCATACCTAGACATCAATGCTTCCTTCATATGGCTATAAGAATTGTGGACTTCAGAGGGCAAGTCTAGCAAGGTATCCCTCCCCTCACTAAGGAACCGCCCCCACAACCCCGCTCCCCAATCCTTCTCAGGGACCCGGTGGGAGGACATAGCTACCTCATAGGCCTTGAACCACTGACCAATATCATCATTCTTATAAAACTCTTTCACCACATCTTTAGGTATATACACCCTGGCTTCAACAGGCATGGAAGGTGTGCTGCCACCAGAGGGAGTAATCTCTAAGCTCCAAGCTTTCAACTACAACTCCCTCAAACTTCTCTCATGCTCCATTTGCATCCTCTTTTCCTCTAGGGCCAATTTCTTAATTTCCAATTCCATCTGCCCACCCATCTTAAGCTTGGTCAGCTCCATTTCAAACACCCTACTTCTCTCCCTGTCCTCCAGCTCTCCTGGGGACAGGCCCTTGGAAGAAACACTGCTACCTGCTGGGGAAGGTGCTTTCCTCCCCCCTGGACCCAATGGCCCATCTAGCTGCCCTTCTGCCTCTTCAGCCCCCTCCTCATGCTCAGGGGTACTTCTTGCTTCCACCCAGGCCCTCAGCATCTTTTGGTACTCATACTTCTTGGTGAGACCTGTAGTAGCAACTTTCAATTTCCTGCAGAAGTACTTTAGCAGTTTCACATTGTAACTTTCCAGCTTTTCTTCTTCAAAATCTAAATCCACAGATGCGATGGATGCTGTTTTGCTCATGGTGACTAAACTTGGCAGTTCTTGGCAAAAAATAGAAATCCCAGGAAAACAATCTACCAGAAATGTATGTGGTTGCGTTTGGTCTGCACTCACTGGTAGTGTACACCAATTACTGTATATGAGTCACAAATGCAAGTCCTGAATCCTCACCGCTGACCACCAATGTTAGAACTGGGGGTCTCTAGTTGGCAGAGGTAGGTACCTTTGTCCAAATAGGGACCCTTGCTTCTAGTCAGGGTAAGGGGGATACACTACTAAAATAACCCCTGCTCACCCCCTTGGTAGCTTGGCACGAGCAGGCAGGCTTATCTCAGAGGCAGTGTGTAAAGCATTTGTGAACACATACAGTAACCCAGTGACAACACTACAGATGGACACCACACAGGTTGTAGTATAAAAATAAGTATTTTTATATAGACTTAACACAAGACCCAAAACGGCAAAAATCCACAATACAATACGAAAAATATGACTGTCAAATGGTAGAAAATAGCTCAGTTCAATAAAGATGATAAATGCGACACTTTACTCTCAATGTACCTTTTGATGCGTAACACAAAACAAACAAAAGGGTCGCAGGGAAGGTGATGCTTCGATTCCTTACACGCAGAAAGGAGGATGCGTCGGTTTCTTACTGCGGCCCGGTTCCGATGCATCGAGATAGCACTCCGATGCGATGACGATCCGGTGCGATGTGAGAAAATGGCGTCTTGCTTACGGTGCGACAATGTAGACGGGATGCGTGCACGCCCGACGGCGTGCGGCGACTCAGCGATCTTCTGAGCCGCGACAGGCCCTGGGACACGCTTCTCCGGTAATGCACCGGCGTCCTCTGTGGCGGCGGCACGCTTCTCCGGTGATGCGAGGTGCTTTGGTGATGCGATGGCGACAGCGGTAGCGGCGGCACGCTTACTCCGCGATGCGGTGACAACTGCTGCGGCGGCACGCTTCTCCGGTGAGCCGGGGCGCTTCAGTGATGCAACAGCGGCAGCGGCGGCACGCTTACTCTGCAATGCGACAACAACTGCTGCGGCGGTGATGCGCTTCCTCTTCATTAAGTCGCGCTTCCAGCGACACGCAGTCTCTCAGAAGGCCCAACAGCAGTAGGCACTTCAATTCCCAGCAAGGGAATTCAGGAGGGGAGCTGGGGGTGAAGTCTTGTATCCCTGAGACTTCAGACAGGAGGCAAGCTCAATGTTCAAGCCCTTGGAGATCTTCTTCAAGATGATGAAAGCACACTCAGTCCTTTTCTCCTTTCTTTGGCAATAAAGTAACCACTGCAGGCCAACCCCAACAACACGCAGCATAGGGATAGTCTCCTCCTTCAGCTTCCTGGTTCTTCTCCTCAGCAAAGGTTTGTCTTGATTCCCAGAAGTGATCTAAAGTCTTGGGGTCTGGGCCCCAATATTTATACTAGCAAATCCTTTGTCCTCTGAAGGCAGAGGGCCCTGTACCTAGTCCAAACCAGTTCTGGGTGCATTCTGCCAGTGCCAACTTCTTCCTTTGTCAGTGTGGGCCAGGGTTATCAGACACACCACAGGAGGTGGAGCCAGCATTGTGGAAGGCAGGCACAGCCCTATTGAGGCCCAGGTGCTACTCCTCCCACCACTCAGATAGGTCTATTCAGCCTAGTGCTGACTCACCCTGTCTCCTGGAGTCCCCCAGCCCCTGTCACTCACAAACCCAGACATACAATACACAAGCTAGCAGAGGCAGGCTGGATGGTTAGGCAAGAAAATACCTACTTTCTAAAAGTGGTATTTCCAAACACAGAATGTTAAAACCAACTTCACTAAAAGATGTATTTTATCATTCTGAGTTCAGGCATTCTAAATTCGTTTTTCTACCATGTTCCCTGGGTCAGTGAGGATTATAAGATGTTATAATCAAACTGCCCATTCTGGCCTATGGGGACAGGTAGCCTTGCAATAGTGAAAAACGAAATTGGCTGTAATTCACTATCAGGACATGCCACACACATCAGGGCATGTCCTACCTCTTACATACAATGCACCCTGCCCGCAGGCCTACTTTAGGGGTGACTAACATGCAGCAAAGGGAAGGTTTAGGGATTGGCAAGTGGGTGCACTTACCAAGTCAACATGGCAGTACTAGACTGCACACAGGCTCTGCAATGGCAGGCCTGAGTCACACTTTACAAGCTGCTCCGGTGGGTGGCACAACCAGTGCTGCAAGCCCACCAGCAGCATTTGATTTACAGGCCCTGGGCACACGCGGTGCACTGTACTAGGGTCTGACAACAAAATCAAATAATCCAATCATGGAATCACTAATCCATACATCAATTTATCATAGGGAGCACTTGCACTTTGGCACTGATTAGCAGTGGCAAAGTGCCCAAAGCATCTAAACCAGCAAAAACATGTCAACAACAGAGGAGGCATAGCGAAAAAATGGAAGGGAGACCCATGCCAATGGTACCAGGTCTAACATACACAAAGAAATATTTGTGTAAATTCAAAAACCTACAAAAGGGTACATCAAATTAATAACAATTGCACTCACATCTATCCCAGTAGTCCTACACCTCAAACACCCTCAAATATACTTTAGTTTAGCCTCGGAGTAAGTCACACACCACTCAAGACCACTCACAGGAACGGCAAAGTAATTACAAAGAAATCAATGGCATAAAGGAATAACACTACCAGTGTAATTTAATGATCTACACCAAAAAAAGAATAAAATAAAGTAAACGGAAAAAACAGTTATATAACTTTAGACATTGCAGACCCCCTTACAAATCACATCGTAGACATGTTGAAGAAAAAAACAATAAATGTAATTCTTGAAAAATGGTCACATAACTTTAGACGTTGCATACACCTATGCAAATCTCATTGCAGAAATGTAAACATGACTGATGTACATACTTATTAAATTACAAATATAAAAATTGTTAATAAATTAAAAATGACGTCATGTTTTTACTAACAGTACCCTACACACACTCTTCTCCGCTTGGCACCAGTGCAATAAAGTACTCAAATCCTTTAAGGTGTTAGTAGGTTCTTTATTTGAAGAGCATCCCATCCATAGATCAGCTAACAACTCTAGCCCAGTCGTAACTGTCTCTGACTATGGAACATACAATATGTCATAGCTGGGCTAGAATGCCCTCACATTCTAAATTCCATATACCCAACTACAATGCCTAAATAACACAAATCTATTTTGAGTTGTGCATTCCCTATCCCCTAATGCAAGTAGGCAGAGACACGCACTCCTACTACTAGGTGTCAATCTGCACTAGGATTTGCTGAATTGCATTTAGTGGAGATTCACACCAGGAGTAGGGGTAATTCTAAAAGCAGGGAAAATCTTTGCCTGTAGATGTACCTTTCTGAATTAAACCCAAAACTTCTATACATAGAAAAGAGTTTGCAAGTGTGACAGCTATTTTCCTTTCCTCCATTTAAATGTGTTGGAAACTGGGCTTGCGCGGCTGCTGGGCGGAAGCAAGATGACGGCCGCCTGAGGCCGTTGTAGCGAACCTGCAAAGAACACTGTGAAATGGATTTGGAGTAATGGGGGGAACAAAGGATTACAAATTAATTAATACCGGCAGGAGATCAATGACCCTTGATGCCGAAATTACCAGCACCATCGCCGACTCCCGATCAGGGCTTGGAGGCTGCCCGGGGGCCGCGCTGTTGCAGGAGTGCTGTGCGGTGCTCGTTCGGCTGACAAAGCTGGTTTTTGTCTAATACGGGCTGTTGGTGCTGCCGAGTGAGAGCGACCGCACTTATGGGCCCCATGACCGTCAGCCCCGCAAAGGGGAAACCAGCCGCACCCCTGACGGCGACTGCGGATCCAGCAGGCGGCAAAGGCAGACAAGGTCCAAGACGGACGCCTCTCTCAGTGAGGCCAGCGCCGGAGAATGAGACGGCAGCAGAGAAAGGGAGAGGTGGGGTTTCCTCAGGATGACGCCTCCCCGGTGCTACAGTGTTGGAGCTGCTGTGGGCTCCAGGTGGAACAACACAAATATAGACCTGATCTCATAAGTGAACACAATGCTCGGAAATCTCTCCAAAATAGTTTAGTCACCCAGATCGGTGTAAGTAAACAGCGGCTATAGTTATACCGTCTGTTCTAAGGAATCCATGTTCACATTATATTTTAAAAAAATGTTATGAACTCAGTCTCCCCCGTTCTATACCACCCAGTGGTGTGGACAGCAAAGAAAATGAAGTAAACAGTGGTGAAAAAGGTTGACAGTGCCTCACGGGAGTAACACCCCTAAAGGCTCAACATTTAAAAACGATTTTTAACCTATATTATACCCCTTATTATAACCTATATTATACCCCTGCCAAATTATTCAATTGGGGAAAAAGGGAGGATGATGAATGCCCCAGGAGCGGGTTGGACCGGCAGAGGCGATACATATGTTTTATGGCTGCTCCAAGTTAGACCCTTTAAAAAGGGAATTGGAAACATTTTGGGAGAAAATATTAGGAAAAAGTGTCGGCCTAACACCCTCGCTTATGATGGTGAGTCACGATAATAGCATAGGGATGAACCAAGGCCAGATCGGTATAGCATTTATTTCAGTTACGGTTATTAGGTTAATAATCGCAACTAGATGGAAAGACTCAGAGCCCCCTGGGTTCCAAGAGTGGCTGGCCCGCTTAATCGCCATTTATAAATTGGAACAAGCACTTTACGAATATAAGGGCCATCAGGCTAAAAGTTGACTTTGGCTCCCAATAACAAACTGGCTGCTTGGGGTAGGGTAAATGTACCATGAATGTGAGAAACTGGATTCACAATGAACTTTGTATTTGTATTTATGTATGATCTGTCATTACTTGATTATCTATTTATAATAGGAAATAAATTAAGATGTTAATGAAAGTAATTGACATCGTACAGTGCATAATCAATGGGTGTAATTATATGTGCAATACCTTTCTGAGATTAATAAAAAAAATGTTTAAAAAAAAAGGAAACTGGGCTTGCGCTAAAATAATCTGTGTTTACACTATCCTCCATCTTGAAATACTGTCGTTGTATGCCACGTTATGTTTATAGGGGTGGGCGGAATTTGCGTAGTCGCGTTACGCAAAATTCCGCGAAACGGTAAAAAATCTCCGCGAGCTACGCAGAATTCCGCGAGCATGCGGAATTGCTTGTTCCGCCCGTTCACGATACGTTTTTCCTGTTCGGGGACGCTGTTTGCGTGCTCGGGCGGAAATATCTCGCGAACTTGCCCATGCGGTCGCCAATTGGCGCGGCCATCTTGTTTCACTTGTCCCGCCTGCTCGCAATGCGTGTTTCCTGTTCGCGAACGCAGATGTCCGGTGGCGCATCCGAATGACGTGTTCGCGATCGCACACTCTTGCGGGATCGCGCGGCCGGCTACCAAAATCTCGTGGCGCACGCGAACGGATAGGAAAACTCGTCGGCGAATGCAGGGATCCCGGTAAGTCGCTCCAGCGCGCGCGAACACGCATTTTGAAAGCGCGAACAAGGAAAAAATTCCGCTAAGCCGCGGATCGCGGAATTTTCGGCAATTCCGCGGTCTCCGCGGAACGTGGAATTGCCAAAATTCCGCAAATTCCGAGAGCGGAGCGGAATTTACCGCCCAGGCCTAATGTTTAGTATTACTGTTTCTTGTTCTAAATAAAGAAATACAACGTTACTCTAATGAATAATGAATGTTCCCATAGACCTATCCCCACACCGTGTTTAACCAAGGACTGCTTAATAGACTTAGGCTATTGGTGAACAAAGTATCAACCAATATGCTTGAATAAACTGTGAAAATGACAAGATCCAATTAAATGCTCCTTATGTATTCTGTAAAATAATGTGTCTTCTAGTGTGTTCCTCATTGGTGCATACCCTGAGAACCATGTACTTGTGTAGAAATGTATAAAAGTCTGTGTCCCCAGGAGCCCCTACTTCCCACCTTTGGAAGGTGACCAATTCAGGATTTTACATAGAACTTTACAGAGTTCTTATACTTACGAAAATTACCTTTGCTGCTAAACATATTGATGGCTTATTTAATTTATAATATTATATTTAAAATTTCAAACTATAACTGGTGTCTGTCATTCTTATTAGAATGTTGCAGCACTGATTTGAACTTAATCACAAATGTACCTTTGACGGATTCAAACAGGGGGCACCAAAAATCATATCAGGACTACAATGCTCCTGGTTCAAATCGCTGGCATGCATTAATATGACCATTTGAAATACATTTGTCCGCCGACACAAGTTTTCTTATTGTTTATATTCTAAAGATTGGTGGGTGGTTTTCTGGATATTTGTTCCAGAATGTTTAGAACTAAATTTTGCCAAAGTTCGGGGGGCGTCAGAGTCTCATTCAGATCAGGTTGTTGAGCTAAACAGATGCCTTCATTTTTGGTTTTCCCTTCAGTTGTTTTAAAATGTTCCATATTTGCGGTTGAAATTGTACTCTTTTGTAAATCTGAGCATATGCTTCTTACTGAAGAGTACATGTCTCCTTAAATGTAGAGCATAAGATGCTGCAAACATAAACTGAAAATAAATTGTCAGACATCTGGGATTGATTTCGGTATTTCAATTTCTTTCCTCCTACAAATAAATAAAGTTGTCAAAACAGTCCTTTACATTCTTAGAGTGATATAAAATGCTTCTGACAAATGTTCCTTTCCTTGACAGTAAATGTCTAGAGAAGGCATGGGTGTGGTCTTGCCTGGATTACTGCGGTCCTGTAAAACTGTCACTTCTTGTGAGGGCTTCCAACATGTTTTGAACGTTCTGTTAAATCCCAGCCTTATACCTAAGGCCTTACAGTCCCTATCAAAAATCCCTTTCTCCTTTATTGTTCATTTTTTGTATTTATTCTTTCTCTATAGCAGCGGCACAGTCCCAAAGGACTTTAGAGTGTGTTAGATCAAATACATCTTTCCATATCAAGAGACTCTATATGCAATTCACACAGGTAAAAAGGAACAATAATTTAATTCACCGGTTTGATCAGATGTTTAATTTGAGAATTTATTAGAGGCTAGGGTTGGCATGTGATATCAACATATAGCACTTGGCCCATTTATGTATGTGAGAGTTAGTAAGTTTTGTTTACAGTTAGTTCAGTGCCATTGCCAATGATACTTCAGGACAGAATTGTGAGAATAATAGAAAAGGTAACAAAGAGAGAGGAGGGAACATCGGGTAGAGGGGTGTCCTTAACTATAGGAAGGAGGATGCATAGAGTAGACAAATTAGAAACAGGCTGTCAGATTACTTATAGTACAACATAACATAGGATCATCAGGGCAGTGTTCAAAACATATTTTGGAATAAGAGCCAAACTAAGACACACAGGGGCAGATTTACAAGCCCCCTGCGCCACCAGTACGTCACTTTTCATGACGTACTGGTGGCGCAGGGGGCTCCTCTATATTTACAAGGAGAGGAAAAGCCACCCTGCGTGACTTTTCCTCTCCTTGTAAATACCGTCCCTTCACACGCAGCACTTTGCGGTGAAGGGGCGTTCCATGGGTGTTGCAGTGGGTGTTCCCGCAACACTCATGGAACAGGACTCAACTCCAGAATTACGTGAATTCGTAACTCTGGAGATGCGTCAGTATGCTACGCCACCCTAGAGGTGGCGTAGCGAGGCGCAACGAGGAGAAATGTTTTCATTTCTCCTTGTTTCTTCCTCTTTCAATGCGTGCTGCATTCTACAGCACGCATTGGAAGAGGAAAATGGCTGTAGTGATTGTTTTTGTGCAGGAAGGTGCCCCTTCCTGCACAAAAGCAATCTCCCCACGACGCAGGCATCCTTGCACCATGGTGCAAGGGTGCCTGCGCCGGCGCATGGCAGCAGTTTGTGCGCCAGCGCAGGGGGAAGCACAGAGATGCGACATATTCTTGTAAATATGTTGCATCCCTGTGCTTTCCAGACTAACGCAGCACGGCGCAGCAAAATGACTTGCTGCACCGTGCTGCGTTAGTTTAACGTAAATCTGCCCCAAAGAGATTTAAGCACTGCTCTCATAATAATCCTTCAAAGATCAGTAATTCCCAGAAAAATCTGATAATTTTCTGTCATATCGTGTCCAAGACCACGATCAAGCGCAGGAAGGGTTTAGCATTAGGAATGACCTAGGACTGCAGCAGCTGCTCCTCAGCTGTGGTGGAGGAGTGTTGCCCTCCCTACCAGCAGCCTCAAAAAGGTCAAAAGTAAAACGATAATAAAACGTGTTTATTATCGTTTTATTTTTGCTCTCGAAGCCAAGGCTTAGGGAAGGATCCATCGTGGGGGCGGCAGTCACAGGGGTAATGGTGGGCACTGTTATCAGTGTTCATGGCGGTTTGGCCGGCCGTCTCAGGCCGGCCAAACCATCATACACACTAAAGCTGTCTCCAACCCGAGCTGCATTGCTGGGTTGGATACAGCAGGCACAGGCTCCCAGTCTCCCTAGGAGCACAAATCGAGAGCACTCAGGCCAATCCTGATGCTGCTCTCATGACAAGAGAGCAGCGTCAGGATTTGACTGCAGGGGAGTCTGGGAGCCTGTGCTGCCTGTAGTGGACCCTGTAGATCGAAAGAGTGGTGAATGTGACAGGTAAGTTCTTATTTGTACTTTCTTTTATTTTTGTCGTCCTCCATCGTCCCCTTCTCCCCCCACCCCGCCTCTTCACCCTGACACCAGCCGCCACTTTAGGACTGTCTCTATATCAACTGTATTCCCATTTGCATTTTTACATGGACCTGATAATAGTACTGTTTTATCCCTTTTCTTCATTTTTGAACCAACAATGTCTAGGCTTTTGTGCTGTGGAATCTTCTTCATACTTGATGACCTCTCCCTCCTGAGAGAATTTTTGTAAAAATAATCTATATTTTGTGGCCACTAATTAATGAAATTTCGAGTCAATATCTCCTTAAATGTATATTTATTTTGGCTAAAAGATTACAGTTTAAGCGTGGCTAGCTGACGTTTCATACTGCCAGGAACAACTAACCACATTTTGAGACCTTATGTCTCCAAAGGCCCGCCCTAAAGGTATCTGGGACCCTTTCGCTTCGTACCTCCGCAAAAGGGCCACTGAAACGACAGACACATCCGCTCCCACATCCCCCAGTAGCTTGGTCGGTCCCCTGAGTTGAACCCTTGCTGGGTCGTGAAACCCTGTTACCATCCCTGTTGCACACAGTACGGCTCAACAAGCCATTCTGGCCACTCATTGCTGCAGTCCACTTATGGCCAATTGTGAAGTGTGTGGTATATATATATAACTCATCTAGTTGCATACGATAACAACGTGAGGAGATGATATGTTGCTGCCAATTGTGATCTATTAGAAGTGAATCCTTATAATGTATGCCTCATTTAAGCATGAGTAAAGTTTGTATAGTTAAAAAAAAAAATTACAGTTTAAGGTCATACTATTTGCTAGCTGCACTTTCATTGTCATCCGTCACAGCTGATCTTATTTTAGATCACACGTCCAGTTTTAGAGGGGACTAGGTGAGTGCTAATGAAAGAGCTGAGAAAATGTTATCTTAGGGATTTGGATACATCACAAGTGCCAGTCACTCAACTAATCCCATTCAAGACCATCTGCATCGTACGCTGACCTCTGCAACACATCGAACCAACATTCAACAGAGAAACAGTGAATCTACCAACACATGCAAAATCTAAACTCAAAAATAAAATGGAAAAGCCCATGAAAGTCACAGTGCATTGTACATATAGTCCTCCAAGACATCAGAAGACTCTTTAAAGATGTGCAGCTACGATCACTGGCACAGACTTCTCACCTGAGAAATGCCTTTTTTTCCAAACTGCAAAACTGTGACATTTCGTAGCAGACTGCCTATAGAAAATACAGGACAACCATTCTTCCAGAATGCTGATTAAACTTGGCTGCTCAGTCTCTGCAGTACGTGAGCCATCCAGTTGTTTAATGAGGCAGGTGAAGCATGAACTTGGAGACAAAGATGGTGAACACTCAAGCTAATGGTTGCCCTGCCTCATTTATGCATTTAGAAGCCGAGGAATTACAGGGTGTCTGTCCATGGTTGGGGTGCAGCCCTGGAGGTGGCTCTGTAGGCAGTGATCCACGCTAACTAGGTGGGGATCTCACAAAAGGTAGGCAGCCCTTTATGGCGGAGAGGAGTCCACAGCTTCTACTGACCAGGTAGGCTGGCAGGTTGCCCGTCTAATGACTTCCTACATCCGCTAGATCGGCCCTTCAGGCTTAACCATAGCCTTAAGCAGGCATCACCAGGATAGGTATGAATGACATCCAACTAATATCAATAAAATAAAGTCTATATCCTTGTGACACTTGCACTCTTTGCTCCAGTGAGAAGCCTGCAGCAGCATTATTCAAGCACATCTCTGCTCCTCACACACCGCATCCAACAACGCACAAAATCCACCACGGCACCATTACAACCACCTATACAATGTCGGCTTGCAGTCACTCCACAGCCAGAAAGAAGTGCCTAAACACCGACCTTTAAAAACCAAATGGCATGAGAAAACAAAACCATTGTGCAATAGCTTCTTCAGTCTTAGCTCACCAGAACCAACCATTCTCTATGCAAAAGCCATGGTGTTACATAGCATAATATTACATTTGATTTCATCAATTTCATAGGCCCTCATTAATAGCGGCCCGGTATATGGCGTGGTATTTATTGCACCTGATAAAATCAGACTCTGACTAGTTAGAATTTATGGGGTGCGATAAATCCCACCCAATTATGGCTTTTTGGGGTATAACATGCATATGCTGGTGGGTACGGCACGAAAATCCACGTAAATACTGGACATTTTCCCCTGCTAAACGTCAGGAGGTTTGACCTGCTGATATTCATAACAAAACCCACAATTGTGATGTGTGGTAACAGGAGTTACTGCACATATCGCAATTAACTAACTGCTCCTAATGAGGGCTTTAGGAGAAAATAGACGTGAATAGGGAACTAGATATATATATTCTCCTTCCTACAAGTGTACTTGCTTTTAGGCTGCATTCCATCAGCGTCTAGTCCTTTATGCTTAATTGCGCTTTTAACCTAAATGAGTTTATTATTTAGAACGCACTTCCTGGAGAAGAATGTAAGGATATCTGTCTACATTGTGCAAGCCAACAAATTCAGGGAAATGGGCATTAAACTATTTTGCACATTTTAACTCAGCTAAATAATAAACACAAAGCATTTCTTTTTAAGTTCTCAGAGTTTTATTCTATCACCTTTCCATTTCCTTGCCATTTCCTTTAAGTTAATTCCTTCCTTGTGGTCATTAGGCTGATTTGGTCTTGCGATAGTGTAAAAGTTCTGTTGCATCCTGTTTTGACATGGAAGGATACATTCGTGAAACCCCAAAGTAGAGTTTTCTCATACGTGGATGGTGACTGTTTAAACCCCAGAGACCTTAAAAACTTTTCAAGAAAAACATCATTTATTGGTATATATCTTTAGTGTTTAGGATGCAATATGAAACTTAGAAGGGGCGTTAAACAACTTTAGAACATTGGAATGTTGGGAGCTCCATTGAAGACAATGGAGTGCTCCATGCTTCTACAGGCCGGTAAAGGCCCGCAGAGAAACATTCCAATGTTTTACAAAGGCCTCTCGGAGCTCGAGAGGATTTAAATCCCCTCGAGCTTCGAGAAGCCTTTGTTTTATTCGTTAGAACATTCTGCCCTCTAGTGGCAGAATGTTCTAATACCCTTATAGCCCTTCGTAGCAGGGCTATACCGGCTATTAAAGTCCCGCTCCCTTGTTAAAGTCCCTCGCCTTCGGCTCGGGCCTTTAACGTGGTAGCAGGCCTTTAATAGCCGGTATAGCCCACTACGGCGGGCTATAAGGCTATAGTAATGAATAGTGACATATAATTGAGGATGCCGATAAATAGCGTATATGCACATGTGAAAGTGCAATATGCTCTATATTGCCAGTGTTTAGTGTGGGGAGGCCACGACTCATGAAAGGTGAAGCTTTTAGTGCATCTTGATGCCCCCATTTTCCTCCAAGAATGATAATATGTATCCTATACCTGTATTCACCTATGTTTGCCACCTCTTATTTTATTTTTATTTTTTTAATTATCCTGATTGTATTTGTAATTTGTTAGTGTGTAAATATCCTTATGTAACTTACTTGGTTCTATTGTAAAGCGCTCTGACACCTTTGGGTAAAGTCAGCGCTATGTAAAAGTGCATTAAATAAGTAAACAAATATAAAACACATTACTTGCTGCAGATATGCTGATATGTAACTTATGCCAGGCAAGCTAATGTAACACGCATCTGTGATCACAGTAAACAATGTTTTCGCATATATTTTTTCTATACTTTGCTAGTCATATCGAGGTTGACCTTTTCAGTGTAGAAGTAAATGTATGTACGCTTCTTAGCACACTTGTTCTAAATAACATGAGTTATTCAGCTCCATTTATTTTCGGTGGCACGGTATAAATGCATTTGCAGTGATTTTGCCTGTTGGCGATGCTCCTTCCTAGCAGAACTGGAACACCAGCAGTTACATCGTGTCACTAGTTTCTGGGAAAAATATATTTATAATGCTAGCCCTCTGTCTCACTTTAGACTTTCTACAAACTTTATCAGGGTCTAACACGTATATTTTGTATATTTCACGCAAAATATGCCCATCTGATTTCTTCAACACCTACTACGTTTGGACTCTAAACCACAGGAAACCTTTTACAGATCTGAGAGCCACTTTTCAAAGATAGTACAAAAGACAGAGTAATAGAAAACTAGGCGGGAGGGGTTCTATCTAGATGCGAAACTAATTCGAATGGAATATTCATAAAGGGAAAGATGCCATTTCTATCTTGAAGAGAATTGCGAACAAAATACTTGCGCACTACCAAAAGGTTTGATTGGTAAAGTCACAGCGAAGAGTGGGGTATTTTTACAGCAAAGACCATCCAAATTTTAAAGCACTTACATTTGGTGTATTCTTCAGCCAAGTCATATATTACTGGTCAGAATGGTTTTGAGCATAAACGTTTGGAATTGTGATCAGGAAATAAAAAATAGTAACAAAGGAGCCTTTATGTGAGTGGCGCCATAGAGTGCGGTGGTCGTTGTATGCCACTGCTGGAAAGGAAATAGAGGATTTAAAAAAAAAAAAATTGTTTATTGGCATTTTCATTATTAAACATTGTCACATTACATAATAGTGCATGACATCAGTAGCTGAAAAAAGTCATACTTTTAACATAACAACCTAAACATTTAAATCCAGGTCAGATTCATTACATATAGGATAAACAAACCAATGTTCCAATCATCACATACAGCTGTTATCCATTAATTTCTCTACTACATAGTAGCATATTGGTCATATCATGGGCTCCATCGGACCATACACGATTACCTCGTTTGAAGACAGTGGACTAATTTAGATACCTGCATCGTTAATTACGGAGCTGGGTGCGTTGGCCTCCCTGTGTTGGTTTGTGCGTAGCCATTCTGACACCGGCCCCCATATATCTTTTGGCCTGGAGGTTGCGGGAATTAATTCCCAGAAGATAGAGAGCTGTGTTTAAAAAAAGGTGACATCCTGCAACCAGGTCTTAACCAAGGGCGTGTTGGGCTTTCCCCAATGCATGGCCACCCTACGTTTTGCTAGTAATAGCAGCATGGCATCCAATTTATGAGTGTTGGTAGGGGTCTCTTTCACAAATCCCAGTATTCCCACCTGCGGTGTGAGCTTATCTGAGATCCCCAGGATCTCTCCGATCTTGTCGAATACCTCTACCCAATTTGCCGCAATGGGGGGGGCAGTCCCACACCAGGTGCAGGAACGTTGCTGGTGTGGTATTACATCTCCAGCAGCTAGCATCGTGCCGAAGACCCATACGGTGTAATTGAACGGGGGTTCTATAGAATCTGTGAAGAAATTTAAAATGAATCAATCTCAGCTTGTAATTGGGAGATTTTATTGTAGCTGGCCACAGCAGAACCGCCACTGCTTTTCCGATAAGAGGGGGTTAATTTCGGAATTCCAATCTGATAATGCCTTTGGTTTTGTCACTGGAAATGTTTTCTGCATATTGCTATATAGGCGTGTAATGAGCTTACGGGGCGATGGGCTGGTCAGTATATGTTCAAGAGCATGCAATTCGGGAGGAGGACAAGGGTACGTGGGGTGTGCTCGACAGCAGGCCGCCTGTATTCAGCAGTATAAGAATTGCCCTGAGAACTTAGGCTCAATTCCCTCGCGCTGCATTGGGGGGGGGGGGGGCGAAAGGTGCCATCTGGGTATAAATCCGAAAGTGTGTTCATTCCCATCTCGCGCGCTATCGCCATACTTCCTTTATCTTCCAGTGGGGGTATATGTGGATTGTGTGCTAGCGGCGCAGAGGGGGCATATAATATCTCTAGTTTGGCTCTTTTCCTTAGGCCTTCCCAGCCCCAGCGCAGTGACTCCACAGTGTTGATTTCGTCCCGGGAACGTTTGTATGGCTGGTATAGTGCAGCGCGAAGAGGGAGCGGCGCTACCCTATCGGACTCCACCGCCACATGTGGCCGGAATAACGTTGGATAGATCCAGTAGTGTAAAAACTGGGCTTGAGCACAGTAAGCATATAGCTGAATATCAGGGGCTCCTAGTCCACCCTGCTTCAAGGGAAGGCTCAGGAGTTCCCCAAGACACGCAAGCTTGCTTTCCTGCCCAGACCAGGGATATCAACAGGGAGCGCATTATCCTAAAAAAGGCTTGCGTGAGTGGGAGGTTTATGAACAAATATTAGAATTTGAGTAGTATAATCATTTTTGCTATTGCAATTCTACCTGCTAGCGACAGCGGCAGCCTGGACCACAACTTTACCTTTCCCTCCAGCCACATCGCAGCTTTTCCATAGTTAGTTTCCCACAATTCCTGTACATCCTGGCTCAGCCAGATTCCTAAGTAGCACACAGGGCCGTTGGCCAATTTAAGTGGGTAATCCAACAGACGGGAAACAGTGGCATCTGTTAATGGGAAAAGGACAGATTTCGCCCAATTGATCTGAATTCCGGACAATCCCCAAATTTAATGATCTCTCTCTCAACACCGGGTTTAAGTTATCCGCAGGGTTATTGATGTACAAAGTTATATCGTCCGCATAAAGGGATATAATTAGACCTCTAGTTGTAAACCCCAGACCCCTAGCTGCATTGTGCTGCCAAATTCTCACGGCCAACGGCTCCATAGCTATAGCAAAAAGCAAGGGAGAAAGAGGGCATCCTTGCCTTGTGCCACGCGTAATTTGCAACTGTGATTAAACCAATCAGTTTCATCTAAGTCTGGCAGTGGGGAAGTGTATAATAATTTTATCTGGTTTATATAGGACTGACTGAATCCCATTCTTGCTAGTATCGTGAACAGGTATGGCCGTTCTAGCGAGCCGAAGGCCTTTGTGGCATCAAGTAGTGCCGCATGCACCTGTGACAGGGGATCAAAATAATGTAAGACGGTAAAAAAGGTGCGGAAGTTATATGCCATGGACCTTCCCGGAATGAACCCGGATTGGTCAGGTCTGGCAATTAGTGGCATTAAGGGCTGCATTCTATTTGCCAATAATTTAGTGTAAATTTTGGTATCAATGTTTATTAGGGAGAGGGGGCGGTATGAGTCTCTCTCATCTGGTGGCTTGCCCGGTTTGAGAAGTGATAATATGATTACTTCCCGCATTGTAGGGGTGAACATACCAGTCTCTTGTGCTTCTTCATAAAGTTTCAGCAATTGGGGTGCCAATAGATCCACATAACTTTTATAAAAAGCTGCCGTCAGCCTATCAGAGCCCGGAGCCTTCTCAGGGGGCAAACTATTTATCACTAACTTGATATCCTCCGTGGTGAAGACTTCGTCTAGGTAGGACCTGTGCGCCCTACCCAGCCACAGCAATTCGAGGCACTCCAGGTAGGTCTGGAGTTCTGTAGATATTGTGCAAGAGGAGGTGTATAGAGTGGCATAGAACTTTCTAAATTGGTCGAGTACTTCGTGGGGGCCCCTAGCTGGTACATCATTGTCATCTAGTATCTCTGGAATAAAAGTGGCGCTGTTAGATGTACGTAACATGTTAGCTAGGGTCTTGCCTGGCCTATCTCCCTCACCATACCTCTGGCCTGGGCAAATTTACCCATACATTTCACCTCCCTCTGAGCTTCTTCTTCATATTCTGAAACTTTGTTCCTAATCTCACCAAATAGTTTAGCATTGTTTGTGCTGTAGTATTGCAGTTCCAAATCTCTAATGCTAGTTTCGAGTTTCTCAAGGGATTGCCTAATGGATTTCAGAACCCCAGCCTGTCTAGATATACACTTCCCATGCACCACCGCTTTAAAAGCTTCCTACAGCGTGGAACACTGTGCCAGTGTTGGTGGAGAAATATTCTTCTATGTCACCGCTGATGCCCTCCCGGAAGACAGTATCTGTGAGGGCGTATGGGGGGAGTCTCCAATTCGTCATTCTCGGTGGGCAAACTGGTATAATCAACTGTAGTCGAACAGGAGCGTGGTCTGACAGTGTCCTGGGTAGGTGTTTGACATCCGTTGTCCATGCAGATATTTCCTGGGAAACCAACCAATAATTTAATCTGGATAAGGCATTATGATGAGCTGTTATACAAGTGCCTTCTGTTGTGTTTGGATGCCTCTGTCTCCAAATATCTGTTAAGTTACCATCCGATACTATAGTTTTGAGTGCTACGTTAGACCTAGGGTGTAACCTACAGACACCTCCCTTTCTGTCTAGGGCATTATTCAGCAGGGCATTAAAGTCGCCACCCCATATAATCATGTCATATCCCACCATGTTAATCCTGGCCCACACCTTATGGAAAAAGTCAGGCGTATCTACGTTGGAACTGTAAATTGCTTCCAGGGTAACATTTACCGTTCCTAGCTTACCACCCAGTATCACATACCTTCCCTCGGGTCATTATGCAAAGTGATAGTCGACCAGGCAATCCCCTGTTTTACCAATATAGATACACCTCTGGCGAAATTGGAATATATGGAGGAGTACATAGTGCCCCAGCGTTTGTTACTTAACTTAGTGTGGGAGGAGCTATTTAGGTGTGTTTCCTGAAGGAAGCCAAAATCGATGTTGTGTCTAGCCAGGTACGAGTGTATGAGTCTAATCTTACAATAGTTATTCAGCCCTCTTATATTCCAGGTAAGTAAGTTGTAGGTTGTCATGACAAGGCAGGTTTATTGATGTTGTGATATGATGGGGAGTTGTGCTGCAGTGTATCTCTAATGTCCAAATGATTGTCTGGGTGTGTCTGCTGCAAGTCTATTTGTGTAAGTAGCTGCATCCAGTGGTGACGGGCCATTGGAGTCTTGCCACTTTTTGTTATCGACTGGTAAGGTAACTCACTGGCCTGGTTAACTAAATAAACAATCCCTACCCTCCCCCTTCCCACACCAACCCCCAAACAGGTTGAGCATATAATCCCTCCCATCCAAACCAACACACAAATTGTCCCAGCCTCATGTCTGGGAACAACAAGTGGGAGTTCTCCCTGGGGGCATGACTACACCGGCGTACAACCCTGCCTAGTGGTGGGGTGACTGCTCATGTGTGGGAGAGCTTGGTAACAGTTGAACATTGGCGATGCAACGGAGACAGTCCCAACCCGCAGCCGCGGATCCCCCGCTGTTGAAGCAAGCTGACGGTGAGCAGCAACAGAAACTTACCAATCGCCATAGTCATGTACATATATTAGGCAATACCTGGCAGCACCACGCACTGCAGTTCAGTCGTTGTCACTCAAACCAGCATCTGAGGGACCTTTTGCGGCCGCCGCATCCGCATGCCGCCGGCCACCACCATGTTTGCGAATTTCATGGCTGATTTGGCGTCTGTGAAATGGTGCACTGTCCCTTCAAAAGTAACCTTCAATTTGGCCGGATAAAGAAGTGCGTATGGAATTTCGGCTTGCCTCAGGATTTGCTTGATTAGCACAAATTCACGTCTCGCCGCTTGGACTGCAGGAGTGAAATCCAGGTACAGGGAAATGTTGTTTCCTTTGTGGTTTATGCTGCCTTTCTCTCTGGCCTGGTGCAGTATGGTATCCCTGTCGCGATTGGTCTTGGTGTAGACCCCACCGGGGGCCTGGGCCCCAGCGAATGGTGGGCCCTCTCTACTATGAGCATCGTTGAGAGTTCCGTGCTGAATAGGTCGCGCAGCAATTCTTGCACAAAGGTTTCCATCTTGGAAATAGCTGTTGTTTCTGGAATACCTGTTATTCGGAGGTTGTTTCTCCGAGACCGAGCCTCCAAATCTTCAGTCTTGGCCCTGCTTACGTTAAGTAATTTGTCCATTTGCAGCAGCTGTTCTTTGGTCTCCAGTTGGAATTCGTGTACTTCTGTGAAGCGGTTATCCAGTTTATACAGTCGAGTCTCATGGGTATCCACTTGCTTTTTGACCTGATCTAGCTAGGAGGTAACTATGTCTAATTTATTGTCTATAGTTTCTCAACTGGATTTCATATCCAGCAGCAATGTGTGGAGATCGTCATTACCTCCTTTTGCGCCTTCCCTTGAGCATTGCTCTGAATCGGTGTCTGCCTCATTGTCCATTTGTCTGGTGAGTCTTTTACTCTCGAAGGAGAGTTTTGATTGCTTGGTGTTGTGCTTCCCCATGTCTTCCTCAAGCGGCAGACAGTGTTCAAGTGATGTAAGTATGATGATTTGCCCGTTTAAAGGCAGCGGTTCACTTTTTTGCTATTCTCGGCTGTGCTGTGGCACGCGTTCCCAGCCTCACCTCCGTAAGTACTTCGCACATGTTCTGGTGGGGCACCTTAGTACCTGGCTCAGGGGGCCGACGGGCACCTCCCGTGCTCTGCTGTCCGCCGTGGCAGGCCGGATGCTCCACTTCCTGTAGTGCTATATCTAGTGTGGGTTCAATGCAGTGTGATAAACTGGTTGCCGCCGGAGTGCAGCTTACTCCTGATCTGGAGGTGCACCAATTCGCCCAGGTCCAATGTCCCCAGCCTACTATTTCTTCGCCCAAAAGAGCACCAATCGGAATGTGCTGGGTATGTTTGAGTGCAACCGGTACAATTGCTTTATTCCACCTTATGAGGGAGCTCACCCCAAAACCTCGGTCCAGAACAGTTCAATCGCAACAGCCAGCGCCCGGGCCTTCCCGGGGGGCGACCAGACACACGAGTCCCAGTAGGCCCAGAGAAGGCCCGTACTCCTGATGTCCCCAGGTGCCCAGATATTGTTGGCTCGCCCTCTCAGTTATGGTGGCTGCGGCACCTTCCTCAACTTCGCCAGGCCTCGCAGCGCTCCCAGGCCCAGAGCGCCCGCACCCGGGCGACTCACAGGGCAGGCCTCTTCATGCAATACCAATGGCCATCCAGGCCAGCGCAGACTGCCTCCCAGATGTCCCACAGGCCCTTCACACCGCAGCAGCTCACCTCCAGCTCTCCTGTGCTCTCCATGCGGCGGCTCAACCCCAGGGTATGGGGGCCACGTCACTACCTCTTCACTCGAGGCCCAGGTCTCGACCGCGCCCCAATTTCTCCAGGGCCCCGGGCCGTCTGTTAGGTCTGAAGATGCAGCCCCAAGGCACGCCCCGGTTACCCCCACAGCACCAGCGTCGCAGCGGGATCGGCACTGGGTGCCATATTCCGGGCTCGCACCGCCGCGCTGATGCCAAGATCACCGCCGCCTCACCAGGCGCAGCTTGTAGGCGGTCTGGGTGCCGCGGCCGCACATCCGGGCCCTGTGTTCACTTCGCTTCAGAGCTTGTAATTGCAGTTTAGACGGGTACCTTGTGGCGCCCCGCGCCTCTGTCGATTCCTGCCCCCGCCGCACACCGTTACTTCTTCCGTTCAGTATCTTCCAGCTCTCGACTGGGTAGGATTATGCAGGATAGTTCTGCGGCCGGCGGAGCCCTCTCAACGAGCGGCCATTTCGCAGCTCGGCAAGCCACGCCCCCCAAGGAAATAGAGGATTAATAGAGGTGTAGAGGGAGGATGCAACTTGCTGATTGATGCAGAGCAAAGGCTTAGGATAACAGCTTTTTTGGACCCAGAAATTGTGCACCAACGTTCATGGCCTGTGGTGACAGTCAGCAACACACGAGCATTAGGCCACTTAGCTATTTAACTATTTACATTTATTGAGGATAATGGACTAGGTTACTGATAGTCAAAAGGCTGCTCCCTTCCGGCCACTATTTGTGCCAAGGTGCTTTTTTGCCAAGACAGTTGGAAATAAAGATGACACAGGAGAGACTGTATACTCACTTTTATTGGCCTCATATGGAAAGTGGAGGGGAAAAAGTTTGTTGCAACTGGTATTCTTCCTTGGGTAGACGCACAACTGGTGGCAGGACAAAGACAACCATAACTGTCACATTTAATAGGGCGGTTGCAAAAAAAATAACTAAACTAAATGACTCCAAATTTGGCATGAAACGAAAACTTTAATCAAAGCTGTACCTTCTCCTGGGTTGATGCAAATACGTTTATCAGGTTTTGAGTTATTTGCATGGTAGACGAACTTGAAGGCATAATTGTTGACATATTGTGAACTTTAATTAATGGATTATTCACTAATCCAAAAGTTCGAGTCCTCTAAGAAGAACACACTGGAAAAATACAGAAATATCATTGGAGGAGGAAGGCTTCTTCCTTCTTCCAATTTGAGATTTGTGTATCCTCCGAGGATTTGAGTAACCAAACAATCTGATTGACTGGAAAAAAACCCTCAAAATGTTTGATGCGGCGGCCATTACAGGAAGCCCAGTCCAAAGCCTATGTTCTGAAATAAACTGCAATAGACCCCAAGGATGTTACCATCCCATGTGGGAAGAATCTTCCCACAAAAGAAAAAAAGATTGTTTTCACCGTGGAATTCACAGACTCGGAACCAGGTACATGGATGTACAAATATAGAGGTTAATCCACAAATATATAAAAAAAATGAACATGTTTTTGGGATAGTGTAATCCTGAAAAAAAGTAAAAAATGCAAATGGACAGTGCAACTATGCATGATCACAGCCCATGCACAGTGTTCTCTGTGGAATTGGGGGCTGACGCTGGACCTAGCTAAACCCAAAGCTTGCTGCACACAGCTGAAGGCTATGGACTAGGCACTACTGCAATGTACAGCTGGTTCATTGGCATATGGGATGATGCAAGGCTTGGACAAAGGTCAGTCCCTGTGTATAAGCATATTGTGCATGGTGAAAAAAATATAAAAAGATCAGGCACTGACAGGTACTGTGGGGGCACTGTGGCAATACACAGTGGGGTTTAGCTGGCTGTACGGTGGGTTGGACACAGGATGCACAGGTCCAAACGCCGTGCACAGAGGGGGTGTACAGTGGGGGTTGACTGCATAGTGGATTCGACATGGGACCTGGCAGCTGATAAATATCATTGATGACATCTTAAATGGTATCATTGGTGATATCACTGATGAAGTCACGTGTGACATTATCCATAAAATCTCTTCTGTAAACACTTAATATTTCACAAAATGGTTCCATTGCGAGGTACATATGTTCTTGAGTAACATTTTTGAAGTCACACTTTAAGAGCTTTTATTCTTCCACACTATCATTTAGTATTACGAACAAAGTATGTGGTTGAGATGCACACAATATGGTTTACAGTAAAGGTTTTGACCTCTTCCCAACCCATCCTTCAAAGTTCATGATTATCTTAGTGTTAGAAATGGGGGTCTCTAGTTGGCAAGGGTTTGCACCTCTGTCCAAGTAGGGACCCTTCTTCCTAGTCAGGGTAAGGGGGATACACTTCTAAAATAACCCCTGTTCACCCCCTTGGTAACTTTGCACGAGCAGACAGGCTTATCTCAGAGGCAGTGTGTAAAGCATTTGTGCATGCATACAGTAACACAGTGAAAACACTACAAATGGACACCACACCAGTTTAGAAAAATAAGCAAAACTTTATCTAAACCAACAAGACCAAATATGACAAAAATGCAACATACAGTACTGTAAAAATAGTTACTTTGCAAGATAACCTTAAAACTGTAGAAATATCCACAAAACATAGTTCTTCCGAGTCGGTCACTCCGTACGGGGCTACCGCGATGCTGAAAACAATAGAGTCTAACAGTTTCAGCCGGCTGCGTCGGTATGGGCCAGTTAAAGCGTTGACAGACTCGTGAACAGTACCTTTCTCATTGCGGCCGACACTTTGGTGCAAGTCGATCGGGACAACAGTCGTGGTTGCATTGCAAAAATGGAAGCGGTGCAGGGTGCAGTGCCCTCACGATGCGGTGCAGGCAGCGGCTCGGTGATGATCGTCCAGATGGTATCGCTAAGGCCAAGGCCTACAGTGCAGGGTGAGGCGGTGCTCGATGCAGATCTGGCAGGTTGCGGTGAAGGCAATGGAGCCGGTCGATGTTCGGGTTGGGCAGCGACGGTGTCGGTGATGTCCAGGCAGGGTGAGACGAGGCGGTGCGGAGTGCGGTGACCACAGGATGCGGTGCAAGCAACGGCTCGGTGACGATCATCCAGGTGGCTTCGGGGAGACCAAGGATGCGGTGCAAAGTGCGGTGGTGCCTTCTGCGGGGCCTTCAGGACACGGAATTCTGCGACAGACTCAATGACAGAGTCAGTTGCCCTTTTCTTCTGCAGCGACTGAAACCAATGGTTCCAGAGACGGTGCCCAGAAGGATGGAGAGGTCTTTGCTGTTCCTGAGACCTCTTGAACAGGGGGTAAGCTCCACTTCCAAACCCTTGGAGATACATTCTCAAGCAGGATGCATACACAGTTCCTCTCCTTGGCAGAAACAGCTACTGCAGGCCAACCCCAGACAGCACACAGCAGAGGGGCGGTACTCCTCCTCCAGTTTCTTCCAGCTCTTCTCCTTGGCAGAGGTTCCTTCTTGAAGTCTAAAAGTGATCTAAAGTTTAGGGGTCTGGGCCCCACTCTTTATAGTACAAAATCCTTTGTTCTCTGGAGGCAGAGAGTGTCTTTACCCAGCCAGAGAACCACTTCTGTCCTTTCAGGTGCAGCTTCCTGGCAGGAGGTGGAGACAGCATTGTCTAAGTAAGACCAGGC
Organism: Calotriton arnoldi; assembly: GCA_963921515.1. Classification (NCBI taxonomy): domain Eukaryota; kingdom Metazoa; phylum Chordata; class Amphibia; order Caudata; family Salamandridae; genus Calotriton; species Calotriton arnoldi. The sequence goes on along the minus strand of CAWUFW010004481.1, from coordinate 1,359,431 downwards.
CCATTCAGGTGTGAAAGAAATCTCCTTCCCCTACTCTAACTGCAGCCCAGGTCTATTCAGCCCAGCCCTGACTCACCCTGGAAAGGCAGGACACACCTCACCCCGAGTGGCTGTCTGAACAGAATGCACATCCCCAGCCCCTGCCACTCCAAAGCCAGACAGTCAATACACAAACCTAGCAGAGGCACACTGGATGGCTAAGCAAGAAAATACCTACTTTCTAAAAGTGGTATTTTCAAACCCAGAATATAAAAATCATCTTTACTAAAAGATGCTTCTTTATATTCTGAGTTCAGGCACACTAAACTCCATTTTCCTATCTTGTTCCCAGGGGCAGTTATACTCATAAGATGTTATAAGTAAACTCCACATTCTATCCTATGGGACAGATAGCCCTTTGATAGTGAAAAACAAAATTGGCGGTATTTCACTATCAGGACACGGCGCACACATCAGGGCATGTCCTACCTTTCACATACACTGCACCCTGCCCCCAGGGGTACCTTGGGCCTACCTTAGGGGTGAATCACATGTAAGAAAAGGGAAGGTTAGGGCCTGGCAAGTGGGTGCATTTGCCAGGTCGACATGGAAGTACAAAACTGCGCACAGACACTGCAGTGGCAGGTGTGAGTTACATTTACAGGCTGCTCATGTGGGTGGCACAATCAGTGCTGCAAGCCCACTAGTAGTATTTGACTTACAGGCCCTGGGCACACACAGTGCACTGTACTAGGGTCTTAGTAGTAAGTAAAATAAGCCAATCATGGAAACACCAATCCATAACAACAATTTACAGAGGGAGCACTTGCACCTTGACACTGCACAGCAGTGGCAAAGTGTCTAAAGCATCTAGACCAGCAAAAACGAAGTCCAACACACAGCAAAAGCACAGGAGGCAAAGGCAAAAATACAGGGGAAACCCACGCCAAGGCTGACAGGTCTAACTCTTAGATAATAGCTTTCACCACAATCTCCCAATGATTTAAAGACTATGAGCACCAAATAGGTACAACTTCAGCAACAGTTGTTTCTCCATACTCTTTGTGGTGCATCAAGATCACACTGCGTGCAAACTTTCCTACATCCCAGATGCCAATCTACTCAATATTTAATTTATGAGTGACTAGTTAGAATTAGTGTACCTCTACCATATAACACTGACAATGGCTTACCAAGTGAAACATATAGGACACAGTTAATTGATCAAACCATATGCATTACCTTTAACAATAGTAGATACATAAAAACACTTATCTGTATCACTACCTAGTGTATGATACATGAAGTTCAAATATATAGTAATAATTTTAATATATCACTGGATTGTACCCTTTCAATATAGAAGTAAGTACCCTCATAAGGTGAAATAGACAATCTCTGTTTCTCCTTGGCACATTAAGTCCATTTGGTCTCAGTTCGTTGTGGTATACAATCACTATATTCTCCCAAAGTAGTCTAAGATGCCAACCATACTCTCTTGCACTAATTGAACAGAATGTTGTGTTATATGCCTTTCGTGTATATGTGCAGAGAGATCTTGAATCTTTTTTGCTGTTGCTTTGTTTAACATGCATACAGTCTACATCACACATTACATTTGTTCATATAATCATCTTGTAGATTATTTAATTGTAAATGCTTTATGCATGCCAAGTATAGATAAATACAGATAGTTCTCACGTACTGTATCTCCGCATACTTATAGGGAGTCTCAAGTCCCCCAGGAGCAACATGATTGGCGCACACCTTTGAACATTTAACAACAGTAAACATAGGCTAAAATGCAACTGAGTCGCTACTTACAACTCTTCAAGAGAGTTCTTTGAGATCTGATGACGGTAATGCTATACTAATACAGAATAGTACAATGCTATTACTGACAATAAATAAACCAAATGCTTATGTTTTACATAATATGTTTAATTCCTGCACATAAACAACCATTAATGACATTTTGCTCTTTCTAAAAATGCAAAAACAAGGGGAAATAAAAGTATTTCTCCTCAATTTGCCATTCTAATGCCTGTTCTTGCATGGCGTTTGTTTTTTGCACTCCCTAAGATTTACACATCCTTTTAAAAAAGCAATGGGTATTGCGGTGAAATTTCCACAGCAACACCAATTGCACGCCCCTTTCATGCTAAGTGATGCGTATAAAGGGGCCGTATTTACAAGGCGGCGTTAAGCCACAAATAGTGGCTTAACACCTCTTTGTAAATATGAAGAACGGCATAGCACCACCAGAACATCACTAAAAGTGACGCTCTGGTGGACCTATCCCCTTGTAAATAGACCCCAATGTTTTCTAAGTGGTTGAGGCACAGCCACCTCAAAAGGGGCCTGTTAGAAATGGGGGTCTCTAGTTGGCAAGGGCTTGCACCTTTGTCCAAGTAGGGACCCTTCTTCCTAGTCAGGGTAAGGGAGTTACACTCCTAAAATAACCCCTGCTCACCCCCTTGGTAGCTTGGCACGAGCAGTCAGGCTTATTCTAGAGGCAGTGTATAAAGCATTTGCACATAACCAACAGTAATACAGTGTAAGCACTACAAACTGACACCACACCAGTTTAGAAAAATATCCAATATTTTTATATACTTAAAACAAGACCAAATACGATAAAAATCCACAGTACAGTACTTTAAAAATCTTCTGTTATCAAAATGTCCTTAAAAACAGTTCCTTGATGTCGATAGCTCCGTCCGGGGCTATCACGGCGTCGTGAACAAACAAATCCAAACAGTTCTGGCTGACCGCGGCGTCGCGGATCAGCTACGGTGTTGGGAAGACCCGCAAACAGTACCTTTCAGAAATGCTGGGCGTCGATGACCTCGCAGTGAGCTTCCGAAAACACGGCGTCCGCAGGCGCCGGTTCCGGAGGTCGGTGCAGGCATCGTCGGGCCCTCGAAGTCACACACGTTGCAGATCGATCTCCTCTCTGTTGAAGTCAGGAGCGCTGGCGTCGGCCGGCGTCGGGTGCTGCGGTGCGAAGTGCAGCGGTGCGGCGTGCGGTGCCCTCAGGTCACGGTGCGAGCAGCGGCTCGGTGGCGGCGTCGGATGGCATCGTCAGTGAGACCAGGGTCGCGGTGTGAGATGAAGGCGGTGCTCGTCACGGTGCTGGCAGGTCACGGTGCAGCAGCGGCGTCGTCGTAGCTGCAGCGCTGTCGTCGGCTGACGAACTTGGAGTCGATGGCACCAGTGTCGGTGGGCCAAGGCTGCGTTGCGGGATGAGGGCGGTGCGTCGTGTAACTTACGAGCGGTGCCCCCGAACCACGGTGCAAGCAGCGGCGTTGAGTCCGGCGTGGAGCGGCGTCGTCGGGGATACCACGGCGTCGTCGTGAAGCGAGGCGGTGCGAAGTGCAGTGACCACAGGTCGCGGTGCGAGCAGCGGCTCGGTGGCGGCATCAGCAGGCGTGGTCAGTGAGACCAGGGTCGCGGTGCGGCATTGCGGCGGTGCCCTCTGCAGTGCCTTCAGGACATGGAGTCGGCAGCGGCGTCGTAGACGGCGTCGGGCTTGAAGTCTTTGCTGTTCCTGAGACTTCTTGAACAGGGGGCAAGCTCTACCTCAAGCCCTTGGAGACACTCACAAAGTAGATTGCAGAAAGTTCAGTTCCAGTCCTTTCACTGCCCAAGCCAGAAACAGCCACTGCAGGCCAACACAGCAAAGCACACAGCAAAGTGGTAGTTCCTCCTCACAGCTTCTCCAGCTCTTCTTCTTGGCAGTCTTCTTGATCCCAAAGAGTTCCAATTTTCTGGGGTTTGGGTCCCCCTTTTTATCCTCAATTTCTCTTTGTCCTCTGAAGGCAGAGAGGCCTTTGCCTAGTCCAAACCAGTTCTGGTCAGTCCTGGAGCACTTTGTTGACAAGTCTCCTTCTTTCCTTTCACAGTGAAGGCCAGGGACATCAGACGCACCACAGGAGGTGGAGCCAGCATTGTGGAGGGAAGGCCCAGCCCTATTCAGGTCCCAGGTGCATCTCCTGCCACCCATCTACATGTAGATCTTGTTATTCAGCCCTGTGCTGACTCACCCTGTCTCCTGGCATCCCCCAGCCCCTGTCACTCACACTCCAGACAAGGAATACACAACCTAGCAGAGGCAGGCTTGGATGGTTAGACAAGAAAATACCCACTTTCTAAAAGTGGTATTTTCAAACACAGAATGTTAAAACCAACTTCACTAAAAGATGTATTTTATCATTCTGAGTCCAGGCATACTAAACTCGAATTTCTACCATGTTCCCTGGGTCAGTTAGGATTATAAGCTGTAATAATCAAAACTGCCCATTCTGGCCTATGGGGAACAGGTAGCCTTGCAATAGTGAAAAACGAAATAGGCTGTAATTCACTATCAGGACATGCCACACACACACCAGGGCATGTCCTACCTTTCACATACAATGCACCCTGCCCACAGGGGTACCTTGGGCCTACCTTAGGGGTGACTAACATGTAGAAAAGGGAAGGTTTAGGGACTTGCAAGTGTGTGCACTTGCCAAGTCGACATGGCAGCCCCAGGCTGCACACAGGCTCTGCAATGGCAGGCCAGAGTTACACTTTACGGGCTGTTTGCGTGGGTGGCACAATCCAGTGCTGCAGCCCACCAACAGCATTTGATCTATAGGCCCTGGCACTCTCAGTGCACTTTACAAGGGACTGACACATAAATCAAATAGGCCAATCATGGAAACACCAATCCATAACACATTTTATACAGGAGCACTTGCACTTTCCCACTGGACAGCAGTGAGGAAAGTGCGCAGAATCATTACACCAGCAAAAACAGAGTCAAAACCAGGAGGTCAGAAAGCAAAAAGTCAGGGGAAACACGCCAAAAGATGCCAAGTCTAACACATGTCCCCTCCAGCTGAAAGTAGGGAGAACTACCCAACCCCATTGGAGTTCTCTTCACTAAGGCGGAAGAACCTGGACAGACCATGTGCATTGGCGTGTTCTGTACCAGGACGGTGTTCCACCGTAAAGTCCAGTCCCTGTAGGGAGATGGACCACCTCAGCAGTTTTGGATTCTCACCCCTCATTTGCATCAACCATCTGAGGGGCCTGTGGTCCGTCTGAACCCGGAAGTGAGTCCCAAGCAGGTATGGTCTCAGCTTCTTCAGTGCCCAGACCACAGCAAAAGCTTCCCTTTCTATGGCACTCCACCTCTGTTCCCTGGGGAGTAGTCTCCTGCTAAGGAAGACTACAGGCTGATCCAGGCCCTCTTCATTCAGTTGTGAGAGCACCGCTCCCACACCATGCTCTGAAGCGTCAGTCTGCACGACAAATTCTTTGGAGAAGTCAGGTGCCTTGAGCACGGGCGCCGTGCACATGGCAGCCTTCAGGGCATCAAAAGCTTTCTGGCAGGACTCAGTCCAGATCACCTTCCTGGGCTGCTTCTTCGAAGTCAGCTCTGTTAAGGGGGCAATGATGGTGCCATAGCCCTTAACAAATCTCCTATAGTAGCCGGTGAGACCTAAGAAGGCTCTCACCTCTGTCTGGGTCTTGGGGGGCTCCCAAGCCAGAATGGTGTCAATCTTGGGATGTAGGGGCGCCACCTGGCCGCTTCCTACCTGGTGTCCCAAGTACTCCACAGAACCCTGCCTGATCTGGCACTTACTGGCCTTGATCGTGAGGCCTGCACCTTGCAGAGCCCTCAACACCTTCTCAAGGTGCTGTAAATGTTCTTCCCAGCTGGAACTGAACACAGCAATGTCATCCAGGTAGGCGGCACTGAAATCCTCCAGTCCAGCCAACACCTGATTGACCAACCTCTGAAAGGTGGCACGGGCATTCTTCAACCCAAAGGGCATCACCCGGAATTGGTAATGACCTTCTGGGGTTGAGAATGCTGATCTCTCCTTGGCCCCATCGGTTAAGGCAATCTGCCAGTACCCAGACGTTAAATCAAACGTGCTGAGGAACCGGGCAGCTCCCAACCGATCAATGAGCTCATCAGCTCTGGGGATGGGGTGCGCGTCAGTCCTGGTGACGGCATTGAGCCCACGGTAGTCCACACAAAACCGCAGTTCTGGAGTGGCACCGGGTGCAGCAGCCTTTGGGACCAAGACCACTGGGCTGGCCCAAGGACTGTTGGAGGGCTCAATCACCCCTAACGCCAACATCTTAGAGACCTCCTCCTTGATGCTGTCCCTGACCCAGTAAGTCAACCTGTAAATCTTGTGCTTCATAGGAGGGCTGTCACCAGTGTCCACGTCATGGGTACACCAGTGAGTAACACCGGGGGTCAGAGAGAACAGTGGGGCGAACTGTCCCAACAACTGGTGACAGTCTCCCTGCTGCTCCTGAGTCAGAGTAGGGGAGAGGATCACACCCTCTACTGACCCATCATGCTCCTTGGTAGACAGGAGGTCAGGGAGAGGCTCACTCTACTCTTCCACCCCATCATCTGTCGCCAAGAGCATACTCACTTCGGACCTCTCGAAGTGGGGTTTGAGGCGGTTCACGTGAAGGACCCTCAAGGGGTTCCTTGGAGTCTGCAAATTCACCAGGTAGGTGACGTCACTGTTGCGCTCCACCACCTCATATGGCCCAGTCCACTTGTCCTGCAAGGCACAAGGTTCCACTGGGGCCATGACCCACACTTTTTCCCCAGGTTGAAATTCGACCAGAGTGGCATTCTGGTCATACCACCTCTTCATTTCTTCCTGGCTTGCTTCCAGGTTCGCCTGAGCGAGTTTCCTGAAGCGGGCAGTTTGGTTCCTAAAGGCCAGCATGTAACTAAACACATCCTGGGGAGTTTTCCTGGGAGCTGCCTCCCAGCCTTCCTTTACCAAACTCAGAGGTCCTCTGACAGGGTGGCCATACAGGAGCTCAAAGGGGCTGTACCCAAGAGACTTCTGAGGCACCTCCCTGTATGCGAAGAGCAGGCATGGCAAGAGGACGTCCCACTTACGCCTCATGGGTTCTGTTAGACCCTTGATCATGCCTTTCAAGGTCTGGTTGAATCTCTCCACCAGACCGTTTCCTTGTGGGTGGTAAGGAGTGGTGAACTTGTAGGTTACACCACACTCCTTCCACAGGGATGTCATATACTTGGATATGAAATTGGTCCCCCTGTCAGAAACCACCTCTCTGGGGAATCCCACATGGGAAAAGATCCCCATTAACGCCCGGCCCACCACTGGCGCCGTCGTTGTCCTGAGAGGGATTGACTCCGGGTACCGGGTGACATGGTCCACCAAGACCAGGATGTACCTGTTGCCCATGGCTGTCTTGGGATCCAGTGGCCCCACAATATCCATCCCTACCCTTTCAAAGGGTGTTCCAACAACAGGAAAAGGTTGGAGAGGAGCTTTGACCTTCCTCCCACTCTTACCACTTGCCTGGTAAGTTTGGCAAGACCTACAGTGTGCATTTGACTGCCTTTGCATTTGGGGCCAAAAGAAGTGGGTGGCAAGCCTGTCAAAGGTCTTGTCCTGCCCCAAATGTCCTGCCAAAGGCACGTCATGAGCCAGACCCAGTAGGAAGGTCCTGAAGCGCTGGGGTACCACCAGCACACGGGCTGACCCAGGCTCAGCAACCTTAGGCTCCCTGTATAGGAGACCATTCTCCCAGTAGATCAGATGTGACCCGGACTGATTACCAGCTGCCTGGTCTGCAGCCTGCCGCTGCAGACCCTCCAGAGTAGGGCACTCGTTCTGCTCCCTGCAGAACTCCTCCCTGGTGGGACCCCCTTCTTGCTGCCAATGGGTCAGCTCAGAGATGTCTCCCAGTTCGGCTACCTGCTCCCCTGTAGGCACCGGGGCGTACCACTCGAGGTCCGCCTCCTCCCGGTCCGTGGGAACTTCGGGGGCCGGTTTCCCGCGCCCCCTGCCCTTCCTCTTGGCAGGGACTTGGGCCATTGTTCCAGGCTCCAAGTCCTCTTGATCACCCTTCCTGGCTGCCATTGACCGAGTAGACACGCATGCCCACTCTGGCAACCCAAGCATCTCCAAGTGAGACCTGAGCTCAACATCCTTCCATAAGGACTGCTCCAGGTTGTTACCTAGCAGACAATCTACAGGCATGGTAGGGCTCACAACCACCCTCAAGGGATCTGAGACCCCCCCATTCAAAGGGAACCTGCGCCACCATACACTGGCGCTCAGAGTTGTCTACAGCAACTACTTGGTGGAATGCCCCTGGGACTACCTGCTTCTCAGAGACCAGGTGACACCGGACTGAGGTCACACTGGCTCCAGTATCTCTGAGAGCCCCTACCCTGTTCCCATTAATGGTCACCCAGGTGCTATATTTCTTTGTGTTAGGGGGCACCTGGTTTCCTGGGACCATCTCACTGTCCCCTAGTGAGACGAGGGTCATTTCTGCGGGATCCCCACCCTCCTGTGGGTACCCCTCCTCCCCAAGCGCTACACTAGCCAACACTTTGGACTGTCCACCGGTGGGCGGCTGTGTCCCCTTTGGGCACTTGGGGTCCCCCTTAAAGTGACCCACCTGGTCACATGCATAATACTTGCAGGGGCCGGTCTCAACAGGCTTCCCTGTAGAGACCCCTTTCTTCTTATCACCAGGGGGCTGGGAACCTTTACCCTGGGTACTAGTTTGGGGCCCTTTAGAGAACTCCTGTGCTTTACCCTTGTCCCCCCCGCCTTTCTGCTGGGGACCCTGCCCACCTTTGGCTGAGTCTCCCCCAAACGCTTTCTTGTGGACCCGGGTACTCACCCAGCGGTCCGCCTCCATAGCAAGCTTCCTGGGGTCAGCTAGCTTACTATCAACTAGGTGCTGGCGCAGATCTGCAAAACATAGACTAGACAAGTGCTCCCAGGCAATCAAATTGTAGAGCCCCTGAAAATCTGTTACATTACTGCCCTTCACCCAACCATCCAGCGACCTACAGAACATATCCACACATTCCAACCAAGTGTTGGCCTCAGACTTTTTACTGGACCTGAACTGATCCCTGTACTTCTCAGGTGTGAGCCCATACCTAGTGAGGAGAGCGTCTTTCATGTCAGCATAGGTGAGGTCCTGCCCCTTACCCAAAGCTATCAGAGTATCCCTAGCTTCCTCTGGAAAGAGAGGTCACAACCCCGCTCCCCAGTTCCTCTCAGGGACCCCATTCATATGAATAGACGACTCGTACCCTTGAAACCACCTTTGTATGTCATCACCCTTTTTGTACTCTTTACCTACATTCTTGGGGATGTGTACAATCCTGTCTGTGTGTGCTGAAGAATTGCTGCCACCATCTGAACCGGATCTACTCTTTAGCTCCTGCTCCTTAATCATTCTCTCATGATCTAGTATCATTTTCCTTTCCTCCATGGCTATTCTTTTCTCTTCCCTCTCACTTTCTATTCTGAGTTTCTCCAATTCAAACCTCCTTACTTCCCGCCTGTCCTCCAGCTCCTCTGGGGACAAACTACTGCTGCCTGGCCTGGAGGGTTCCCCCCCTCCCAAAAGCACATCCACCCTAGGAAAAGGCTCCTCCACCTCTCCATTGAGATCACCAGATTGCCCACTGGCACCTCTGGCTGCTACAGTGGCCCTCAGCGCCTTTTGTAGCTCATCCTTCCTGGTGAGGCCTCTGACCTGGACTTTCAGGTTCTTGCAAATCGATTTTAACTCCTTGACATTGTAGGCTTCCAATCGATCCTCCTCAAAGGCAATTTCTACTGATGCAATTGATGATACTATAGATTCAGGCATGTTGAAGTAGCAAGTTCAAACTGGCAAGATCAAAAATAGGCCAAAAAGAAAAAGAACCTGTATGTGGTACGCAATGGTCTGCGATATGGTAGTAGTGCACACCAATCACTGTAAGTCAAGTGCAAACACAAGTCCTATCCTCACCGCTGACAACCAATGTTAGAAATGGGGGTCTCTAGTTGGCAAGGGCTTGCACCTTTGTCCAAGTAGGGACCCTTCTTCCTAGTCAGGGTAAGGGAGTTACACTCCTAAAATAACCCCTGCTCACCCCCTTGGTAGCTTGGCACGAGCAGTCAGGCTTATTCTAGAGGCAGTGTGTAAAGCATTTGCACATAACCAACAGTAATACAGTGTAAGCACTACAAACTGACACCACACCAGTTTAGAAAAATATCCAATATTTTTATATACTTAAAACAAGACCAAATACGATAAAAATCCACAGTACAGTACTTTAAAAATCTTCTGTTATCAAAATGTCCTTAAAAACAGTTCCTTGATGTCGATAGCTCCGTCCGGGGCTATCACGGCGTCGTGAACGAACAAATCCAAACAGTTCTGGCTGACCGCGGCGTCGCGGGTCAGCTACGGTGTCGGGAAGACCCGCAAACAGTACCTTTCAGAAATGCTCCCTGTTTCTCTCCCTAATACCTTTTTTTGTGCCATCAACAGCTCCTTGATTAAGTTCCTTTGGAATAATCGCAAGCCTAGGATCTCATTGGCGCGTCTTCAACTTTCTAAGACATTAGGTGGAGTTAACTTTCCTAATCTCAGACGTTACCATTCGGCATTTACTCTGAAACAAATCTGGACTTTTTTGTCTGACTCCAGTGTTCCGTCAAGTACAGCTTGGAGTCCTTTAGAACAGGCCCAATATTCTCCTTTTTCCTTCCTTTCTGCTTCCCGTATTACTTTACCCCCGAAACGTTTTTCCTCTCCCATCCTTATTCACTCCAAAGTTCTTACTATTTCACTGTGCGGCTCCCATCTTTTTCCGAATAATCGGTCCTTGTGCATTCCGATTTGGTATAACAAACATTTTAAAATAAACAATTGTGCTTTATTTTGGAAGGAATGGATAGATAAAGGCATTATCACCCCTCAACATCTGATGAAGGATGGGTCTTTTATGCAATTCTCTGATCTTCAAACCTCTTATGGTATCTCCTCTCTACATGCGTCTCATTACTCCCTGCTCAAACAAGCTCTTACCAGTTTCTATTTTCCGGAAAGTCCTACTGTTACACCCGCACAACCATCCCCTCTTTCTATTGATTTTTCCACCCAGTTTAAAGCTGCCATCATTTATAAGTTATTATCTCACCCCCCATGTCTACAACCAAATCCAGTTTGGAACTCCTATGGGAAAGAGACTTATCCCTTGATTTCCCCTTCACCTCTGGGATTCCCTCTGGTCAAAGATTCATACCACCTCTCGCTCTGCAAGTACTACACAGACCTTATATTATTTTTATAATAGACTATTTTTCACTCCCAGTGACCTTTATAGATTTAAACTACTGGATTCCCCAAATGTTGGTCATGTCCCAATGAAAATGGAGATTTTCTTCACATGTTCTTTCACTGTCCTTTGGTTAAATCCTATTGGTCTCGTATCTGGTTGAGATTAAACGACATTTTATTGTCCAATGTCCCCTTCCATATTACACATGTTTTTTTGGGCAGTTTTTCTCCTCTCTGGGAACCTCACAGTAGTGCAGGTAATTTTATTGACTTATTTTTAGCCATTTCGCTTCAGATCATTACTACCAACTGGAAGGACACTTCAAAAATTTCGCACCAAGCCTGGTGGAATTTATTGTGCCATCATCATAGACTAGACCGAGCCTATGCTACCTCTACTGCTTTGTTGATTAAAAAAGATCTATTATGGATGCCACTAACTTCTTTTCTTTCCAGAGTGCAGAGCTGAACCCACATGGTGTATACCATAATGTTTTTTTTCTTTTTAACTTAATATGTACCTTATCCCATTTGAATACTGATTCTGTTTACATTACTTATTGGACTCTTCTCTTCTCTTACTCTCTCTTCTCCTCTTCCTCTCTTTCTCTCTGCTCTCCCGTTCTTCTTTTCTCTTTTTCTCTCCTTAAAAATCTTCTACAAATGCATTTGTTCTTGGTACAGCTATTATCTTTTGAGGATATTTCATGACATTGTTTTTTTTATTTTTCATAATATGCTTTCCTTTTTACCCGTATCCTCTCGTTACATGCTTCTGTACTGATGTTTTACTTTGTTTAATTCCTAAATAAAGCATTCTAAACTTAAGAAAAGTTGCTAGAGTTGGGACACAGTCAGCCACATGACAGGTAATCTACTCTTAAGTATCTGATTGATTGCACCCCAGCGCTTCTACCTTACATGATGAAAATTAAATAATCATAAAATATGCTTATTTGTGGAGTATGTTTACCGATGGGCCTCTTCGCACTATTTGTAGACAGCATAAGTTTATTGATTCAAAATCTAACCCTATAGTAAAACGTTTGTCAAGCACAGAAGGATGAAAGTTAAGTTGACCTGCTGGGATTTAAATCTCTGACCTTGGGCCAAAGGCAGATCAGTGCAAGGAATGTATTAGTCCGCTAAGTGACCACACCATCATATGAAATAATGTTTGCAAATTAAAACTGTTCATAAAATATGTATCATAGCGACAAGGAAATATGTTATGGCCAGCAGAGGAGCATTGCATTTAGCCTTCATGGATCTCTCAAATGCTTTTGATCTGGTAAATCACTCCAAATTATAGGCACTTATGGAGAAAATGAGAGTTGAAAAGGAACTGCTTTCTTTGATAAGAAGTCTCCACTGGGGAACCACCGTAAAGGTTAGGTGTGAACCGTAGGGGGAATGTACTGAACATATTAGAGCTAATCACATAGATTGCCAGCAGTGCATTTTGGCACCCTTTTTGTTTCTCCTTTAAACAAATGGTGTGGAACATTATTTATCATCTAGGCGTAGAGACATACCAAAGGTGGGAAACCGTCTCACCCCAATTTTGTTATATACTTACGATGCTGTTCTAATTGCAAGAACTGGAAATGGGCTACAACCCCTCCTTGACACATACTTAGCATTAGTGGAGCGTTTGCATTTGAAGGTGAGTCTTTCAAAATCATTTGTCATGACTTGTGGCCTCCACCAGTACTAAGTCTATGTCTCATCGAATAGGGGGGTGGGTCAAAGTCAAGAAGACTAAGACCTTCAGCTGTCTGGGAAGATTATTTCACTCCTCACTAAGGGCCATATGTATCATTCCTAGGTTTTGCGATTCTCAAATAGCGATTTTTTGCGAATCGCTACTTGAGAATCGCAAAATCAGATGTATGAAACAATTCGCAATTTCTTTGCGAATCGCCAAAATTCGCAGAATTAACTGCGAAACCCCACATTGCGATTCCTTAATTGCGAATTCGCAAATAAGGAATCGCAAAATCGAGAGTCTGCCATTCAGGTGCAGCTTGATGATATCACAACCAGGAAGTGTGACTGCACAGCTGCACCCGATTGCCAGAAGCTCAGTCAGAGGCTGGGAGGAGAGTGAAGGAGCACAGCACTGCCATCCAGGGAGGTGAAATGAATCCCCAGGAGCAGGAGAAGGAGAAGGAGGATGCAGGAAGGAAGAGAAAACCAAAATTCAGTGAGAGGGAGCAGGAAGTGCTTATAGAGGAGATGGTAGTCAGCCATGAGCTCCTCTTTGGCAAGAAATCCCTGCGCGTGCCTGAGGCAAGGAAGAGGAAAATCTGGGATTCCATACAGGAAGAGGTGAATGCCTTCGGCGTAACCCACAGCACCGTGGAGGATCTGCGCAAGCGGTGGTATGATATGCGCCAAAGATCCAAAGAAAAGGTGGCAACCAGGTTGGCAGAGACGAATAAGACCGGTGGTGGAACATCCACTGCAACAGACTCCACGCCCCATGAGGAGTTGGTGGAGTCCACCTTGCAACCAGAGAGTGTCAGTGGAGTGGCTGACCTGGACAGCTCCGACCCCCCCCCCCACCAGACAAGGTAAGATGCATGCCATCTGTCCCCTGCCACTCCACCAATAGCACCCACACAGTTAGGACCCCCCAGTAGCAAAACAGTTGTGCAACTCCAGTACATGTTGTTGTGTACACCCTGAAATGCATCATGGGAGATGTAGTCACATGCACCAAACAGTGTTGCAATGAGACACAGCAAGGTAGTAACAATGCCAGTGAGTTAGGGAAGGGTAAAATCAGGCAGAGAGTACGTAGGTGATGCAAATAAGAAGTAGATTTATTCTCTCACAAAAGGAGTTGCAGGACACTAAAACAAATGTCTGTGCTTCTGTCTCCACAGCACCACCGGTAAGGCAGGAGGGCAGTGCAGGGGCTGAGGAGGCAGACGACAACGATGAGCAGGCAGGGGATGAGGAGCAGGAGGTACAGACCCCTGAGATCCCTGTAGTACGCAGAAAGCGCCACATCGTGCCACCACTACCACAGATGGAGGCAGACCAACATGACAGCGGAGAAGAATCCCAGCCAGTCCCGGGCCACCGTGCAGTCCGTCACAGGCAACAGTCCCCTGACCCCCAGAGGGAAGGAGGGGGGAACAGGCGCAGGGCATAGGCGTCCACCAGTGCTGGTGCTGAGGATCAGCAGTCCGTGTTCGCCGGGCTGGAGGGCACCATGCTGAGGGTGCAGCGCCTGCAAGCCAAATCAATGCGATCAATGCAGCGTCAGTTTGCCTCACTAAACCATCACATGAGCGACATGAGGGATGGGTTCAGGGAAACGACTGGTGCAATACGCAAACTGTGTGCCGTGCAGAGGAGAGCCAATGCCCGCATGGACACATACAGGAAGGCGGTCAACCGCCTGTGCACTGTCACGTTCCTGCTGTCACGCCGGTGTGTGGGCATGCAGGTGGAAATGGCACATAACAGCCAGGATGTGGCCAAGATCTTGGTGCAGGTGACACATGCCGTGGAACTGATGCAGGCGGCTGGCACAGGTGGGATAGGACCCCTGGGCACAGGGGAGAGTGAGGATCAGTCAAGCAGGAGCAGCATAACCCCACCACCCCCTGAGACCAGACGGAGGAGCGGGAGGCAGGGGAGAACACACGATGACCCGGGGGAGAGCAGTGGGCACCCACAGCACGGTGCAACAGGCCGTGACCACAGGAGATGAGGTGGCATCAGGGAAGCATGGCAATGAGTCAGGTAACACATTGCTGGGGACTGGAGTGTGTAGGACATCTTTGCTCTGTGACTTCAACATTTGCAAATATAAGTGACACACATTAGGTGTGCGTCAGGCTGTGTGCCAGATATGTTCCTGCTATTCAAGGAATAAAAACACAGTTGTGCACAAATACATCGCATTGTGTCATTATTCCTCACCTAGAAATAGTTGCGCGTAATCTCCTGGCGCCTCTGGCGTCCAGCAGCCGCCCCAACACCACATGCTGGTCCTGCACGAGGAGCTGGTCCCTCATCATCAGAGGACTCTGATCCGCTCAGCTCCACTGGGGTGCCCTTCCTGGTTGCTATGTTGTGCAGCATTGCACATGCGACCACTACCTTGCAGCAGGTCTGTGGGCTGTACTGGAGGGCACCTCCGCTCTTGTGTAGGCACCTAAATCGGCTCTTTAGGATGCCAAAAGTCTTTTCTATCATACTGCGGGTCGACTTGTGGGCATTGTTGTAGCGGCGCTCCGCAGCAGTGTCTGGATTCAGGTAGGGCGTCATGATGAAATCTCGCACTGCATACGCGCTGTCCCCTGCAGGGTGCAAAAGAAATGGGTTACACACTGTCATCCCAATAAGGAGCTTTACTGAATGTGTGAATGTTAGCCATGTATTTACCTAGCAAGTAGCCCTCACCAAACTCCCCAGCCAAGAGGCGACGGTGTAGCCCACTGTGGCGGAACATGAAGGAATCATGGGTGCTACCAGGATATTTTGCCACTATGTCCGTGATGACATGGGTGGCATCACAGACTACCTGGATATTCAGGGAATGATATGACTTCCTGTTCCTGTACACATATTCTGTCTGGGATGGGGGGGAGAGGGCGACATGGGTCCCATCAATGCAGCCAATGACATGGGGGAATTGGGCTATCTGATAGAACCCCTGCTTGGTTTGGTCGAGTGCCTGCTGCGTGTTAGGGAAATGGATGTGGTGATGCATCCTCTGCATCATGGCATCCAGGAAAGTGTGGAAGAAGCGCGACAGGCTACTCTGAGTCACCCCTCCTGCTGCTGCTATCACCCCCTGAAAACTCCCAGACGCCAGCAGGTGCAGTGAGCACAGGACCTGCACATGGGTGGGGATGGTGCGTGTCCTGCGTGTGGGGTGCTCCAGCATGGGCTTTATCTCCTCAATGAGTTCTAGGATGCTGTCTGGGTGCAGCCTGTACTTCTCATGGACCTCCTCCTCTGTTTGCTGGAACAAGGTGAGGCGTGCCCTGAAGATCCTCTCCTGGCGTCTCCTTCCCTGGGCAGCAGCTCTGATCCTCAGTCTCCTAGTGATGATGTCAGCGCAGCCATTGTGAATGCCCCTGTAGCATTCTGGGTCAGTTTATATAGGTTGCACCTGGTTACCACCTGCTCTGAGTTGGTGGTAATTGCGAGGTGCAAAATTGCGAATTTCGTAAAATCGCTATTTGCGATTTTTTTATACATTTCATTGCGATTTGCTATTTGCAAATATATTATTTGCGAAATTCGCAAATAAAGTATCGCAAAATGCGAATTCGCTAATTTAATCGCAGTTTCATGCTCGCAGATTTCTGCAAATTGCTATTTTAGCGATTGGCAATTTTGCACAGCGATTACCTTTCATACATCGCACAACTCTAGTTTGCGATCGCAAACACTGGATTTTAGCGATTCGCAGTGTTTGCGATCGAAAAATTGCTTGATACATATGGCCCTAAAATTGTCCCCTCTTCTAACTTGACGCTCATAATGACTGTAACAGCATAGATATCAATTATTCTCTACATGGCATACATACTAGATTTGACACAGAAAATATGACATACACCATACATACGTTGATGAAAAGCATTATAGAAACAGGGAAAATTTTGAATTATCAGCACCGTAAAAGCGTGTCTGATTAGTTAGAAACAGTAGGATTAATCAAATAATAATAATAACGAGATGTTTTAAAGATTAATGAGAAGTTTAGCATTTCTATTGATTTCAATTTCGGAGTGTTTTTATAAACTCAACATTGGTACAAATCAATGTTGATAAGAGTTGCATGCTTGAAAGTTTCAGTATAAGTAGTTAACACACTAAAGAATGTATATTAATGAAAATGATTTTGTTTTAATGATTTTTAGAAATAGTTTACATGTTACTACTTTTGAAATTCATAAGAGTAAGCAATATTTAGGAACGTTCATTTTTAAACAGTAATAACTGACAAAACTACTATTATTTCTTGATATGAAATGTTTGATTTACTCTATTCTGAATAATTAATAATGACTTGAATTACTAAAAGAAGATGATATTGATGCATTGAATTCTCTTGCTTAGACTGAATTAATTCATGGCCTATTAAAATTTACTTTGACATGTTCCTTTCAAATGTTGCTTTAACTGTTCCTGCCTAATGTAACAATTGGACTATGAATGAAGCCTTATTCCTTGTGTGTGTGAATTGCGTCGCTTCTTGGGTTTTAGAAACAACAAACCATAGGGGTTCTTATGTACAAAATTCATTATATGGCGAACCTGCTATAATTGTTGGCTTTGTTGTGTTTTTGTTGTGTATATTGACCTGCACTTTGTTAGTAATTTTTCCATACTCTGTATGGTATGAAATGACCTGATGCTTATTATTGTTAACATTATATTATGCATTGTGCATATTTTAATCATTTTGAATTTTAATTACTAGATCTATCGAATAAACATTTCTACATTGGTTTTTTGGCTACTAGTATATTTGCTGGTGATTGACTGTTGGTTTGAATGTGGTGTGCAAACTATGGTATGCTTTTAAGGAATCCTAAAGGGAATTTGCTTCTGACATAGTGAATTGGTGAGAAACCATCCTTGCACTGAACCCACGAAGGAGCTCCAAATATATTTTTCTTTTTGTTACTAACCTGTGAGGATGGCAAAGACTGTGATTTCTCATGACTAGTTTGGGAAACAATGCTGGAGTAGCAAAATGTACCTGACTAACAGAAGACGACCGCACAATGGACAGACCACTGTGGTCCGATATCTGATGTCTTGACGCATCATCTATGGTATAAAGACAAACTCCCCAAAGGAGGGTCAGGAGAATTTTTGGATGAGCCTTCCTACTCTGGCATTTTTGCTTGACGATTTTGCATGCTTTTGCAGCTGCTGCTGTAATTGCTGATCGATTGGGACTCCTTTCCTTGTCAATAACCTGAACTCAATGTTTTTGATTTTTCTTTTCCCTAATGAACTTGTTTACTGAACTCTTTTGGACAATTTGGTGAGAATACCAAATCTGAACTTTGCATTTCCCTAGTGGACTTTAACATGATTCCTTCTCCTTTTCCAAATGGCGTCTGTTTCTATGGAGAACCATCCTCCTGTCTTTATTGGTAGTGGGAATCTGTAACTGCTTGAACAATTTTCTTTGAAATATTTGATAAATTAGTGGTTTTATACGACGTGCTATTGGCATTCTAACTGAGCTATTTAAAATATTGCTTGTATGCAGTGATTTTGGATCATTAATACAATATCCAAATGTTCTAAATTTGTTTGAGTCTGTTATTGTGTCCTGATGTTCTTTCTTTAAACTCTGTTATTAGTTTGATGCTAAATGTGAATGAGTTGGCCACTAATTAATGGTCCTTATTGAGTGTCTAACAGTAGTTTGGACACCCTGAAGTCTTGCCACTCACTACGACCTAGAAAGATTCACCAGAGTACCAATGCCTCTGAGTTATAGAGTAGATTTGTGATCAAGTAGAAACAATTACCGTTTTTCCTATGGACCCAGTGCCGAAGTAAGTAAAGTGAAGAGAAAAGGGCTTCCGCTGCATCACAACTCAGCAGAGCTAATGAGGCAGTATACCGTTTTTTACTTAGGCTATGCTAAAAACCGATTAGAGAAATTATAAGAGAAAGTGTATTTCAGTAGGAACATATGGTATTGGAGCTAGGGGGATACAGTATTGTTGACATTTTTCAGAATACTAAGAATGGATTTATCTGTATATTATTTGCAGTCCCCCAAGGAACAGCGACCTTTATTTGCTGTAATGATCTACGGTTACACTGCTTGGAAGATTTTATTGGTTTAGCACGTTTTCTTACTCAGGATAAATAGTTGGTGTAAACCAGAGGCAGGTTTTGTGAGGACCTTTCTTAGTGATTGCCTGCTTCTGACAACAGGAAGTGGATTCTATGACTCACCTATGTGAGAAAGGCCTTTGAACAGCTGGTTATACCAGAATCATTTTTAACTCCTTAATCAATAGTCCCCTTATGCAAGGCAATAGTGAAACCATTTTACACTAATTTTCATGCAAGGCTGCACATGAAAAAGCCCAATTCCATGAAATTAGTTGTAAAGTATGCAGTTGTATCCACCTCTGTGGGTATTGAACCTCATTTAGTTTTAATCCCAAATAGTGCTCATCAATTTTATCTGACCCACCTGCGTTGGGCACTGTGAACTTTTTGGTTGCTTTTCCGGTACAGGGTACTTGATTTCTGGATTTACCTAAATATCCATGTGATAATGTTTACAGACAAAGCAGTACAGACTTTATGCTATTGTGCATGCGCTATTCTGTAACAAGAGCACTTTACCCTGTTCCAATTTTACAAGCTGCTAATATCAGATATTAGAAAGCAGGGCTTGTTTTTCTATAACAGTAAAAAACACTAGACATATGTCATGCAAGCATTAATTTTATGACCAGGGCTGTTTATATTAGGAGGCGTTATGGAAAACTGGATATTTATTAAAAGCTGATTTTATGGTAGACTGTTTTAAAAATGTATGTATTATTTATAGGAAATGTATGAAATTTAATTACTGTTTTTAAAAATGTGTTTTTATTGTAAAATCGTTATGGCTCTTTAGCCGAATAAAGATTACTTAAAGAAAGTATCATAGTACCATGTTAATAAAACAAGGTTGAGTCTACTGGTTAATGGGTGGGTCTAATAAGCTCATTAAGTTACTAGACCTGTAAGTCAAAAGGCAATTGGGTGAGTTTTCAGGCCTGTGGGGGGTTCCTGAAATGTCACAATACTTGGTCCTCAACAAAGAATGGAAAGAGTTTTGTGATTACACTACAAAGGAGACAATAATTTGCAGCACACCATCCCCAAATATTGTTCCTAAACCCTGAAGGGCTGTGGCAGGTGATCAGGCTGCAGAAAATGGTTTTCCCTGCTGCTTCTAAGGGATACCCTTAGCTCCCATAGTAGCAGCAGTTTAACATATATTTGCTGCCATTACATATGCATAATGAAAGCATTCCTCCCACCCCAATCAACAGCTGCAAGAATTCCTACAGCATAAGGGAAATTTGAAGTACGTAGCTCATTGTCATTGCTTAGGTGAGCAAGATGGCACCTGATGAAGAAGTTCTGAATGGAGGTCCTTGGGCCAGTGATCACTATTGATGTAAATGTCTCTTTTCACAAGGCCATCTTTACACAGCAATATCCTCAGAACTTAAAAATGACAGGAAGCTCAGAACCTAAATTCTTGTTGCGCCCTACCAGCTTTAGGTGGTTTGAGTGCCTGATCCTCCATCTGCAACTCTCTGTACCCTATCTTTCATCAATACTACTCCACCTCAAGCAGAAAGACAATCCTGGTAGCAACAAATACGCAATAGAGAGCCAGCAGCAAGGTCTCTCAGGAAGCATCCCAACAGAAATGGGTGCCCCACTAGCAGGTGATCCCACAGTTCACACAAGGCCACTTCAGCAATAAGATCTCTCTGTCATCATTCCAGCATGGGTGGACTTGCAGCCCCGCAGATAGCTGCAGCCTCGCACTTGCATCAGCACATCTATATTGTTGAGGCCCATAATACCTAGGTTGTGTGCCACAACCCATGGCAGTGATAGAAGACCAGGACCTGTATTACAAATAGGTTGCACTTTCCCTGTTTACGCCACGACGCACCGTTAAACAGGTGGGCTTGATGCAAACAGGTAAAGTTCTACCTATTATTATGAATGTGCTGTCCTCAGGGCAGCTGCTAAGTCACCCAGGGAGCATTTCATTCAGGGAAATAAGGAGTGGCTGACTCAAAGCCACTTTGTGTTTCTTTGTGCAGGCGGCAACCAACCTGCACTTTAAAGAGAAGATAGAGCGTCTCTTGTATACTGGTGCAGTGAGTGACTGCACCCGCAGTCAACAGGATTTCTGAAAGGTCCATGGGACCCACTTCCACCCCTCAAGTGGGCTGCCATCAGGGGGCACACTGACAATGTAGCACTTTTTGTGGCACACATTCAGTGAGCATCCTTAAGGCATGTTTGTCTCTGTGTCCGCGTCTGTAATAGGCCATGGGTGCAGAGGCAAAGTGATTCCCATATTTGAATGAGGCCACACCCCCATTCAGATGAGGGGACACTCGTCCATAATAGTGCTGCTGTTACAGGTGCATGAGTACTATCAAGCATTTGTGGCTCCTTCTGTAATATCAAAATGTACCCCGGGGGCACACAAAGCGAGCACACACCCCAGTTTGGCCCCAGGGCAACTTTCTATAATATGGCCTCAGACATGGGATACATTCTAGTAAAATGCTTTTTAAATTTTTTTATCCTGTGTCTCATGATAACTTCTATAGTTTACTGTTTGGGTGTGCAGGGGCTGGCTAGATTCATCAATCTGAGGGGAAATGGTCAGAACAATGCGGGCAGAGCCACGTGTGTTCCAACATCGCAAGCGCTACCACGCTTACCTTAACCGCGCATATGCCCTAACCACGCATATGCATGGTTAAGGCAGTGTGCAGTCTAACTGCTGCCTGGAATGGGTGGAAGCAGGAAGGATCGGGAGAGGAGGCAGAACACGCTGAGGTAAGTCGGGTTGGGTTTTGGGGGTAATTTTTAAGGGTTGGGGTAATTTTTAGGGCTGGGGGCTCGGGTTGTTTTCAGGACTTAGTGGAGGGCGGGTAGTTTTTAGGGCTTGGGGCAAGGACATTTTTAGGGCTCAGGTAAGGGGGTTGGTTTTCAGGAGGGGGTAGTTTTAGGTCTCAGGGCAGGGGTTTGGGGCATTTTAGGGCTCAGGGTGGGGGGTAGGGATCGGGATACTTTTTAGGGTTTGGGGGCAGGATAGTTATTAGGGCTCAGGGGGGTTGGGGTAGTTTTCAGGGCTTAGTGGAGGGTGGGGTCGTTTTTAGGGCTTGGGGGCAGGGACTTTTTTAGGGCTCAAGGGGGGAGGGGGTTGGGTTTCAGGAGAGAGGGGGTCGATTTAGGTCTGAGGGCAAGGGGTAGGGGATCAGGGGTAGCACTTACCTGAAAAGTATTAACCACACATATGTCTTTGCCATACATGCCTTAACACCGCACATTTCGTTGTAAAGGTATGCGTGGTAAAGGCATATATGTGGTTAAGACTTGCATGGTTAATACCTCGTGGAACCGGCATGCGTGGTAAGCGCATGCGTGGTCCCATCACACAACCCCCTCTGAGTCACTGATACACATGGCTGCCTTGACCGGGAACTACCGCTCCTCTCCAAAGGCAATGCAGCTCACTCTCTTACTAGCAGGATTCCATCTTCATTTACATGGGAGCAATGAGTGCTATAAGCAAACAAGTCTATTGTACATCTCCCCCCGTCATTGTTAGATGACAAACTTTAAATCACTGCCTGAAAGCAGTCACCTTTTCCCCTTCTTACTGAAGCTTAGAAAAAGAACTTCACCAATTTGTAAAACAAAGTATTGGTACAGAAGAAAGACTACTGCACACAAGCTCTCAATGTGTCCAGGAAAAAGATGTTACACCAACTCTAGAAAGAAAGCATCGGTATAAAAGAAAGACTACTTCACATGAACCTTCAACGGAGCAGAGAATCAAAGCAATGGAACAGACAACAACTAGTGCATATGAAAAAGGAATCAGAAGAAAGTCCACTGTACACATTTTGAGGTGCAAAATGAAGGATCCTCTCACTCTAACTTTCTGACCATTTTTAACTTATCACATTCTTTCTCACATGTTGGAACCCATTTTTTTAAAACCTCTCCACACTCCAAGATGGAGTTTAGCTCGACATACCTGACATAATCAACATAAACAAAGGACTAGCTCAATAAGCTCTGCTTGACTTAGCTATTCATAATATAACGATGTACAGCGAACTTCTTGATCTACTTATTCATCTAAATAGACCTACTCATATGATTTTCAAGCAATACAATATACTTCGGATATAAAGATTTCAGGCTGAAATAAATTGAAGACTGAAGAAGCACTAAAGGCAAATCAAACAAAGTAGTGTCGACATTAAAACCTGTTCTGAGCCAATGATAAGAATGTTAAGATAACCCATGCTGACCTCTCCTCCCTCTCAAAAGACTAAATTAAATCAGGAACAAACTTCTTTAAATTCACCTATTCCCCTAATTTAACTACATATGCTTCTAAAAACCTCTCACAAGCTGTTCAGAGATTTCTCGAAATACTAATCGCTGAGCAAAATCTCTGCACCCAGAGAAGATTTCCGAAAACTTATCTCCTTCTATTCACTCTCAACACTTCCCTATGGGTGAATACACTGCAGAAAGTCATGTATATCTTCTCTATTACTAATAACCACTATGGACAAAAGTTAAAAGCCTCTCCTTTGTCACACTCATCTATGTCCACTAGTAACACTAGTAAGATCATGATTCAATCAAATGATCAGAATCTGGACTTGTTTGGTTTTCTTGTTCAGTCTCTCAGTCCATATTCTGTTGCTCATTTGTCTCGTCCCATTGCCCTTGCTGCACCCAATTTCCTCCAATCTTCAAAATGTCACTGATAACAACTTCCTCAGTGGTCACACCTTAATCTTTTCTCTTTTTCCTTCCTGGAAACTGGTCTGTCAACCACTCTGTAAATGTGGCCCCATGTAACAAGGTCTCTCAGAAAGCATACCAGGAGTGAAAGCCTCTCCCGCACAGCGACCCCGCCGCAGCTCACAATAGGTCACACCAGCAATGAGATCTCACTGGCATCTTTGCTGCAGCTGAGGACTTGCGACCCTGCATATAGGGACAACCTTGCCAAGACTACACTTGGGAACATTCATGACTCGCCATGTTAATCAGCACTTTATGAGTTTTTGTGGAGATAGGAGGAGTAGGGGGTGATCTGGACTGGTTCAGTCATTTTCCAGCACTCCTTTCCTGAAGAGCCCACTTGTAACTGATTTTGATGCCCTCATTCCCTTACATACCCAGTCTCATTACCTTCAGTCTCTGTGTTTCACCTCTAAAGTCATTCTCTGCCTATACATCTCACCAGTTTGTCACGTTTGGGACCGTGCCACATTTTCCCAAGTTCAGTCTCATGCCATGCTTCCTTGAAATCCTGCTTGCTTTTCTCTCATACTTCCTCTCTCTGCCTACATCCTATAAACCTCTACCTACCTCGTTTGTGAAGTCTCCCTGTGTCCTCCCACTGCCAAAACACTATTTTTATGGGCAAATTTCAGGATCATTGCAGCCAAACATAACATTAGAACTCTAGTCCCCACCCCAGTTTGAAAAGACAGCTTGAGTCGCCTCACTCAGAGTGATACCCGTTGTCCCCCACACATCTCTTGCCTTTTCTGGCTCAACTTACTGAGAAAATTGAAGTCTTCTACCAGGTAGTCAATCAGTTACCATGATGAGACTCTGAATAGATTAAAATACTGTTCTTCTACTTTATTTCAACTTAACTGTCCACCCTTGGGGATATTGCCTAGGAGCAAACATGATCCCCATCCCAAGAGTGAAATCTTTCTTTCAAGATGATGAATTTTGAAGACTCAAATACTACCATCAAACTTCTTCAAGACCATGCTCTAGTCAACATTTCCATTATGACTGGGGGGAAATTTGTGTTACGCCGGCATACTTAGCACAATTTCAGCAATTTTGAGTTACTTTATTACACAAAAATCCTGAAATTATTCCAGAATGCCACATTGCATAATTACGCACCATACAGAGTAAAGATTTTCAAGCAAGCACACTGGAACAACGTGAGCCCTGTTATTAGCAACCCGACCCTTTATAGGGAAGGTGTTAGAAACCTGATTAGCCTCCCAACCAGCTTTGCACCCAGTGAAACAACCTCTTTGACAAGATAAGGCTGCAGCGAGAAACTGTCCCTCTACAAGCTGTTGGTGACATATTCTGCTTTCTTGAGTCGGGTGGCTCAGGCCTATTTGTGCTCCTAGATACTTCAGCTTACTTTGATATAATCAAACAGACACCTGGTGTTAACTTATTGAAAGAAAAAATGGGCAACAAGAGGGCAGTTTCTAAACTGCTTCACATTCCATTTGTCAAACCTCTTCCGAGTGGTTAAAATAAGGGACCTCTGCATTTAGCAAAGTCAGCCTAAAACAAAGGGTTCCTCAGGGGCTCAATTCTGCCTCCTATGCTTTTTAATTTATCTTTGGAACCATTTGGAAATATCGTCAGAAATTCAGTGACACTTTATCAACAATATGTGCATGACACACTGATCTATCATATGATTTAATTTGCAAACAACATCTACATGCTTTCTAGCACCGAGAAAAGTTAAAATATAGATATTGAACCACCACCTAAAATTCACTCCATTAAAACAGAATTTCTATTAATGTGTACCCAAAAAAAAACCTCCACCCTACCTATCCAGTGTGGATAGACTCATGTTCTCTCCTGGATTATAAACTAGCTACAGTGGAAAATGCCATAATACCTGACATGCATCCTTCATTACCAGTCTAACCAACAAAGGCAAATCTCCACTATGGCCAAGAGCACACGCTACTAGCTTAGGCTATTTTGGAACTCTTCATTCAGGCCTTAAAATCTATAGTTCAGGCACCAGTACTCTCCAGACTGGAAAATGGGAATTCACTTCTCACTGGTCTCCAAAAATATGGTTGGCACCTAGAGCTGTGTTTCATGTGGTCATTCATGTTGTTTCTGGGTATAAGAAATATGATCACATCAGTCCTGTCATTTAAGTTGTACAATGGCTCACCTGTGAAGTAAGAGAAAAATGTAAGACTGCAGTCATCAGTCACAAAGCCGTAGTCAAATATATACCTTCCTGTCTGACAGAGAAATTAAAAATCTCCGTATTTTATTTTATTTCTTGTTTCAGCTGACAGCCTTACAATATTTTAAAAACATGCAAAATAAAAACAACTCAATAAAAGCATGTGCACAGCAATCTATCCATAAATTAATTGGAAACATTAAAATGCAAGTACAATAAAGTGCTAAAAATACACCTTATCATCAAAGGCGTACAACCTAAGAAAAAGAGCATGTTTAAATTCTTCGGATACACTAAAGAGCGAGTGCAGTGAAAAAGGTGCGCATTACCTTCAGAGGCAACACCCTAAATGAAAGAAAAGCATATGCATCACTATCAATTAAAAAAGCATAAGAACATTTGGGAATTATCTTCTTTTCAGTTGTAAACAATCTGCCGACCCACCTAGGGAGTAAAAGTGCAGTGCAATAAAAATACTGCAAAAATGTGCAATTTATGCATAAAATAGCAGCGTGTTCCCTTATGGGAAACAACCAGGTTCATGGAGCCTACCTACTTCAGCATAATCCTAGAGTGGAGGGCAACTCTCTCAGGCAAGGCCACGTAACCCATAAATATGACGCTACAGAGGTGACCACATACATATCTTCTGGTTTAATATTCTGTTGGTAAGCAGGGATCTAGAAATGGAGAATCCTTTACTCTTGAGGCTTCTGTGTTTTAACAAGAGCGATGTATGAAGTGATCCTTCTCCAGCAGCACATTAAGGAAACTGTCTTTCACTTCCACCACCTCTATGCCCTACTCCCTGTCTTACCATATTCAAGAAAGAGCTCAAAATACTCCTATTTCAATGATGCTTTGGTTGAGACTGAGAATTCTGTGTATAACTTCTCTTTCTTGGTTCCCGTCTTCTCCTCACTTGACATGACTGTACTGATTTGGTGCTTGTTTGTATTTTTTGATTGTTATCAAACCCTAATGCCCTTCCGCCATATTTGCACTATAGAACACTGTAATAATTAAATGAATAAATAATTAAAAAGGGTGAACTGCAGCTGAAGATTATCAACAGCATTCTGCAGCTGCTGATGGGATAGGATGGAGCTCTAACACAGGCATACCGGCACATTTTTCTTTGCTTTTAAACTTTGGCAGCTGTGCAACTCTGTGGAGGCGCAATAGTTTGAAAAACATATGGAAAGCTGTAAATCACCTGTTTTAGCAAATTTGCTCCCACCATCGAAGAGGCCTTCTGTAAATAAAACACAGGTCAGGTTAAAATATTACATTAGTTGTATTATTACTTTATTTCGACTTCATGTCATAAACGTTCACTTACAGTACAGCAATGATATTAAAATAGTACAATAAAGTGCAGATCTTAATCAAGGCCAAGTTAAAACATACAGTAGTGCAACAGTGATGAGGCGAATTTTGTCATTGATAGGTTATCTCTTAGCAATCATACGATCCATGAAGTTTTATACATCAACCTTGTAACGCCAAAAAAATGGATGATAGCAGTACTATGTTAATATCTTTGTACAAAGTGCATATTCGTAAGATAAAAATATTTACAGTTGGAGGTAATCGGTAATACAATAGAAAAATCAATAATTATCCTCATCAGTTCCTTTGTTCCAATATCATTCAGTAATAAACTGTGTAAAAACGAACCTAATAAATACTATAAAAACAGCAGAACCATAATAAAATGTATCAAATATAAAATTCATGAAATGCAATAAAACAGTAATAGATCCGTAATAGTGACATCAAAATAGCAATGCACAAAATACTTCATATACAACCGCCTTCTTTAAAGAATTTTAACAAAACTATAACCTGAAGAATTTAGTTAAAACTTCACTTGTTATCGACCTCTGAGCCCTACCTCTAATTCCCCACATTTGACCCAAAAATGTTGCCACTGCACAAGCAAATAGTGGCCTGGTATCTAACTTCAAGATCCTCAGTGCGATTTGATAATTATCTGTTCCTATTACCTTGCAAATTGGGGTAAGCCAGTTTTTCCTTGGCGTTGCATATAATGGACAGGCAAACATTACATGGGATATGGTTTCTTGATGGTTTTTACAGCTAGGGCAATTAAGGATAACTTTGTTCCTGCAATAGCAATTGCTAGTAAAAACATTCAGGGGCAGGGTACCAAACCTGAACTGGGTATATAGTTTCCTATCCCCGGGTGTTCAATAAAATTGATATAACCTTCCAGGGAACAATTTTATTTGTGAGCCAAGAATTCTAGAGTAAGCTTCCCCTGAGCCCTACTCATTTCCTCCTGAATCACCCACCCCAAGTAGGCATTCTTAACGTCGCATTTCCGGGGGAGCAAGGTGGAATCGTTAACTTCCCATACATCACCTATCCCAATAGCTATAAGCAGATTCTTAAACTCTCTCAGCCAACTCATTTTATTGGCTGTATTCCCTACATTTTACATCCTCCAAAGCATATGGCAGTAGTTCAGAGGTGGTCTGCCCAAGTCTATCATGAGGGGGAGAAGGGGAGTGCTCTGGAGTAGCATCCCTAGGCCTCTTATGTACTTAAAATCTAGACTACTAAGCTCCTCTACATGATCCAGGCCCCCTTAATTCTGCACTATACATCACAGAGCTCATTACTTTGGCATCGTATACCTGCAGTGCTGGCCCAATCAGTTTGCTATGAGACAGTCAATGTTCTCTCCCTAGAACCCCAGACAGCTGTCATGTTTCAAGACCATCTTACTAATGTGGGGTTTACAAGACAAGTTTTCTGCTAGGTTTAAGCCTAGATAGTCAAAGGCACTGACCCCTTTCAAGGTGAATGCCTCCAAGCCACGGACAGCCCGAAAGGATTTGTGGGGATTCAGGGCCATAAATTTGGTTTTTGTTGTGTTAATCATTAAGCCTTTGGTGTCGCAAAATTCTTGGAACATGTCTAACAACTGTTGTAGCCCTCCAGGTGATTTAGATACCAGCAGGGTATCATCTGCAAAGAGAAGAGTGACTACTTTTTCCCTGCCAAGCGTAGGAGCATCTGCTGGTTTCATACTAAGAAATTTTACCACATTAGTGATGAATAATGAGAAGAGCGTTGGGGCCAAAACGTAACCTTGACGAACACCCTTGTTAACAGAGGTTGGGTCAGTAAGTTGACCCTGCAAGCCCCAACATTCCCTGGCAGAGTTTTCTTCGTGCAAGTGGATGAGCAAAACTACAATTTCCTCCAACAAGCCTAGGTCTCTAAGAGTTTGCCACAGATTCTGCCTGGGCATGAGATCAAACGCCGTCTTGAGATCTATAAATGCGACATCCAGGCTGCCTTTCCCAATTAACACTGTTTTCCAGCAAAGAAGGAGAAAATTGAACACTTGGTCTACAGTCCCTGTTTTCTCTCTAAATCCTGCTTTGTATGGGGATAAGATTTCATTATCATCGACCCATAGCTGGATTTTATTCAAGAGCACCCTACTGAAGACCTTCTGCAGTGGGTCAATAAGGCTGATTGGCCTGTAATTACAGGGCGATGACTAAGCCCGGGTGGCGAACTCCGCTGGCGATTTGCCAACTCTGCGCTCCGTTGGGAACGCGGAGTTCAGGCAAAAACTCTGACTCCGCGGCGTAGCGGAGTTAGCCCCTGCACCCACGCCCAAAAACAGTAGATAATAACCACTTACCTGCTCTGGCGTCTTCGGGCAGCCCTCATCCTCGCTGTGGTCTCTGCTCTTCGCCGTCCTCGTGTCCTCGCCAGTCGCAAACCCCTACTTTGTAAGTTTTGGGTCAGAGTGCACATGTGCCCGCATGCGCAGTCCTTGCAAGACGTGCAATGTAGGGGTTTGCGACCGGCGAGGACGTCAAGGAGGAGACAACAGCGAGGAGGCGGGCAGCCCGGAGACGCCAGAGCAGGCATGTGATTATTTCCCTTTTTTTTTAGGGTGGAGCGGAGTTCCACTGAGTTTTTTTTCAATGACGCGGAACTCCGCGTAGTGGCACTCCACCAACTCCGCCCAGGGTTAGAGATAGCCTATGGCCTTTTTTAAACATTGGCACAGCTTCTGCAGCTTTCCAAGAATCTAGGATAGGGGCACCTTTATCAATAGCATTAAATAGTGCGTACATATATTGCGTCCAACCGAGGGTATCCCAAAGGAAAAGGACGCCCTGTATCCCATTAGGGCCCGGTGCTTTGGAAGGAACTATGGTGCTAATTGCTGATGAAACGTCTTTCATAGCAAAAAGGGCCCCATTAATTGTAGGGGACCTTCTGGGTTGCACAATCAATTGCTTAGGCTTCTTGATCAGTGTATAAGGTGAAAAGTGAATGTACCAGACATCAGGGGGAATGTGATTTTCTAATTCAATATGGCCTGATTCTGCACCCCGAGCCAGCAACAACCAGACTTTTTTGCTGTCTCTAGCTTGGCATGCGTCCTTAAGGGACTTCCATCTAACTTCATTCCAGTCCCGCTTTGCTTTCCACAGTTCCAGCTTATAGGCCTACCTCGGGTTACTTATCCCCTCTAAATCTCTGGTTTTGATTGCTTGTACTAATAGCGATCTGGAGGGCCTACAAGCCTTATTGTACCAGGTCTGTGTCCTTTTTAATAGACCGCATATGCATAATATGTTTATTAGCTGTGAAATGGTGGCTCAACTGAGTAAAAAAAATGGGCAGTGGAGCCTTGTTGCTTCAAGCCTCCCTTCCTCTGTTGCATTCAATGCCGAAACCTCGGCTGTGGCGATAGCCAGCTCACTCTGAATGCTTCTTAATTTATCCTGATCAGTGACTATATTATGCCATTTAAGGCGGCGCCTGTCATTAGTAGGGCAGACTTCTTTTGTTACCAACCCCTGGGTTTTTGGCTGAACTGCTGAAGTACCCCACAGGGGTAACATTGTAAGGCAAAGGGGGTTATGATCGCTATCTATTTGTATCACCAACCACCATATCTTTTACCATGTGCCACAAACTCAGATCCAGCAAGATATAATCGATACGGCTTTGTCCCCCTAATCTGTTAAAGGTGTTTGCCCCAGACTTATCTGATTTGATCCTGCCATTAGCTGCCCTAAGACCAAACTCCAGGGTCATAGCATTAACTTGCAGCACTATTTGGGTCCAGTTTTTAACAGGCTTCAAGTGCACTAGGGGCACCAACCACTTTTTTTCTTCCAGTGCTTCCAGCATCTCGTCCCCATCTAGTGGTTCTAAAGTTATATTAAAATCTCATCCTATTATTAGGGAGAGAGAAGGGTTTCTCTGACTCTGATGCTCCTCCAGTGTTGCAATAGCCGCTGAGGGTCTACCCACTCTGGTACCTCTCACATAGACATTGTAAATGTCAATGATATTATTCGTATGTCCCTTAAGGCAAATTCCCATGATATCTGGATTATTCACAGGTAGTGGTGATATATTACTACAGAGGCCGAGCTTAACCCATATTAAGAGGCCCCCGGCAGGATGGCCCATTTTATTTTTGATTGCTGGTACAAAAAAGCTAGCAAAGCATACCTTATATACTGGAGCAATGCTCCAGGTCTCTTGGAATAGGCATACATCAAAGTTGTCCATGAACTCAATCCAATGCGGGAGCAGCAACTTGTTCTTAATGCCCGCCACGTTCCATGAGATCATCGAGAACAATGGGGATGCTTCTTCTCGCGTTTAATTCTTTAGGCTTGTCATCGCACAGTCGTGATTGATACTGCCCACGGGGGTCGGGCAGCTGACTAGTTTGTTCAAGTGTGTGGTCTCTGGAGGGATTCCCAGTGGATCAGAGAGCGCCTCCTTATTCCTTATGCCCACGGGTCAACTAACTGCGCTTGGGAGCTCTGTAGTGTCTAAAGTAGCCAGTAATAGCATAGGAGGTTCTGGCAATGCATCTTGACAAGCATTGGCAAAGTGGTCACCCATCCTAACACCTTGCCCTGCGAGTCAGTCAACCTCCCTCAACAGTGACTTGGTTAGCGACCCCTTCATGTGGCCATTAAACATCTGGAGCTGATCTGCAGGCAGTGGGCTGCGTCTGAATTGTATAGCCGAAGGGTAAGGTGAACATGTTATAAACTCTAGGGATATTAAATCCTCGGCCAGTTTTCCATTAACCAGGGTCAAGTCCAGACAGTCAGTGGCAGAATGGGGGATCACATGCCTTCTAACCCTAACAATGTCTTCCCTAATTATAGACCTGCACCCTCTCACTTGCCGTATCCAGTGGGTCACCTTATTTCTCAGGAAATCTATATTCTCAAAGCCTATCTGTGGAGCTAGCTTTTGGACATTGGTCATAAATACTTTACAAGGCTTATTAGTTGTTAGGCGCCAGTGGAAGAGGGGTCTTTGCTCTGCACATGTACTAGTGGGCGGCCCAGCCTTTCGAGATCTAAGAAAGTGCTCTGACCCTGCTTCCTGCCCTCCCAAATTGTTTGAGTTGTGACTACAAATCTCTTTCCCAAGCCTGCGTAATGTACCATTTCCCTCTAATACGGCCTCTTGATTTGGTGCAGGAGACAAAGTAGCCTGCCTATTACCCACATGTGCTTCATGCATTTCCCTAGTAACAGGTCAATTAAACAAATTAGTTTGTGCCTCAAGGCATGGGAGTGCCAATTTGTTAAAGGCCATTAGTTCCCTCATCCTCCCCATAAGGTCACCTATCATTGATTTCAGAATGATAACCTCTGCCTCTAGATCGCTGACAATGACATGGGCACTGGGGATAATGTTTGAAATGTTATTAGTTTGTTTGTGGTAAATGTCTCAGTGCAGATGTCCCTAGTTTTAATGGGGCTCTGTAAAGGAGCAAATTGATTACTACATACAATTGGCAGATCTACGATGCCATTAGATTGTGTGTCAGAATGTATTTCAGGGTGAATTGTGACTGCTGCTTCTAGGTATGTATTTAACTGTTTAGTAATGAATGCAGGATCCGTTTTATTCTTGGGCATCGAGAACATCTTGGGTATAGTTTGATTTGTACCATGGTGAATGGGATTAGAGGGGTCGTTAGGGTTGCTTGAACCCACCTCTCCCTGTTCACATCTAGAATATCCTCACACTCAACCAGGAGGCTGTCTATATGGTCAAGGACACAATTACTTCCTGCATCTTAACTAATTTCTTCGCTTTCTTGATTTTCACTGCGCTGGTCCACCCCCACCCTCTGTAGCCTTCCTTATGGCCATTGGACTAGAGGAACAGGAGGAAGAGCTGCTGCAAATGATGACCTTTCTAAACTACCACTGTGGCAGTTGGTCAACCTTGGGGCTATTGTGCCTTCACTGATCTTAAAATCCTCCCAATAGGTAGCATACATACAGGTAGATAATTTAACAGTGGTAATACCTTATAGTCCAAAGAAGCAAACGTTAGGGGGATGGCCCAGCCCAGCCTTTTCCGGGCTCTGATGGGCGCAGACGGGCCCGCCCTTGGCACAGGTTCTGCCCGGGTGCGGCCGGGCCCGCCCACGTGCCTCCCGCGCTGCGGGAGAGTTCCTGCGCCTTTATGGCATGTCAGGAGCTTGGCCCAGCCCCCTTCCGGCGTGAATATGAAATGAAGAATGAGCAAAGAAGACTTACAGCCTTACTTTTTACCTGTAGGGCCTTCATAGTCTGTGGCTTCCCTAAAGAGAGGTAAGAAAAAAAGGCACTGATAATTAGTAAAACCTGCAGACACCTGTCTACCTGTCTTCACTTGTGTAACTAATAGCGGCAATGCAATGTGGCTTCAAGAAGGAATCATCCTTACCTCGGACAGACAAGAGACCAGAGGAGTAACCTTCAACCCTGTCCAGTCCTTGACAAGGTGGCACATTAATCTTTGCAGTAAGCACTAAATTTACCATGTTCTATTTTAAGATTTGGCAGCTTTTAAACTAACCCTGGGCGGCAAATTCCGTTCCGCTCGCGGAACTTGCGAAATTTCGGCATTTCCGCGTTCCGCGCGGAACGCGGAAATGTCGAAACTTCCGCGATCCGCGAGCGGAACGGAATTCGGGTATAAATAAAGCAGGTGCCCGAGTTGAAGCTCAAATTCTGTGAGCGAGGTTGTGGCTAAGCAGATGTGCCTTCTCTCCATTTCTACCCTGAAAAGTTAGCTGTAATCCTTGATGGAGGTCTTTGCATCCTTGATTTTCTCGAGCGCAATCCTCGTGTAGTTCCTGTGTTACCAGGAGGTTCCTTCTCCTCGTCTGCCGCTGAGATCCTGCTCTGACCCTTTATAAACAAGAGGCATGTGAACGGGCCTAGAAGCCCCGCCCCACATACACTAGCGGTATGCAACATCTACCCGCCCTTTGCCCAGAATGAAGGACAGCTTAATCGAAGGACCCCGGTGATTTTCTCGAGCGCAATCCTCGTGTAGAATTCGTGAGCGTGGTTAAACAGATGTGCCTTCTCTCCATTTCCAACGTGAAACGTTAGCTGTAATCCTTGATGGAGGTCTTTGCATCCTTGAATTTCTCGAGCGCAATCCTCGTGTATTTCCTGTGACCAGGAGGTTCCTTCTCCTCGTCTGCCGCTGAGATCCTGCTCTGACTCTTTATAAACAAGAGGCATGTGAACGGGCCTAGAAGCCCCGCCCGTTTGGCCTCGCCCCACATACACTAGCGGTATGCAATGTCTTCTCTCCCTTTCCCCACTATGATGGACAGCTTAATCAAAGGACCCCGGTGCTTTCGGCGCGGTGGCAAAGTTACAGACACACAGGTCACTGGGGAAAATTCTTCAGGTCCTTTACGCAGCTGTAGTGTAGGAAAGGAAAGGCACTATACATTTACCCAACGAGGTAGCACTTACTGATTAGCCAGTAGAAAGTACTCCAGCTGAGTAGAGGTATTGCACAAAACGGAGGCATCTTCTTGGATAAATATGCAGGGTAGGTGTGCAGAATTCGTGAGCGTGGTTAAGCAGATGTGCCTTCTCTCCATTTCCAACGTGAAAAGTTAGCTGTAATCCTTGATGGAGGTCTTTGCATCCTTGATTTTCTCGAGCGCAATTCTTGTGTAGAATTCGTGAGCGTGATTAAGCAGATGTGCCTTCTCTCCATTGCCACCCTGAAAAGCTAGCTGTAATCCTTGATGGAGGTCTTTGCATCCTTGATTTTCTCGAGCGCAATCCTCGTGTAGTTCCTGTGACCAGGAGGTTCCTTCTCCTCGTCTGCCACTGAGATCCTGCTCTGACCCTTTATAAACAAGAGGCATGAGAACAGGCTAGTAGCCCCGCCCCACATACACTCGCGGTATGCAACGTCTTCCCGCCCTTTCCCCACTATGATGGACAGCTTAATCAAAGGACCCCGGCGCTTTCGGCGCGGTGGCAAAGTTAGACACACAGGTCACTGGAGACAATTCTTCTTGTCCTTTGCAGCTGTAGTGTAGGAAAGGCACTATACATTTTCCCAACGAGGTAGCACTTACTGATTAGCCAGTAGAAAGTACTCCAGTTGAGTAGAGGTATTGCACAAAACGGACTCATCTTCTTGGATAAATATGCAGGACAGGATTCATTCTGGGCTGGCACGATGCTCCTGTCACAAAAATTAAACCTCAACAGGAAGCACTTACAGATATAAAGGGGCGCAGCAAAATCTCCGCGAGCACGCGAAATTCCGCGTGCTCGCGGAGATTTTTTGCCGTTTTGCGGAATTTCGCGGAACACAATTCCGCAAATTCCGCCCACCCTTATTTTAAACCTCAAAGCAATGGAGATATGCCTAGTATGAGGTATTTAATTTATCTATAAGTCCCTTGTAGAGTGGTATACCATATACCCAGGGCCTGTAAATTAAATGGTCCTAGTGGGCCTGCAGCACTTATTGTGCACTCGATTAAGTAGCCCCTTAAAACATTTCCCAGGCCTGCCATTGCAGCCTGAATTCAGTTTTAAATTGTCTGTTCAGCTTGGCAATAAAATACCCTTGCTAGGCCTTAAACTTCCCCTTTATTGCATATATGTCACCTCTAAGGTAGGGTGTATTGAAAGCAAAATCTTGGACATGTACTTTTAAGATTTACATTTCCTGGTTTGAATAAAACTCCTAACTTCATTTTACACTACTTTGAGGCCGCCTGTCCTACGAGATAACATTAGGTTGCCTTATTGCACTTAATAAGTGCTAACATTTGATTGAGGTAAGCATTTGATGTTCAGTATCTATGAATTAGTAAATAAAAATCCTCTTTAGTGGTAAAGTTGGATTTTAAATAACATTTTTGAAAATGACACTTTTAGAAAGTTGCTTGGCCTTGCTATTTGGTGCCTGCAGCCTATCCTAAGTCACATGACTGGGTGTAGTTAGCAGTTGGACTTTGTTAATTCCTCCCAGACTGCCACGCAATAGAGGAATTATATGTGCTGGGATGGGCCATCAACTGGCAGGATGGAGGGGCGCAAATTAAAATGTACTCTGTCTTTCTAAATTTGTGTGGAATCTTTCTTCTGTTGTGTTTTCACTTTATTACTGTTTGTGTGCTGCATAAATACTTACATATCATCTCTAAGTTAAGCCTGACTGCTTTTGTGCCAAGCTACCTGGGGGATAAGCAGAGGTTAATTTAGTGAGTTTTGTGGTTCACCCTGACAGGGACTGCGGGTGTTGCTTGAACAGGAGTCACCCCCCATTCAACCAATAATTTCTCACACATTGTGTAAAATGGCCTTGAAAAGAGTTTGAGTTTGCTTCTGGTATAGGCTGTAATCTGCACAAATGCACTTGAATGTTCTACTGCGGTTAGTTTATATTTTCAATGCCTGTATTTTAAAAATAAAGGGAGAATATTTACTAATGAGCCCTATCTATGTGTTCTCTGACTCTGAATATTTAAGGAATGCAACTTATTCTCATGACCTTGAGACATAAAGCTACATCAGGGCACCAACGATGTTTTAGTGTGGTGTTAAATTCCTGCATGCTAAAAGGTTCTTGTAATACTCAGAGAAATTCAGCAGTTCTATCATGACTGTTAACATTAATGCATTTGTATAGTTGGCACTTCTGTCTACAGGATGGAAAATAATGCACCGCTGGGTACAGTTAAAACTCTTGGCTGGAGTGTGTTAATGTCCTATGATTCCCATCCAAGATATAAAAAAACAGCCAACCATACCAAACAAGTATACATTCAGTCGTTTTCTATAGCAGCATAGTTGATTACATACGACACCCTTAAGACAAATCTGATAACAGCCAGCATTTACTGGATGCTAAAAAAAATAACCAAAGTCTGCTCACCCATTAACCTTGAGGTCGACTTTCAATGTATTGGATGCCATTTTGATGCATCTAATTATCTTGGTGCACTTTACAGCAAGTTGGAGTAAAGTAGTAATTTAGTCAGATGCTGAAATTGAAAGAAGAAAACAAAGTTTCAATTACATTCTACAAGAAATGCCTGTTCGCTGATGAAGCTACACATTCTGTGACGCGACTCAAACTCACTCATCAATGATGTGCAACTCAATTGCATTAAGGTCCATTTCTGCCATTTTACAATTATTTTAGGGAACTAAAGCTAATATAGACATTATTTGTATCTATAACATCTCATATTGTTAAAAAATTATTAATTTATACTTGAAAATACACATTAAATGGATTTAACTACATTGCTGCTTCCAAAGCACTATTGGGTAGTTTTATTACAGTAACCAGCTATTTGAAGTGCAGCTTTTGTGTCATTTTGCAACAGCTGAAAACTGTTACTGCTGTCACGAACGATAGCGAATGCTCTATTACTTACCGGTAATCTTCATTCCTCCGGGTCCCGTTGTCCTCGTCCCATTCATTAAAAAGTGGAGATAATCATCTCCCGACAGAAAAAAGAAAAGAGGAATGCTGGGACCCTAACCCTAGCCCCTCCCACTGGGAGTACATAAGCAGTACTTACCCAGCATTCCGTCTGAACAACCAAGCCCCCATAGGAAGTACGGCCGTCCGGGAGGGAGGGCGGGGCGTATGAATGGGACGAGGACAACGGGACCCGGAGAAATGAAGATTACCGGTAAGTAATAGAGCATTACCCCCAGGTCCCTTATGTCCTCGTCCCATTCATTAACAAAGTGGAGAATACCAAAGCAGAAAACCCGGCCTTCCAAACCCGCAAGCACCCCCAGGATACCACACCAAAGGCAGCAACCCAAGGGAAGCAAAAGGGAGAACCGCAGGAAACAGCAGGCAGAGCACCCAGACAGGAAAGCACCCCACCAAAGCAGGGTCGCACCCACCAAAACAAATGGGAGACAACCAAGCCGAAGAAGAGGACAACCCACAGAGGGCAGTCCGCACACACCAGGAGCCCCCCCGCGAACAAGGAATGGGGTGAACACAGCAAACAAAAACACCAACATAGACCGCCCACAACAAAAGGACAGCGAGGAGGTCACACAAAGAAGAAGACCCCCAGCGGCCCAACCGGCCAGCAAGCCAGAACAGGCCAGCAGGGAAACAACCAAGAATCGGAAACCAGGACCAAGGAAAACCGAAGGCGACAGCAAGGAGGCAGCCAACCAGAGAAACAGGAAACAGAGGACCCAGGCCAACCAAAGGGAAACCCCAACCTGCCAAATGGAGGAGAGCACGCCAAAAGAGCTACCAGGCCAAAAAGGAAGCCGAAAAGGAGGCACCCCAAAGAGACTCCAAGGGCAAAGCCCCAGAAGGGAAACAGGTGCCAAAGAAACCAACACCCTGGACCACAGCGGACCAGAGAAGAAGAAGAAGCCCCAACTGGACACGACCAAGGGAGCCCACCGGACAAAAAGGCCGACAAGCCCAGCACCACCAGGCAGGCACAAAGGACCCTGCAGCAGCACAGACACAGAGCAAGCCCCAACAAGAAAGAAGGGAAGCCCCGACAGAGAAATGGACACACAAGCAGCCCCAAAAGGGGAAAAAAGGAAGGCCCCACAGCCCCCGACGCAACACAGCACGAAGGGCGAAAAGGGGCCAACCAGAGGACAAACCCCAACACCACCGGACAGCCACACCGGAAAATGGAAAAAAAGGAAAGAGGCCAGGGCCAGCCAACACGGCACAGGCACAAACCCAAAGAACCACCCCAGGGCAGGACCACCCAGATCAAACCAAGAAGGAGGGAAGCACCGGCCAGGCACCAGCCCCAACCCTCCCCACCAGAACGACCAGGCCCCCAGAGAGCCCAGAGGACAAAACCTCCGAAACCCCACAGAGAAGGACCAGGCCCCAGGAAAGAACGGCCAGCAACAACCACCAGAGCAGCCATACGACAACCACCAAGCACCCCGTCTGGGAGGCGGAGGGACAGCCAGAGCCCAGGAACAGGCCAAGAGCCAGCAAAGGCCAAGGTACACACAAGAAAGCCGGGGAAACAGGAATACAACCCCAGGAATGCCACCCCACAAGGCCCAGAGAGCCAGAAGGGAGCAGGCCTGAGAACCCAACAGAAAACAGACTCCGAAAGAACTCCAGGAGGACCAGGCAGCCAGACCCCATCCAAACTGAAAAGGACAGGGTAAGAGTCAGAGACCAAAACTCCAGGAGGCCAAACGCCCCACAAGAAACAAGGCCCCAGCCAAACCAGGGACCGACAGGAAACGCCAGAGCAGCAGGGGCAGACGAGACCAACCCCCAAGGCCACAAAGTCCA
This sequence comes from Calotriton arnoldi, assembly GCA_963921515.1. Lineage (NCBI taxonomy): Eukaryota > Metazoa > Chordata > Amphibia > Caudata > Salamandridae > Calotriton > Calotriton arnoldi. Next base: position 1,319,890 of record CAWUFW010004481.1, on the reverse strand, counting down.
GGGCAGAAGAAAAGCCAGCCATAGACGCCCTCAAAGAGACCAGGCAGACAGTCGACCAAACAACAGACAGGCCAGCAAAGACCGGTGACAAACATCCCGGAACCCGCACAGGCCCGGAAGGGACGGGACAGAGCCAACGGGCCAAAACCCAAAACCCCCGACCCCAAGGGGAGGGAAACGAACCTGTAAAACCAGCCAAGCCAGAGAAGCAACAGAAGCCAAGGCAGAAGCCAAGCAGACCGCCCAGGCCCACAAACACCACAGCCCAGCATCCACCAAGGGAGGGTAGGAGCAGGGGAAGAAAAAAAACAGGGCAGAACCCAGACAACAGAGCGCCAAGCAGACAGGAAGCCAGGGCCGAAGCCAAGCAACCCGCACAACCAGAAGGACCCAGCGACCCAACCCAACCCACAACCGAGGACGGCCCCAAACGGGGAAGGCCCCAGCAGGGCACAGGCGAAAGCAAAGGCCAGGGAGGGCCAGAAGCACAAAGCCCCCAACCAACCCCCCCAAACCACAGCAACCAGCCCTGGGAAACCAGCAGCCAAGCAGGCAGGCAACCCAAGGGGCAGGACAAACACCCTGTGACCGCCCCACCCAAACAGAGGGAGGGGGGCACAGAGAGACAGACACCGCCAAGGAGAGCGGGCCCCCCAAAAAAGGGGGGGCACGCAGGGAAGACAGGAGCAGCCCCCCAGGCAGAAGACCAGTGCAGCTGGAAAGGGGAGGCCCAGGCCACAAGGGGCAAAACCAGCCCACCCCAGCAAGAGCCAGGAAACGACCACCAAGGGAACAGCCACCCACAGGCGGAGACCACACAGCCAGAGACCACAGGACCGGGCCGAAAGCCCAAACCCAACAGAGCAGAGGAGAACAGCCGGAAGCAGAAGCCGAGAGCACCTGACCACCCAGGCCCGCACAAGCAGGCCACAAACCAGCCCCGACCCACTAAAAAAAGGCTGAGACCAGAACAGACCAGGGACCAGCAGGCAAACCCCGCCGGAGGCAGGGAGGGCCCGATGAAGAAAAAGTCCCCAAGAGGCCCCCCCACAGGAGGAACAAACACCACCACAGCCAGCAGCAACCCAAACCAGCACCACACCCAGCAACCAGGCAAAACCGTGAGTGGACAAGGCAGCAAAGATGCAGCCCAAAAACCACCCACAGAGGGGTCAGAGTCCACAGCCCCTGCAAACACAGGCAGGCACCCATCCAGGGAACAACTGGGACAGAACACGCAGAGAGAGTTGACCAAACAACCAGGCACACCCCAGGAGGAATACCGAAGCAAAGGCAGGGAGGACCAAAGGACCACCCCAAGAGGAAACGCGGCACAGGAGCGGCAAGGGAAGCGACCAGGCGAGGAACCCGGACACCCAGGAGGACGAGCCAGGAACCCGCAGTGCCAGCACCAAAGGCAAGATAGAAGAGGCTAAACGCCACCGCAAGCGGTCGACCCAGGAGGCCAAAACCACCACGCTGCCCACACCCGCAGGAGGCAGGCCCAGCAGATACAGAACAAGACCCCCCGTCCCACGAAGAGACGAACCCCGCAAGAGGGAAAGAAGAACGATCCCAGAAACGGGAACCACAGGAGGAGCACAAGGCAACCAGAGCGCAACCAGGCAGCCAGCAACAGCATACAGAGGAAACAGCCCCGGCAGGCAGAACAGGAACAAGGCCCCCACCCCAGGCCGCCAAGGACCAGGACACCAAAGACCAGGACGCCGAGGAGCCACAACTATCGCAAAGGGGAAGAAACAGCGCAAAAGACCATGACCAGAAACCCAGACCGAGCGCAGCAGGCAGAAGCCACAGCAAGGAGGGACCCGGTCAGGGCTCGAGGGACCACGAGCCGAGCCAAAGACCGTCACGAGCCATGCCCGACCGAACTCGGATGGCAACCGCAGAGGGCAGCAGGGGAGGCAACCGCCCAGAACCCATAGCACTCAAACAGGCAACGCACGCACCCACAGAGCCAAATGTGAGCCAGCGGCGTCCGGCACACACCACAGGCACTGAAGCAGCAACAGCAGTCAAGTGCAGGAGCACCAGGGAAGGACACAGTCAATCACAGCAGGCACTGGAAGAGCAAGTGAGCCACCAGTAACACCGGATGGTGAGCTGATGCCGAAATCGAACTGCAACCCCAGCTCCGAAGCCGGCAGCAACGGCCAGTACACCACAACTCCCCTACAACAAGAAGCAACAGGCAACTAGAAAGAAAGCACCAAAGCCCATAATGCGACCCCAGAAACCACAGGAGCAACAGACTGCAACTGCAACGTAACAGACAGCTCCCCCAGTGCCAAAAACGCCAGAGAGGAAGCAAACGTCTGACTGCCAAAGTGGGGAACCTGCCTCATCCGCATGGGGCATCCCTCCCTTACAAACCAAGGCGGGCTAGCTGTCTAGAAAAAGCATGGAGCAGCCAGGAGACGCCGGGGAAGGAACCCAGGGCCTCAGATATGCGAAGCATGCACTCCATCACCGAGCCACATCCCCACTGTGGCAGGGACAGGCAGAGCAGCAGGCAGCCGGAGCAAGCCCGCAACAATCCAGGCATGGCAGCAGCAAGGACGCGCGGCAAGGACCCAGGAGAGAATCCGCCGCGAACAGGTTGCACCAGCTCACAGGGTGGGTAGGAGAGCCACGTGCTCGTCCTCCGTAGGGAACAACAGGGGAAGCAGCTGTCCGCGACCTCGGTATGCAGAAGGAGGCGCAAGCACAGAAAGAGAAAAAATAGAAACCGCTATGAGGGACTCACCCGGAAGGGGGAGGCGGAGACAGGAACAAGGCCCCCCCTTTCAGCCGCAGCCAGCCCAAGGCACCCGAACACAACCCCACCTGGGCAGGGGGAAACAGGAAGGCATAGGAACCAGGCAACACGGCTCGTCTTACATCGGGCCAGGCCCCAGGAAGAAGAGCCCAGCAATCCGGAAGGACTCGGGAGGCCGGTGCACCAGCCGCAAAGGGCCGGCCGCCATGCAAGAGTCTGCCGGGAAAACCAAGCCTCCCAGCAAGCCCGGCAGGCTGGGAGGCAGAGCACCAGACACCCCGACCACACAACCAGGCAGCCGGACGGGGAATTCCAAGGAAGAAAGCCACTCAAGCCCAGCAGGAGCAGCACCAGCATCCACATCCCAATTCTGTCGACAGACAGAAAAAAAGAACAGGCGGAATGCTGGATAAGTACTGCTTATGTACTCCCAGTGGGGGGGCTAGGGTTAGGGTCCCAGCATTCCTCTTTTCTTTTTTCTGTCGGGAGATGATTATCTCCACTTTGTTAATGAATGGGACGAGGACATAAGGGACCTGGGGGTAATGGAGTGTTGATGCTTAGTTGCAGTCCCCCATCAGAAACCCAACCCCGGCTATTTTCATGCCCGCCACCCCACAATGTACACAGTTTGTGAGTCCAATCTCCCAACCTCCCTGGACAAGTATTTTTGTTTTGCCCTTCTTCCATACATCATCTCCAAAGCAAGCTGTGGCTGAGCCCCTACGAGGTCGAAATAACCTGATTCAAAAATATTTTTGTGAGGAATCCCTAGAGTCACATAACAGAAACATAACAGCGATGAAAATATAGGTTACTATTCCCAAAACAATTTAGTTAAAAAGATTAAGATATGTTGGTTAAAATGAGACCAAACACAATTAAAATAGGATCTGAGGATAACAAAAAAAACAAGTTGGTTAAAAAGAAAAATTGGATTAGAAATTCAAAGCAAGTCAACAGATGGGATGACCATTACCTAGGTATCTCATGTGACTGACCAGCGAATCTGGGAGCTCGGATGTAGGCTATTGGTGTGCACTGGTTAAGATCAATGGAGGGCTAGGATCTCAACGGGAAGAAGGCCAGGCAACAGTTTGTCCCTATGAATTCTTTTACTTTCGTACTTTGTCCCTTTTTTTAAAGTCCGGTGTCCTCAGCAGTGCAAAGATGGGTTCAGGAGCCGGGCAGGTCTGCGCAAACCGTAACACCTTTTTGTGTTGCAGTTGGAACCTGGAATTCAGTTAAATTTAAAGTTTTATTGTTCAATATCTTTATTTAATGAGGTGCACTTATACAATCATTTTCATCTACTTGATTTTTCACAGTAGATGTTCAAGAAAGAGGAACTTTTTTATTCATTTTCAGACTGTCATTTTAAATTCAAAAATGTTCTTGTCACTTGCCGTTTTCTGTATTTATGTTTTTAATTCTGAGGTACAGGGCCAAGTTATTCTCCCCATCTTAGGTGATCCTAGCTTTAGTAGAGATCAATATGTACATAATGAAATAGGAGTGACTTTGAAATGAATATTTCTGCTTCTAAGCCAAGCCACAAAATGGTTCATACTGGAAATACAAATAGTCAGAAGGGGTCCCAGAAGGGCTGCGGATAGATTGAGGTCAATTTAGGAGATCGGTAGAATTGCCTGTAGAAGGATACAAACAGTCCACTGTAAAATGCTCCGTAGGATAAAAATGTGTTTTTTTTTCTCCAAAATTGCAGTATAGGACGGACATAACTCGTTCACTTTATTTAAAAGTAGAGAACTTATGCTTCATTGCGCCCATTTGGTGGGTACTCCTGCTTGGAGACAGCCACAGTGCTGCATACAATAAGAGCTGTCATTATAAACAAAGGCTCAGTGTCAAGTGTAGCCTGAGAAAGGCACTTAAAAAGAGAACCAAAACAAACCGTTCTGAAGTTTGAGACAGTGGATTTATAGCCCCTGTCTTTAAAATGTGTATAAAAGTGGAATTCAAAGCACTCACTTTGTTTAAGGCCCGAGTTTTTCTTGACCAAAGAAGTGAGTTCTCTGCAGAGTACTCAATGGGAATCTGCCATCCTGCAGAAATCTAAACAGTAGGCCTGGTCCTGCAGGCGGAGGAACTATCAAAGAAGAGAGCCTAACGTGTTCCTGGTGTGTGGAGCAACTAGAGAAAGCCGGCGGCATCAGAGAGTGAAGCCAGGAATAACCCATGTCATTACTGGATCCCCCAGTCTTCTCTTTGTGGTGCCTACCTGAGAACTGCCCAAACAACTGGGTAAACACCATTTACGACGAATGCATTACAACGCATGACATTACCCCGCATTTTTTACTCTGCAAAATCTTTTACAATGCAGAGCTTTACACCGCAAACCATTACAACGCATTCCCCAAAGCAACGCCCCAGTGGAGTTAGAATAGTAAATTGCGTTGTAATGGGGAATGCGTTGTAATGGATTGCGTTGTAAACCCCTGCATTGTAAAAGATTTTGCGGAGTAAATGCGTGCGAAGTAAAGTGTCCTATTCAAACAGCTGCCCTAAATCAAGTGTGGTTTTGTCCGGTGTCAGCCAGTAGAGAACTTATGCTTCATTGCGCCCATTTGGTGGGTACTCCTGCTTGGAGACAGCCACAGTGCTGCATACAATAAGAGCTGTCATTATAAACAAAGGCTCAGTGTCAAGTGTAGCCTGAGAAAGGCACTTAAAAAGAGAACCAAAACAAACCGTTCTGAAGTTTGAGACAGTGGATTTATAGCCCCTGTCTTTAAAATGTGTATAAAAGTGGAATTCAAAGCACTCACTTTGTTTAAGGCCCGAGTTTTTCTTGACCAAAGAAGTGAGTTCTCTGCAGAGTACTCAATGGGAATCTGCCATCCTGCAGAAATCTAAACAGTAGGCCTGGTCCTGCAGGCGGAGGAACTATCAAAGAAGAGAGCCTAACGTGTTCCTGGTGTGTGGAGCAACTAGAGAAAGCCGGCGGCATCAGAGAGTGAAGCCAGGAATAACCCATGTCATTACTGGATCCCCCAGTCTTCTCTTTGTGGTGCCTACCTGAGAACTGCCCAAACAACTGGGTAAACACCATTTCACGACGAATGCATTACAACGCATGACATTACCCCGCATTTTTTACTCTGCAAAATCTTTTACAATGCAGAGCTTTACACCGCAAACCATTACAACGCATTCCCCAAAGCAACGCCCCAGTGGAGTTAGAATAGTAAATTGCGTTGTAATGGGGAATGCGTTGTAATGGATTGCGTTGTAAACCCCTGCATTGTAAAAGATTTTGCGGAGTAAATGCGTGCGAAGTAAAGTGTCCTATTCAAACAGCTGCCCTAAATCAAGTGTGGTTTTGTCCGGTGTCAGCCAGTACCACTATGAACTAGGGCTGCTAATGCAAGAATACTTAGAAAACACAGTGCCGTTGTGCGAGCATGTTTAGCCTGAGAGGCTGCCATAGCATGTTGGGTTTATAAACCTGGTCAGCTGTGGAGGTAGCAAATGTTGGAAAAGCTGAGCCAATGCACCCAGACCTTCTGTTGTGCATTCACCAATGACATAGTCATTCAATAGAGGCTACTACGAAGACAGAAAGTATAGATGGTTTCTGTTTTGCCACCCAACCTGCAAGAACTGGCAACTAGTCATCATAAGGCTTCACCTGCAAGCTGAGCAGAAGGACTGTGATGCGCTCCAAGAAAGTTGAGCTCAAGAACTGGAGTCTTTCAGCCCAAAGTAAACGAGTGGTAAGAACAAGAGACTGAGTTGCGCTCCTAAGCTGCACTGGGGGAGGGGGGATAACAGCAATATAAACTGCACATGTGGCTAATTCATGCTTCTGTCACCAGATACTCAAAAGTGTACCTTGTAGGGAATCCTGGGTGGAACAGGACTCAGGAGTGTTTGCCGAATTCTGAAGGACGCAACCAGGGATACAACCCTGGATTTGCTAATCACAGCTGAATTGTGTAGTATTTAGCTCAAATGGATTATTAGTGTACTTGATTTTGTTAAAGGACAAGCACTGGGCTGGACATTAATTTATTGTTTCTGTTGGTTGATTGTTGAGCTCTGACCCCCCCCCACAGTACTTCTCTGAGGAGCCTGCAACTGCTTATAGTCAATGCCATGAGAGATGTGTGGAAAGGGTTATACTTAGCCCACTTTGCAGATCCAGAGTAGGATGGACCCTAGGACACCAGTGACACATGACTTCAACTGTTGCAGCCACTCACCTGAAACGCAGGCCATCTGCAGCAGTGATAAATGTCCCCCGAGACACCTTTTTGACACTACCGTAGGTGCACAGGAGTCTCAGCAGGTTCCAGAAAGGGATGGGGGTTTGGAAGAGAGAAAAAAAGCACTGCAACACCTTGCCGCTTGGTCCAGCCGGGCACCCGGTTCTTCTGGAGTGCAAAGGGTCAGTGGTCCACCAATCAGTGTTCTACAAGTAAACAAGATACACACACATTAGTAACACACCTTACACAGAATGTTTAGGGCACACTGAGAGTATTGGTAATATTCACACATATCACCTTATAACTCTATGGGGAGATTACCCTGTTAATCACCTCTCTTCACTATATTGTGATATTTCATTTCCGGTCAGAAGTCCAATGTCAGGGGAAAAACACTACAAGTGAAGTTCTAGGTGCTCTGGGAGCAAAGGAGTAACTTCTCAAGATCTCACTGCACAGTGAACAACTGGTTCCTTAACAACACACAATGCAAGAATGTTTCTAAATGCTCTGGACGTTCAGGAGCTCAGTCTTAATGTTCTCAAGCACATTGCAGCAGTGGCGGATGGTGATATTTGAAAGTGGTGGGCGTAAAACAATTGTCGTACTGCACTGTGGCGTGCGAGCGTAGCGAGTGTGCCTGAACAACCTACGGAGGGTTCGGGGGGGTTCTCCCCCCAAGAAAATTTTGAAAAAAGAGTGAGCAAATGGTGCATTTTCAAGCAAATTTGAGAAAGCAGGAAGGTGTCAACCACTGCACTTTGCAAACAGATAGCAAGGAATGCGGGTCTCTCATAATTAGAAACTACTGCACATCACGACCTAGAGGGACGGTGTGCACTGTACAGCATGAGAGAGGCTATTAATGGTAAGCCGTGGGCACACAGTGCACGAGGCGCTATAGATACAGTGCACATTGCAAACAGGTGGCAAGGGATGCAGGTCATAACGCATAGATAGAAACTGCTGCACATCATGACCTAGAGGGTCAGTGCGCACTTTACAGCAAGAGAGATTAGTAATGGTAATCCGCGGGCACACAGTGAACGAGGCGCTACAGATACAGTGCACACTACAAACAGGTGGCAAGGAATGCGAGTCATAGATAGAAAATGCTGCACATCACGAACTAGAGGGACGGTGTACACTTTGCAGCAAGAGAGAGAACGGTACAGCTTTACACACCCCGTTTACCAAGAGATAAATACAGTGTCTCCATAAGATGTTCCCAGTGTACACAGGTAGCAACGCATGCAGTGCAGAGGCCGCACAGACAACACTGTACATCAGGAGATGCCTGTGTGTAACTTGCCCTTATGAGCTACGCACACAGCAAATTAACAGGTACATGTACAGAGAATTCACAAACACTGTACGTCACAGCAAGAAGCACAGTGTACGTTGGCAGACTGTGTACTTTTGAACAAACACACAAAAAATCCGGACAAGAATACACTTAAACAAACACTCTTTACATCCGGAACAAGAGTACTTTTAAACAAACACACTACATCCGGAACAAGAGTACTTTTAAACAAACACTCTATACATCCGGAACAAGAGTACTTTTAAACAAACACACTACATCCGGAACAAGAGTACTTTTAAACAAACACACTATACATCCGGAACAGTGCCGCACAACTCTGAGCATCATGAACTAGAGCCCGTTGCGTTCATTGTACATTGTGAGACTGGGCACAATGCCCTTAAACACGTTGTATAACCTGAGTCCTGGCTACAATGTCCCCACCCCCCATAAACACTGTACACGATGATTGAGGTGTACTCCACAGTGTACATGAAAGAACGGTGCATAGTGCCAGCAGACATGGTACAGCGGTAGACAGAAGTACATTACCCCCACCTGCAGTATAGTGCTGTGTACCGTGACCTTACAGATCTCTGAGTGCTCCCGGAGGGGCCATGCTTGCAGTGTCTCTAGAGAACACACATCCAGAGGTACCATTTCCTTATAGATCTAAGTGCGCTCCCGGAGATGTCACGCCTACAGTGCCCTATAGAATACACTGCCAGCCCTACAGTGCTCTTATAGGGCCATGCCTACAGTGCCCTTCTAGAATATACAGCCAGCCTTACAGTGCCCTTATATATGCTCCCAGAGGGGCAGTACCTATTGCAGTCGCGGCCGGCAAAATGGGCGGGTGGGTTCTCGCGCGGGTGGGGGGGTGCGACGGTAATAATCAAAATAAAATAATAAACTTACCTTCCTCCGAGACCGCATCGCGCGCCACCGCCTCAGCTCCTGCTGCTCCTGGTGCGTTTTAGGCAGCCTCCCTCCTCCTGCTCCCGTAAGTCAATCACAACGTTGTGATTGCTGCGGCGTGGCAGAGAGCGCCCCAGCCCGGCGCCAGTAGGGAGGCCATTTTCTCTATGTAGGCTGCATGCAGCCTACATAGAGAAAATGGAGAGTGCGCATGACTGCTTTGGTCAGCCCTCGGGCCGACCAAACAGTCAGAGCCCATAACATTGGGCAAGCCACTCCCCCCTGCCCTCAAGCAGGACCTCCCACCGCCCGCCCCTAACCAGGCACTTCTGCTTTCTCGCAGTGCGAGAAGCAGAAACATACAATGGTAGTTTTACTGTGAGAAGTTGGCCTGGTATATGCTGTTCACTAGTTAAAGTGGACACCTTGCACCAGTACAATTCGACTCTTATGGTAGGTAGGTTTAAGACAACCTTTATAGAAAGCTATCCTAGTGGTAGCTGTGGAGAGCAGCCTTCAGGCTAAGTCTTGGAGGAATGTAAAGCAGCTTGTTTTACCACACAATCTCTTGAATCACCAAATGAAAAGACACCACACAGGTATATATATCAAATATATATGTATTTATTACTAAACAACTCTCTACTAATCTCTTGTGAGATTAGAAGACAGGAACATATGCATAAATCAACGTTTCACAGTAAATTAAGCACAAATATGGCTGGGGCCCTAGGGGCGTACCAGACCATATACTAAAAAAGAGACTTAAGAACAACGACTTGCAAAGAGACAAGGCCCAGGGCCTTCAGAAGTGCTGGGGCCTCACGAAACCACCCAAGGCAGGTAAGTAAAGGACCCACGGGGGACGCGTGCAGTGCGTGAACACAGGCGCGGATCGCCGTAGACTTCAATGGGGCAAGTCGCGGTTGGAAATTAAGAGTTTAAGGGCACTTCGGGAGTAGCTACAAGCAAGTCACTTACAGGATAAGTAGTTCTAGGGCTAACACCCACAGGAGCACCATAGTGCTGGAGTTACCTCACCCAGGGAAGCCGGGTGCATAGGTGTCCTTTGGTGTCGGGTCGCGGCGTCGTTTTCAATGGGAGCCAATGAAGACTTGCTGCTTGTGAAGCCAGAAGAAGTGTCTGGTGGAATCCAAGCCTGGATTCAGAAGAAGGAAGACCTGAAAGCAGAGGGGACAGTGTTCAAAGTCACTGGGCAGTGACCCGGGGCAAGGAAGATGAATGCCCACCGTCATTGACAGATTCAGGTCGTTCACAGGTGTCTTGACTCTTTGGTCACGAGGTCCAGGAGGCGTCGAGGACAACCAGGAGCTGGATTCGGCATGTACGACAAAGTCTGCAGCTGACTGCGGTGTCGGCGACCCGATTGGAGCCAACAAGCCTTGGTAGCAGCAAGTCTTGTGGAAAGCGTAAAAAGTCAATGGTACAGACCAGCAAGGTCTGGGGAACTCACCCAGCGAGGGTAAGTCAGGGCAGGCCTGGAGCAACTAGAGGAGCCCTTTGGTTCTGTAGAAAAGTCTTTAGGGGACCCACAAGCTTGCTGGCAAGGGATTGCAAAGACACCTCGGAAGGATTCCTTCAACAGGGGCCCACGGTCACTCGGGACGGGGTAGGCCTCTGATCTTCGAAGGGATTCCTGCTAGAGGCTGGAACCACATGTGTGCCAAAGCACAGATTCGGAGAATGTCGTAAAGGGGTTGCACCCAACAATAGTGCATGGTACCCAGGGACTGTGGTTCCTCATCACTCGTGGGGTCCACTGGCCTCAGCTTCACTGGGGACTCACAATGGCCTTGGAGAAGTCAGGAAATCTTTGTCTTGGGCTGCAGGGACCTCCGGCTCCGGCGGGAACGGCGTAGTTTGTGACCATCGTTTCAGTTTTTGGTGCCTGCCAAGCAGGGGAGTCACTCCTTGACTCCAAGGGAGATTCTTCAGTCTTCCAGAGGTAGTGGAACATCGAAGGTCCAGGATTCTTCTTCAGAGCGTCGTCCAGGGATATCTAGTTTGCAATGGCAAGGGTTCCCTACCTTATACTAAAAAGGAAGGGAGGGACTAGCTCTATGACACCACCTATGGGAGGGTCAGGGGAGTGGGTGGCTACACCCACTTCCCTTTGTCCAGTTTCGCACCAGAGCAGGTCAGGTAGCCCCTGAGCCGGTTTGAACTGGGGTATGCACAGAGGAGCCTTCTGCTCCCCCAGTGCAGGACTTCAAAGCACTCTAGGAGTGCACCCACCCAGCCCCAATACACTAAACCCTGTCTGGGAGGTGGTCACACCTCCCTGTGACAGGATACCTGTTGTTGGGCTTCCTCCACTGCGAGTTTCGGTCATCAGCAGGAGGGCAGCCCAGTGTCTGTGACTGGTGGCATCCATTTTGTGATGCCAGGGCTCTTCAGGATTCTACCGCTTTTCCACAGTAGGTACATGTCTATCCCTCTAGAAGGGTGGAATGCTACCCCCGCCGCCAGAACTGGCGGGGGGGGTAGTATTCCAAGATGTTTGACACCAAACACGACATGTTTCCGTGCAGCCATCCCAAAGTTAGCATTTAACGCGGGGTTATAATGCGCTTAAGAGTATATGGTCAGGCTGCACTACAAACAGCATCAGAGAAGGGTCTCCGAATGCTGCGGAGGGGCTCTGCTCATGCAGGGGCACCCTCTCACATAGGAACCAAGCACTCTGCCTTCAGGATTGATAAGGCCTGCCATAGGAGTGACTTATAGGTTTATATGTGTGTATTCTATGTAGTGATATAGGTAGCCTATATCACAGTAAGGAGTGCATTCACCACCTTACCCAGGCTGCAGTAGCAGACCTGTGGTGTCAGATTTAGTCTGCTTCCCAGGGGTGGCATAATACATGCTTCAGCCCCTGGTAGGCCTGTGAAGTACCTATGCCCTTGGCACCTAAGGTACCATATACTAGGGACTCATAAGGTACCACAGTATCCAATCACTAGTGCACCTAGAGTGCACTCCAAGTCGTTTAGAGAGAACAGAGAGGCTGGGGCCCTGATTGGCAGGGTCCCAGCCTGACTATAGCCAGAAACCAGTGTAAACATCAGAAAAAAGTGGGGGCAACATAAGAGGCAGATCCTACTCTCCTACACAACCCCCCAAACGCAGGGACACTAAACTAACCTTGACCAGTTGAGTCTTTGTGCTCTAAGTGGAAATACCTTGAGAGTCCATCTGCATTGGCATGTTGGGTCCCAGGCCTATGTTCCACTGTATAGTCCATCCCCTGTAGGGAAATGGACCACCTCAAAAGTTTTGGGTTTCACCTTTCATCTGTTTAAGCCATAGGAGGGGCTTGTGGTCAGTCTGAACTATGAAGTGAGTGCCAAACAAGTATGGCCTCAGCTTCTTCAGGGCCCACACCACAGCAAAGGCCTCCCTCTCTATAGCTGACCAACGTTTCTCCCTAGGGGTCAGCCTCCTGCTAATAAAAGCTACTGGCTGGTCTTGACCTTCATCATTCAGTTGAGACAGTACAGCTCCCACACCCAGCTCAGAAGCATCTGTTTGGACAATGAACTTTTGGTGTAGTCTGGACTCTGTAAGATGGGGGCAGTGCACATGGCCTGCTTTAGGTCTTCAAATGCCTTCTGACAGATAGCTGTCCACTGAACCTTTTTTGCCATTTTCTTTGAGGTCAGATCATTCAAGGGGGTCACTATAGATCCATATCCCTTCACAAACCTCCTATAGTACCCAGTCAGGCCTAAGAAGGCTCTCACCTGTGTCTGGGTGGTTGGAGCAACCCATTCCATTATGGTTTGGATTTTACTCTGTAAAGGCTGAACCTGGCCTCCACCCACAAGGTGGCCCAGGTATACAACCTGACTCTGCCCTATCTGGCACTTAGTGGCCTTGATAGTGAGGCCTGCTTTCTGCAGAGCCTCCAAAACATTTCTGAGGTGGACCAGGTGATCCTGCCAGGAGGAACTAAAGACAGCAATATCATCTAGATAAGCTGAGCAATAAGTTTCCATCCCTGCCAGAACTTTGTTCACCAACCTCTGAAAAGTGGCAGGTGCATTTTTCAATCCAAAGGGCATCACCACAAAGTGGTAGTGACCCACCAGGGGTCGAAAATGCTGTTTTGGCTTTTGCATCATCAGCTAACCTGATCTGCCAGTAGCCAGCTGTTAGGTCAAATGTACTCAGATACTTGGCTGAGGCCAAAGTATCAATCAGCTCATCTGCCCTTGGTATGGGATAGGCATCAGTCCTGGTGACTGCATTGAGGCCTCTGTAGTCTACACAAAACCTCATTTCTTTCTTACCACCCTGGGTATGAGGCTTGGGTACTAGGACTACTGGGCTAGCCCAAGGGCTATCTGAAGGCTCACTTACACCTAACTCCAACATTTTCTGGACTTCAGTCCTGATACAGTCCCTGACATGGTCAGGTTGCCTGTAGATTTTACTCTTGACAGGCAGACTGTCCCCAGTGTCCACCTCATGGGTGCACCAGGTAGTCTGACTAGGGGTCAGGCTAAACATATGTCTGTACTGCTGCAGAACTTGTCTGCACTCAGTTTGCTGATGGGCAGTGAGGCTGCTTGTCAAAGCAACACCATCTACTGACCCATCATCAGAGTTCTGTGAGAGCAGGTCAGGGAGAGGGTCACTCTCCTCCTCCTGTTCCTCATCAGTTGCCATGAGCAAGCCCATGTCAGCCCTGTCAACATATGGCTTTAATCTGTTGACATGGAGCACCCTCAGGGGGCTCCTGGGAGTTCCAAGATTCACCAGATAGGTGACTTCTCCCTTTTGCTCAACTATTGTATGGGGGCCACTCCATTTGTCTTGGAGGGCTGCTGGGGCCACAGGCTCCAACACCCACACTTTCTGTCCTGGCTGGTACACAGTCAGCACAGCCTTTGGTCATGCCAAGCTTTTTGTAATTCTTGGCTGGCCTCCAGGTTTTTGGATGCCTTTTTCATGTATTCGGCCATCCTGGAGCGGAGACCAAGTACATAGTCCATCACATCCTGTTTGGGGGGTTTGAGAGGTAACTCCCAGCCCTCTTTTACCAAACATAATGGACCTCTTACAGGATGCCCAAACAGAAGCTCAAATGGGCTGTAACCAACCCCCTTCTGTGGAACCTCTCTGTATGCAAACAACAGGCAGGGAAGAAGAAGGTCCCATTTCCGCCTAAGCTTCTCTGGGAGTCCTTTAATCATTCCCTTCAGGGTTTTGTTGAAACGTTCAACCAACACATTGCATTGTGGGTGATAGGGGGTGGTGAACTTATAAGTTACACCACACTCCTTCCACATTGCTTTCAAATATCCTGACATGAAGTTTGTATCTCTGTCAGAGATGACCTCCTTTGGGAAACCCACTCTGGAGAAAACTCCAATGAGGGCTCTTGCCACCACAGGGGCTGTGGTGGTCCTCAGGGGAATTGACTCTGGGTACCTGGTGGCATGATCCACTACCACCAGGATAAATCTGTGCCCAGATGCAGTTTGAGGGTCAAGGGGACCAACAATGTCAATCCCTACCCTTTCAAAGGGTACCCCCACCACAGGTAGTGGTATCAGGGGGGCCTTTGTGGTGCCACCTGCCTTGACACTGGCTTGGCATGTGACACAGGAGCGACAAAACTCCTTTGTGTCCTCTGACATATGTGGCCAATGAAAATGTGGAACAAGCCTGTCCCAGGTCTTGTTTTGGCCCAAGTGACCTGCTAAAGGGATATCATGTGCTAGGGTCAAGAGGAACCCACTAAACTTCTGAGGTATTACCAACCTCCTGGAGGCTCCAGGGGCTGGATCTCTACCCTCAGAATATAGGAGTCCCTCATCCCAATAAACTTTATGGGACCCACTAGCACTCCCAGCAGCCTCAGCAGCAGCCTGCTGTCTGAGGGGTTCAAGAGAGGGGCAGCACTGTTGCTCCTTACTCAGATCTTCCCTAGAAGGGCCCCCTGCCCCCAAGAACTCAACCTGATCATGCTCAAGTCCCTCTGCGGCAGTTACTTCTTCAGGATCTGCTCCTCCTCCCTCAAGAGTGGAATCAATGATCTGAGACAGAGGGGAAGGCACTGCCTTAACCCTACTGCTCCTCTTCTTGGGAAGCATCTGGTCCACTGTTTCAGGATCCAGAGCTGGTTCAGTGTCATGCATTTTGGCCTGTGACCTGGTCACAGCAAATACCTTTGCAGGGATGCCCAACATCTCAGCATGAGTCCATAACTCTACTTCAGACCAGGTTGAAGTTTCTAGATCATTGCCCAATAGACATTCTACAGGGAGGTCTGCACTGACTACAACCTTCTTGAAGCCAGTTACCCCTCCCCAGGAGAAATTCACAACTGCCAGACTATGGTTGGTCCTGACATTCTTGCATTGGTCACCTGGTACATTTCACCCAGGATGATCTGTCCAGGGTCCACAAGATCCTCTGCCACCATGGTGACACTAGCATCTGTGTCCCTAAATGCCAAAGCCTGTTTGCCATTTATTACAGGCTGCTGTTTGTATTTGCCCAGACTACTGGGGCTCACCAGGAAGGACATGTCAATGTCTCCATCACAAATCAGCATTGCCTGAGTGGGTACTCTGACTAGGCCAGAGTCCACTTCAGAACCCAGGGTCAACCCTACTATACCCTTATTCTGAGTACCACCTCCACCAGTAGCTGAACTAGGGGGAACAGTTGCCTTAGGGGCAGGAGTGGTGGTGGTTTGGTCTCTGGACTTGTTACAATCAGAAGTCCAGTGCCCTTTCTGTTTACAGAATTTGCACCAGGGCTTCTTTTGGCCTTTTCCCTTGTTGGATTGTTACTCCCCACCAGATGCAGATTTTTGGGGCCCTTGTGAAGACTTCTGGTCTTTTGACTTATCCCCACTTTTCTCAGAGCCCTTAGAATCCTGCTTCTTTGTGTCACCCCCTTGGTTCTGGGTTTTCTGCCTCACCCTGGTTCGGACCCACTTGTCTGCCTTCTTTCCCAATTCTTGGGGAGAGGTCAGATCTGAGTCCACCAGGTATTGATGCAACAACTGGTTCTGGCAATTATTAAGGATCTGTTCTCTCATCATTAGATTATACAATCCCTTGAAATCAGTAACCCTACTGCCAACCAGCCAACCCTCCAGAGCCTTGGTTGCACAATCTACAAAGTCAGTCCAGTCCTGAGTCTGTGCCTTCTGGGTGTCTCTGAACTTCAACCTTGTTGGAAATGGCCCTTTTTGCAGGGTCACCCCTAAACTTTTTGCCTGCCTCCTGTATTTTTGCTGACCTGTTTCTGTTGGTTTTATGACTCTGGGCACTTTACCACTGCTGTTCAGTGCTAAAGTGCATATGCTCTCCCTTTGTAAATATGTCTATGTGAATTGGTGTATCCCTGATTGGCTTATTTGGTTTACCTGTTAGTCCCTAGTAGTGTGGCCTGTGTGTGCCCAGGGCTGGTAAACCAAATGCTGCTGGTGGGCATGCAGCGCTGGTTTGCGCCACCCACAGAAGCAGCTTGTAAAGTGTGTCTCAGACCTGCCACTGCAGTGTCTGTGTGCAGTCCAGAACTGCCATCTTGGCTGTGAAGTGCACCCACTTCCTAGCCCCTGAACCTTCCCTTGGCATCTTGTAAGTCACCCCTATGGTAGGGTGCATTGTATGTGTAAGGTAGGACATGCCTTGGTATGTGTAGCATGTCCTGGTAGTGAAGTACACCCCATTTCGTTTTTCACTACTGTAAGGCTACCTGTTCCTCATAGGCTAGAATGGGCAGTTTGACTATTAAATTCTATAGTCCTAACTGACCCCAGGAACATGGTAGAAAAACGAATTTAGTATGCCTGAGCTCAGAATATTAAAATACATCTTTTAGTGAAGTTTATTTTTATATTCTGTGTTTGAAAATACCACTTTTAGAAAGTAGGTATTTTCTTGCCTAAGCCTTCCAGTGTGCTCTGCTGTTATGTGTATTGGCTGTCTGGTTTTGGAGGGGCAGGGCAGGCTGAGTCAGACCTGGGTTGAATAGAGAGATCTGCATTTAGAGTGTGGGGAGGGGTGGCTCCTTGACCTGAATAGGGCTGTGCCTGGCAAGGTGAATGCTGGCTCCACCTCCTACTGTGTGTCTGCTAGCAGACCCCCTCTTTCTGAAAGGAAGAATGCAGCCTGGTAAACAAAGTGCTCCAGGCCTGAGCAGAACTGGTTCTGGCTAGGTTCAGTGACTTGTAGCTTCTGAGAACAAAGACTTTTGGGGTATAAATATCTGTGCTCAAACCCCTACAATTTGTATTGCTCTTGGATCTGGAGAGGAAACTCTGTCCGTGCCACTGGAGGAATCTGCAGGAAGTGACTGTCCTTGTGCTTGTGTGTTGTTGCTTGCACTGGCCTGCAGCAGTGACCACTGGACCTTGAAGAAGAGGAAAAGGAACTTTTGAGATAACTTTTATTTTTGTTACAGCAATTACCCAAGGGCTAGGAAAAGAGCTAGCCTCCTGCTGGAGTCTCAGGCACATCTGACTCCACCACCAACCTCCTGCTTCCTCCCTGCGAGGATTGCTATCTGCTGATGAGGCTCCTGTGAGTTCCAGGGCCTCTAGTTTTGCTTCAGAGAAAAGAGTGCTGGAAATCGTCGCTAACGCACGTTTGCGAGCCGCTGCACCCGAGAGCGCTGGAAAAATCATCGCGCTGCTGCCGCTGGGTGCTCGCAACACGAAACCATCGCTAACGCCCCTTTGCCAGCCGCTGCAGCTGAGACGCGCTGGAAAAATCATCGCGCTTCTGTCGCCGAGCGCTCGCAACCCCTAAAGAAATCATCGCTTCAAGACATCGCTTTGCGGACGCCGTGCGTCCGCCATTTTCATCGCATCGCACCGGATTTCGTCGCTTCCTCGCGGAGCGTCATCTCTTCGCATCGCAACACAATCGCACAGCGCAACAGGATCGTCGCATCGACTTCTCCCTCGCGGCAAGAAAGTCATCGCATCGGCGGCCTAGCGTGCAGAAGTTGGTCGCAGTGTCTCCGCACGCATCACGCAGATCGGCGCATCATCCTCCCTTGCGGCAAGGATTTCAAAGCATCGCCGGCCTCGCGTGCCGAGAATCATCGCTACCACTTCTTTGCGACATTTTGTTGGTTTTGCTACTAAACCCAGGTACTTTGTGAGAGACAGGGTCGCAGAGACCACTGCTTTGAATTTGAACCTTATTTTTGCAACCTTTGAACTATTTTTTGACAGTCCTTCAACAGCCATCCTATTTTTGACAGTCTTATGAGAGAAAGGGTCGCAGAGACCACTGCCTTGAATTTGAACCTTATTTTTGCAACCTCTGAACGAGAAAGGGGCGCAGAGACCCCTGCCTTGAATTTGAACCTTATTCTTGCAACCTTTGAACTATCTTTGACAGCCCTTCAACAGCCATCCTATTTTTGACAGTCTTATGAGAGAAAGGGTCGCAGAGACCACTGCCTTGAATTTGAACCTTATTTTTGCAACCTCTGAACGAGAAAGGGGCGCAGAGACCCCTGCCTTGAATTTGAACCTTATTCTTGCAACCTTTGAACTATCTTTGACAGCCCTTCAACAGCTATCCTATTTTTGACAGTATTGTGGCTTTTACAGTTATTGGTCTTGTGATAAATCTGCCTTTATATAAAGATACTTATTTTTTATAACTACTTGTGTGGTGTCCCTCTGTAGTGTTCCTCACTGTGTTACTGTGTATGGTCATAAATGCTTCACACCCTGCCTCTGAGATAAGCCTACCTGCTCGTGCTACGTTACCACAGGGTTGAGCAGGGGTATCAAGGAGGGTAGCCCTCTTACTCTGACTTAGGAAGAAGGGTCCCTACTTGGACAGTGGCCAGCCATTGCCAACTAGAGACCCCCATTTCTAACATTGGTGGCAGCGGTGAGGATCTGGACTTGCATTTATGATCGCATACAATAATTATAGTGTACACTACTAGTGAGTGCAGGCCATAATGCAACCACATACATTTTTGAAGTTTTTTTAAAATTCTATTTTTGATTGATATTGCCCGTGATTGTTACAATGGGCAAGCCTATTTTTATTGATATTGCCGGTGATAGTACCCGCATACATTTTTGAGAATTGTTGGATCCTATATTGTAATTGATATTGCCGGTGATTTTTTACCAGCATACATTTTCTTGAGAAGTTTTCTTCTATCTTTTATTGATATTGCCCGTGATTGTTACAATGGGCAAGCCTATGTTTTATTGATATTGCCAGGTGATAGTACCCGCATACATTTTTGAGAATTGTTGGATCCTATATTGTAATTGATATTGCCGGTGATTTTTACCCGCATACATTTTCTTGAGAAGTTTTCTTCTATCTTTTATTGATATTGCCCGTGATTGTTACAATGGGCAAGCCTATGTTTTATTGATATTGCCGGTGATTTTTTTACCCGCATACATTTTCTTGAGAAGTTTCTTCTATCTTTTATTGATATTGCCCGTGATTGTTACAACGGGCAAGCCTATTTTTTTATTATTGATATTGCCAGTTATTGCTACAATGGGTCTTACTGAAATGAGACCTATCTTTTATATAGATGATCTGTTAACCTACAGTCTAGAGGAGCTAAGGGGGTTCTGTGAGGAGAGGGGCTTAGCAGTGAGTAGGAAGGAGACTCAGCTATCCCTGCAGACATCCCTGAGACTTTGGCAACAAGACAGATGGAGATTCTTGAGTCCCAGTACACCTACCAAGAGGGTAGTTGGTCTGAGGGTGGCTCTGGAGAGTCTGAAGAGGAGGAAGAAAGTGTTATGGAATATCTCATAGGTGGGGAGTTCCTTGATGAATCTAGTGCCTACGGTAGTGCCAGATTCCCCTCAGGGTCCCAAGAGGAGTTGGTGGACAGGCGGGAAGGTCCCATAGGTAGGGAGTCCCTTGCTGGATCTAGTGCACAGGGTAGCACCCAATCCCCTTCATGGTCCCCAGAGGAGTTGGGCAGACAGAGGGAGAGGGAGTACCAGCTGGAATGGGAGAGGCTCCAAATAGAGATTGCCCAGCTGGAGGCGCACCTAGCGCAGATAGCAGAAAAGGAGAAGTTAGCTCAAGAGGGTAGGTTACCCCTGGAGCGCAGTTTTAATGGTCTGGATTCCCAGAGAGGGTGGGGTCCAGTGGTGGCAGCAAAATTGAAGTATATAGTGATGACAGTGTAGTACACCCACCCAGAGATGTAGCACCTGACTTGAAGGAGGGGGTTGATCTACACCAGGGGATTCAAGGATATGAGGTAGCTCCATTAATATGCAGTGTCCCTGAGGTGGATTGGGGAACTAGCGCAGGGGCCCATAGTCCTAGTGAAAGGAGGGATACTCTACCGACTCTGGATGAGAGGTGCAGGGAGAGGGGTTCTCCCGTGGTTGAAGTCCTGGTGTATGAGTGTGAGGACCGCCCAGAAGAGTGTGGGTTGAGTGATAGAGACAGTCAGTTAATGTCTCGCCCATTTCAAGAGAGTGGTGTGGGGTACGTGTGTGAGACACTGGATTGTGAGGTAAAGGTTAGCACCTGCGTGGAACTGTGTAATCCAATTGTGGGAGAGCATATTGTGAGTTCCTATTTTCCAGAGCTAAACCAACATGTGTTAGAGTGCGAGTTCTCTGATCCTAGGGAACTTGCGCAGGAGGCAGACCTCTGGGTGAGTACCAGAGGCTCTGTAGAGGCATTAGGGAATGACCCTAAGAGAAGTGGTTCAGAAGTTTTCCAACCCAGAGTGCTGGGAAAGGTTAGGAGTGTTACAGCTGGGTCCCCTTGTTGTGAGGAGGTTGTAGGGCCTCACATCCTGTCTCGTGGGAGCAGGAGTGAGACTGGGATAGGTCCCGAAGTGCCCCAGCCTCAGTCCCCAGGACTGGATGGTTCCATGAGGGAACACCAGGTGGGGAGCCTAGTCTGTCTGGATGGACCGGTCCATTGTGGGGGTACCCCAGTGTTAGGTGAGCTGGGAGTGCCTGTAGTCAGGCCTCCATCAGTTCTTGTGCCTGGCAGTGCCACTCCTAGGGGAGGGTACGGAAGTCCAGTCTGAGGGATGAAAGGGGGAAGGAGTCCCCAGTGGGAGAGCCAGTGGGTCAGGGGCCAGTCAGAAGGGCTGAGCCTCCTAGGAGTGACCATGGTGACACCACTTCAGTCCTGGTTGGCCAGGCAGTTGTTCAGCCACAGGGGTTGGTCCCTGGGTTGGTAAGTCAGATCCAGGAGTTGTCTGCCCTGGAGGGAGGGACAACTGTAAGCAGTGTCCCGACCATTTTTTCTAAGAGCACCACTCCAGGTGGGAGGGTGCAGTATGCTGGAAGGGGGTGCAGGAGGGAGTCCTCGCCTCTGACCCCGGTGCAACCTGAGGGTTTTTTCAGGTTGGTAGGTCAGTTGCAGGGTCCAGGCCCTGAACTGGTGGAGGGGTGTGTTTCCCTTGAGGGGGCCTGTGTGCTCCCAGGAAGTCCTGGTTGGCCAGGCAGTTGTTCAACCACAGGGGTTGGTCCCTGGGATGGTAAGTCAGGTCCAGGTGTTGTCTGACCTGGAGGGAGGGACAACTGTAAGCAGTGTCCCGACCATTTTCTTTTTCTAAAAGCACCACTCCAGGTGGGAGGGTGCAGTATGCTGGAAGGGGGTGCAGAGGGAGGGAGTCCTCGCCTCTGACCCCAGTACCACCTGAGGGTTTTTCCAGGTTGATGGATCAGTTGCAGGGACAAGGCCCTGAACTAGTGGAAGAGTGTATTTTCCTTGGGGGACTTGGTGTATGCCCCCAGAAGTCCTGGGTTGCCAGGCACAGGCCCAGCCCAAGGGTACAGACCCTAGGTTGGGGGCCAGGTTCAGGGTGTCCCCCTGATCTGGAGGAAGGGGCAACTGCTAACAGTGCCCCTCCCGGTTTAGTGTTATGGGGGCACCTCTCCAGGTGGGAGGGTGCCAGGCCCCAGTAAAGGGGCGGGGAGAGGGCAGCCTCACCCCTGACCTCCGCCCAGTCTAAGGGTACAGACCCTAGGCTGGGATACCAGTTGCAGGATAGAACCCCTGAACTGGTGGGTGAGTTGTGCAGGGCCCCTGCCACAGGTGCCCTGACAATTCTGGAAGGGGGTATCGCTCCAGGTGGGAGGGTACCGAGCCCCAAAGAGGAGGACCGGGTGTGGGAGAGCCCACCCCAGTCTCTGGCCCAGCCGCTGGGTACAGGCCCAGGGCTGGTGGGTCAGTGTCCGGGTGCTTTGCCTGACCTGACAGGAGGGAGAGTGTACAAAAGGTGCCAGGCACCTGGGGTTACTGCCCCTCACTCTCTGATGCCACAAAAGTTTGAGAGCCCTGAGAGGTATAGGGCTTGGATTTCATCACTGACTACTGTCAGTGATTACTGGGGCTTGTTGTTTATCTGTTGGGACACACCTGGGGGCCAGTTAAGGTTAGATGCTGCACAGGTGGTGTCCACAGGTGAGGGGAAGAGTTCCCCATGGGGTATCTTAGTGGGCCCTAGGAGTGTGGACAGAGGGATCCACCAGGGTTCAGATTGGAGTAGAGCTGGCATATGCCCCTGCAGTTGCGGGCCAGTTCCGTGTTCTATCGCCCGAAGCAGGGAAGCCCATCAAAGTAGTGATTGGTCTACCCTGCGTTTTGGCTGGAAGGGGGTTGTGTTGGAAATGGCCCTTTTTGCAGGGTCACCCCTAAACTTTTTGCCTGCCTCCTGTATTTTTGCTGACCTGTTTCTGTTGGTTTTATGATTCTGGGCACTTTACCACTGCTGTTCAGTGCTAAAGTGCATATGCTCTCCCTTTGTAAATATGTCTATGTGAATTGGTGTATCCCTGATTGGCTTATTTGGTTTACCTGTTAGTCCCTAGTAGTGTGGCCTGTGTGTGCCCAGGGCTGGTAAACCAAATGCTGCTGGTGGGCATGCAGCGCTGGTTTGCGCCACCCACAGAAGCAGCTTGTAAAGTGTGTCTCAGACCTGCCACTGCAGTGTCTGTGTGCAGTCCAGAACTGCCATCTTGGCTGTGAAGTGCACCCACTTCCTAGCCCCTGAACCTTCCTTTAGCATCTTGTAAGTCACCCCTATGGTAGGGTGCATTGTATGTGTAAGGTAGGACATGCCTTGGTATGTGTAGCATGTCCTGGTAGTGAAGTACACCCCATTTCGTTTTTCACTACTGTAAGGTTTCCTGTTCCTCATAGGCTAGAATGGGCAGTTTGACTATTACATTCTATAGTCCTAACTGACCCCAGGAACATGGTAGAAAAACGAATTTAGTATGCCTGAGCTTAGAATATTAAAATACATCTTTTAGTGAAGTTTATTTTTATATTCTGTGTTTGAAAATACCACTTTTAGAAAGTAGGTATTTTCTTGCCTAAGCCTTCCAGTGTGCTCTGCTGTTATGTGTATTGGCTGTCTGGTTTTGGAGGGGCAGGGCAGGCTGAGTCAGACCTGGGTTGAATAGAGAGATCTGCATTTAGAGTGTGGGGAGGGGTGGCTCCTTGACCTGAATAGGGCTGTGCCTGGCAAGGTGAATGCTGGCTCCACCTCCTACTGTGTGTCTGCTAGCAAAGGAAGAATGCAGCCTGGTAAACAAAGTGCTCCAGGACTGAGCAGAACTGGTTCTGGCTAGGTTCAGTGACTTGTAGCTTCTGAGAACAAAGACTTTTGGGGTATAAATATCTGTGCTCAAACCCCTACAATTTGTATTGCTCTTGGATCTGGAGAGGAAACTCTGTCCGTGCCACTGGAGGAATCTGCAGGAAGTGACTGTCCTTGTGCTTGTGTGTTGTTTCTTGCACTGGCCTGCAGCAGTGACCACTGGACCTTGAAGAAGAGGAAAAGGAACTTTTGAGATAACTTTTATTTTTGTTACAGCAATTACCCAAGGGCTAGGAAAAGAGCTAGCCTCCTGCTGGAGTCTCAGGCACATCTGACTCCACCACCAACCTCCTGCTTCCTCCCTGCGAGGATTGCTATCTGCTGATGAGGCTCCTGTGAGTTCTAGGGCCTCTAGTTTTGCTTCAGAGAAAAGAGTGCTGGAAATCGTCGCTAACGCACGTTTGCGAGCCGCTGCAGCCGAGAGCGCTGGAAAAATCATCGCGCTGCTGCCGCTGGGTGCTCGCAACACGAAACCATCGCTAACGCCCCTTTGCCAGCCACTGCAGCTGAGACGCACTGGAAAAATCATCGCGCTGCTGTCGCCGAGCGCTCGTAACCCCTAAAGAAATCATCGCTTCAAGACATCGCTTTGCGGACGCCGTGCGTCCGCCATTTTCATCGCATCGCACCGGATTTCGTCGCTTCCTCGCGGAGCGTCATCTCTTCGCATCGCAACACAATCGCACAGCGCAACAGGATCGTCGCATCGACTTCTCCCTCGCGGCAAGAAAGTCATCGCATCGGCGGCCTAGCGTGCAGAAGTTGGTCGCAGTGTCTCCGCACGCATCACGCAGATCGGCGCATCATCCTCCCTTGCGGCAAGGATTTCAACGCATCGCCGGCCTCGCGTGCCGAGAATCATCGCTACCACTTCTTTGCGACATTTTGTTGGTTTTGCTACTAAACCCAGGTACTTTGTGAGAGAAAGGGTCGCAGAGACCACTGCTTTGAATTTGAACCTTATTTTTGCAACCTTTGAACTATTTTTTGACAGTCCTTCAACAGCCATCCTATTTTTGACAGTCTTATGAGAGAAAGGGTCGCAGAGACCACTGCCTTGAATTTGAACCTTATTTTTGCAACCTCTGAACGAGAAAGGGCGCAGAGACCCCTGCCTTGAATTTGAACCTTATTCTTGCAACCTTTGAACTATCTTTGACAGCCCTTCAACAGCCATCCTATTTTTGACAGTCTTATGAGAGAAAGGGTCGCAGAGACCACTGCCTTGAATTTGAACCTTATTTTTGTAACCTCTGAACGAGAAAGGGGCGCAGAGACCCCTGCCTTGAATTTGAACCTTATTCTTGCAACCTTTGAACTATCTTTGACAGCCCTTCAACAGCTATCCTATTTTTGACAATATTGTGACTTTTACAGTTATTGGTCTTGTGATAAATCTGCCTTTATATAAAGATACTTATTTTTTATAACTACTTGTGTGGTGTCCCTCTGTAGTGTTCCTCACTGTGTTACTGTGTATGGTCATAAATGCTTCACACCCTGCCTCTGAGATAAGCCTACCTGCTCGTGCTACGTTACCACAGGGTTGAGCAGGGGTATCAAGGAGGGTAGCCCTCTTACTCTGACTTAGGAAGAAGGGTCCCTACTTGGACAGTGGCCAGCCATTGCCAACTAGAGACCCCCATTTCTAACAAACCTGTACTGCTCAGTGGTTAAGCCAAACCCATCTATCAGTGCACTCTTCAGGACTTCATAGTCATCAGCATCCTCTTCTCTAACAGAGGGGAGCTTGTCTCTACCTTTAACTGAAAAGGAGAGCCACAAGATTGCTGCCCACTGCTTTTGGGGGACCTGTTGTACTCTACAGGCCCTTTCCATAGCAGTTACCCACTTATGGATATCATCCCCACTCTGGTAGGGAGGAACAACCTTGCTCAGGTTCCTATGGTCTGGAATATATTCTCTGCCTCTAGGGACACTGTTGCTGCCACCAGGGGGTTCTAACCCCTCTTTTCTAGAAGCTCTCTGGAGCTCCAGGGCTTCCTTATCTAATGCCAACTGCTTGGTTTTGAGGGCAAACCTTGTGTTGGAACCGGGCTTACCGAGTCCGACAGCGTAGCATGGCGTGAAGCTGGAAAGGCACGCGAAGGCAATGTGTAAGGCAGTTGTGCAGCACACTCTCACTTTGACTCACAAATGCGAACGCAATAACATAACACCACACCAGGCTTTTGTATTTAAAATCAAGATCTTTTATAAATAAATTAAGTTGGCATCAGATAAGACAGGTTAATTCAGATCTACATTCAAATTCATTATATTACTCAACTGGTGCACATTTTAAATAAAGCTGCATAGCTCATCAACATTGTAGGCCACTAAGAGGCCACAGGAATTATCTCCTACACGTAGCACTTAATAATGATCTCAAGGTACGTTAATAAAACATAGGCCTAAACATACAGTTCACTTTAGCATATTCAATTATTTAAAAGAAGGCTTTTCACGTTACATTTAAATTGGCCTGCATTAATCTAGGCGCACCCACATTCAGTACAGTGGGCGTCGCAACTCCAGTACACCTGTAACATAAAATACTTCAACTCTTGGCGGTGTACACTTCAGCTCAACTCCATTAAACACTTTCCCCTTGTGGTAAAGACTTAACAGTTAAAACCATGGCCTAGGCAGTAATTATAATAGGCATCGGCATAAATTATTAAATACTGTGGGCATCATCATTACCTGAATGAACTATGTGGGGAATCCCTCAACATGTCCTGTATTCTGGGGCTTCTAGGTCCCTCAGGGGGTTAACTCAGGCCAGGCCCACTCCTCTCTGGGGCCTCGCCTCGTAGGACTACAATCTTAAGGGTTAATAGTGGCCCCCGGCCCCCAGTGGCGTCTTATGGGCCCTAGGGGCCTCCAGGGCTCACCTGCGGTGTGGTCGTTGGTCGCGCTTCAGGGCGACTGGCGATCTTCCGGGCCGGCCCGTGTTCTGTTGGGCGGGGCCCGGTCGGGGGTGCCTCGGCCTTCTGGCCGGTGTTGCGGTTCGTTGCGGGGGCCGGTATTGCCTTCCTCCGGCCCCGGGATTAGGGAGTAAGTATGCGGCTCGTTGCGGGGGCCGGGATCACCCTCCTCCGGCCCCTGGGCTCAGGGTAAGTGCAGGTGGGGGCTCAGGGTTGCTGGGGAAGGGAGCGGGAGCCGGCAGTCCTCTCCGGCCGGCTCCCCGTCTCCCTCTGCACTGCCGGGGCTCTTCCCGGGCTTCCTTCGGCGCTGGGCGGGACTGGGGGCCGGCGCCCAATCGGTGCGCGGCCTTCCCGGGTCACGCCGAGCGACCCCTGGTTGCTCGGCAACGGCGTCTGCGGGGCCTGGAGGCCTCGCTGAAGATCCCGCTAGCGATTTCTTGGGCCACTTCGGCGGCGATGGCAATTCTTTGGCCGCGACGGCGGCGGGTGCAATTCTTGGGCCGCTTCGGCGGCGGCGACGATTCTTCGGCCGCGGGGGCAATTCTTGGGCCGCGGCGGAGACGATTCTTGGGCCGCGACGGCGGTGGGGGCAATTCTTTGGCCGCGGCGGGTACGACTCTTTGGCCGCGACGGCGGCGATGAGGGCCCAGGGCCCAGTCTCTGGAGGCTTTGGTGAGGGCGCGGACGGCGCACCTCACCTCACACACCTGAGGGGCTTCCTTTACCTCAGCGCTTCCCCCGATGAGGGCGCGACGGCGCACCTCACCACTCGGTGCCTCTTCTCAGGCGGCGGCGGCCGCGGCGGTGATCTCCATCATAAGGTCATTGACCTGAGGGGCAACAGAAAGCATGGTGCACCAGCAGCCTGTGGGCAGGGCTGACTGGCAAAGTACTTGGGGGCAGCCCAGCAACAGGCAAAAGTGATTAGGGGGTGAAAATCATGACGTGGAATGAAAATCATGACGTGGAATATAGCAGGCATGAAATGAAAATCATGACGTGGAATATAGCAGGCATTAAAAACAAATTACGTGATACAAACTGGTTGCAAATGTTGGATGGTTTTGGAGTAGTAATGTTACAGGAAACCTGGAGTACTGATTCTTTCTGTATAAATGGTTATCAGACAATTTGTACCAATGCTTCACCGTCCAGAAAGGGAAGGGCAAAGGGTGGCCTAGCCACATTAATAGCTGTTACCTTACCATTGATTTTAAAGAAAACTTTTATTACATCCAAATATTACCAGTTTGTATATCTTGAATCTAATGGAAAAGAATCAATTGTTGCTATAAATTTTTATAATAACTTGTTTGATAATACAAAGAGTAAGGTAATTAGCTTATTAGAAAAGGACTTGGACTGTTTCCTAAAGGGAGTGACAGGAGAATATGTTTTAGTGTGGGCGGGGGATTTCAACTCGGTTAGATGTGAATATGAAGTAGGTGAACCCTGTGGATATTGTGATGATTATGGTGATAAGATTACACACTTTGTGCATGACATATATGGGGAGGCCATTAATATGGTGACACACAAATATGATCTAATTGTTTTAGAACCTAATATACTAGAAGGAGAAACTAAATTACATACCTTTGTAGGAGCTAGGTCCTCGTCAAACATAGATCATTTTATAATATCAGCAAATGGTAGAAAATTGGTTGAGAGAGTCCTGATTAATGTTAGCCTGTTTAGTGATCATTATCCTTTGAGCTTGATATTGAATATAGACTTGCCGACCAAACTACGAGGAAAAGAGTAGATGCTGATATTGACGTCCAAGGAAACAATGGTATATCCATAAAATGGACGGGCGTTAACCCAGTTATGTTTATGGAAAACATTAGAGAGAGAACACAAAAGGACTTAGAAATCTGTTTAGATAGTTCTTCGAGCAAAATAGCTACCATAAATGCTTTTAGTAATATTGCCAAGGAAATTGCTGGTAATCTAATAGCAAAAAGAAGAAGAAAATCTGTGATCTTAACCCAAGATGGTTTAGTCATGAATGCACGAAGTTGAATGGGGAATTGAAATTTGCCTCAAACAAAAACCTAGGGATCCAGATATGATTAGTACCGCAAGAAAAAATTATAAAAACCTTGGACAATAGAAAAGGGAGATTCGTGAGGGTGCATGGGAGAAGCTTAAGCAGGCAGCTGAGATGAAAGACTCTATTCTTTTTTGGAAGATAATTAATCATCCGTATTTCAAAGGAAGCAATGAAGTAGGGATTGATACCGTGGTTTCGCCGAAGACTGGGTGTTACATTTTGAGAAGATTTTTAACCCCGATGGCCTAAAAATAATTGACTGTAAAAGAGATAAGTTTATAATAGTAAACCCAGTAAAGGCAATACCTATAACTACAGAAGAAATCAAATCAGCCCTTGAAAAATGTGCTAATGGAAAAGCTGCTGGACCTGAAAGGGTGCCCATAGATGTTTTTAAATGCAATACAGATTTCTGGATACCTATTTTATTGAATGTTTTTAACGTGGTCTTGGGTGGCGTATTACCCTCAACCTGGGTACAAAGTATTATTGTTCCCATCTTTAAAAAGGGGGACAGAGGGAAGGCAAACTGCTACCGCCCAATATCCCTTCTTGACACCTCATCGAAGTTGATGGGCCGAATTATGCTAGAAAGGCTAGAAGACTGGGCTAGTGATAGTAAAATCTTGACTGAAGCCCAGTATGGTTTCAGAAGGGAGTATTGGGACGGTAGAGCAGTGCCTAAATTTAGAATTGTTAATAGGGAAGTATACAAAGGCTAGGGAAGGGGTACTCCACCTATGTTTTGTTGACCTAACTAGCGCCTTCGATTTAGTGAATCATCAAAAGCTTTGGCAAACATTGAAGGGCTAGGGGCACCAATTGAAATAATTTCATTTTTATCACAAATTTATGCCTTTTTAACTACTAGGGTACGATATGGGAAGATGGGAGAATGTACACCTGATTTTATGGTAAAGCGGGGGATTAGACAAGGATGTGTTTTAGCTCCGCTTTTATTTTTATTATACATAAATAATGTGGATCCATTTTTACCAAAGTTAGCTGCAGATGCCCCAAAAGTAGGAAAACGCCCCACACATGTTTTATTATATGCAGATGATGCTGTTTTAATGTCCAGGACTGCAAATGGCCTGCAAATTTTGATAGAAAACTTTGCCCTATATATGAAGGACATTGATCTGCAGTTAAATTTAAAGAAAACTTTTGTAATGACATGTGGGGGAAAAAGCTAAAGCATAGACAACATCATGTGGGTGGGGTTTTTATTAATAGAGTATCTACCTTTTCGTATTTAGGGATGTTGTTCTGCAACAATGGTTCTTGGGAAAAGCACATTGAATTATGTAAAATGAAATTTGTAAGAATCACAGAAGGTATATTTAAATTTGCGGCAAAAATAGGAAACAAACCCATATTGGAAATGTTATCGTTGTATAAGAGCAAGTGTGTTTCAGGAGTATGCTATGGTGCAGCGATATGGGGAGAACAAATACGGCTGCATTACAAATAAAGGAGAATACGTTTTTAAAAAGGCTGTTGGCGGTCCCTAGTGCTACTGCGAACGCTATTGTACATAAAGAGTTATTTGTACCATATTTATGTGATACAATAAATATGGTAGGTCTCACATTTTGCGAGGGCTTTGGGCAAAGGAAGAAACTAAGTTCACAAGGGATTTAATAATGGACTGCCTAGCTCTTGACCATAGTTCCAAAATACCCTGGTTGGAGCATATTTTTAAACTTTTAATGAAATGTAAAGTCGAGATTGTTAAAAACAATCCCACTACAATACAGGCCTTTTCCAAAAATGATTTGAAATTAAAATACTTAACTGTAATGGAGCAGGAAAGGGAAAGTGCTGATATCAACAAAAAAAACTGTAGCTAGCTATTGTGAAGGTCCACCTACAAGGGGTATTCAGCCATATTTGACATTAGTAAGAAATACCCAACACAGATTCTATTTGACTAGGTTAAGGCTGGGCACTTTACACCGTTTAATTGCCTTTCCAAGTACTGAAAAATGGTGTCACATGTTACCACCTTGCCCATGTGATGGTAAAACTTCACAATCAACTATGCATTTTATACTTTTTGTCCTTTTATATGGGTATCCGGAAATCAATTTTAAAACCCCTTTTTTAAGAAATACACTTTATAGTTATAAAAATGCGTTTGACTTTGTTTGTAGCCTGGATAATATAAAAGTAATAAGTTCTGTTATACGTTATATACAACTTTCAATTGGGAAAAGAAAAGAACTTGTACATTTGGACGAATTATTATATGAAGAATAAGATTATTAATTGTATAATATTACATATGTTTACATATATGCATTTATAAGCACTAGCACTTTATCGTTTATATTGTGGTAGCATGTATTCTGTACCAAGAACTCTCCATGCATTGACACTTTATTAATTTTAGATGGATTTGAATGTATTAGCACTTTATTGCACAAATTGCGGATGCCGTACTAACGTATTATGATCTATTCATGCACTGATATTTTAATAATTTTATAATTGAATTAATTTTTATGTAAAATCTAATTTGTAGAATCAATTTTAAATTTTGAATATTAAGTATGATGTATAAATGTGTATGTGTATTAGTATGCTTTTATGGTGTTTGTTGTATTTACACCGAATAAAGCTTTTTGACTTTGACTTTGAATAGGGGGTGAAGGTTTAGCGCTTCAGGGTACGGCGCTTTACCTGGTGATCTCCAGTTGGGCAGTTCTAGGCTTTAGGCCTTGCTGGACGGTCAGGCCTCCTCAAGTTAAGGGTCTTGCGACTGCTTCAGCTTGGTTGCTTCTTAGGCGCTTCTAGTTGTAAGTTTCTTGTCAGAAGTTCCTTGTTATAGGTTCCTTGTCAAAGTTTCCTGTCAGAAGCTTTCTTCTTATGGGGGGGATGAGTTGGTGGTCTGGGAGTGCTTGGTGTTCCTCCCCGCACGCTGAAGGTGGTTCCCTGGGTCCCCTCACACTGGGCAAGGTCAGTGGGTGGTGGGCGTTCCTCAGCTATCTTACTACAGCAGGGCCTCAGCCCTGTCAGCAGCAGTAGTGTAGGTCTCCCCTAGGCCCTAAAGCCTATACTCCGGCGGAGGTTCTCCCAGGTTCAGTGGTGCCTCATTAACTGACTAGAAAGTTTTCCCTCCAAGCCTTTTATACTCCTAGGTCAGGTGACTCTCCCAAAGGCGGCAAAACATAACTCCTCCCACAGCCCGGAAGGTTCTGGAACCTTCTACATGCCTGGCTATGTGGCCCAGAGGCGGGGATGGAATGGATACTGTATCCCTATACCCCAGCCTGACCCTGGCTACTAGTGTGTATGCGTGTCAGGCCCTCTGCAGTAGCAGGGGCCTGTGGCAGCCATCTTGAGTGAGAGAGAGCACCTGCACCTCAGCACTGGCTAGCAGTGGCAAGGTGCCCAGAGACCTAGGTCCAGTAAAAATATGGTGGCAAAAAGGAGGCGTAAAAGGAAAAAAATAGGGAAGGACCACCCTAGGGCTGACAGGTCTAACACGCGTTCCCCCAGCCGAAAGAGGGAGAGCTTCCCAACCTCTAGGGAGTTCTCTTCGCTAAGGCGGAAAACCGGGAGAGACCGTCAGCGTTGGCGTGGTCTACACCGGGTCGATGTTCCACCCGAAAGTCCATCCCCTGGAGGGAAATGGACCACCTCAACAATTTGGGGTTTTCGCCTCTCATCTGCATGAGCCAGCGAAGGGGTCTGTGGTCGGTCTGGATCAGGAAGTGACAACCAAAAAGGTATGGCCTCAACTTCTTGACAGCCCAAACCACAGCAAAGGCTTCTCGCTCGATGGTACTCCACCGCTGTTCCCGGGGAGTAGTCTTCGGGAAATGAAGGCCACTGGCTGGTCTTGGCCATCGTCATTCAGCTGCGAGAGCACAGCTCCTATGCCATGCTCAGAAGCATCTGTCTGTACAATAAATTCCCGTCCAAAGTCTGGAGTCCTGAGCACCGGTGCGGTGCACATTGCACGTTTGAGGGTCTCAAAGGCTTTCTGGCAGGCAGCCGTCCAGATGACTCTGCGTGGCTGCTTCTTTGAAGTCAATTCCGTCAATGGGCCCACGATGGTTCCATATCCCTTGATGAACCGGCGGTAGTACCCCGTGAGGCCGAGAAAAGCTCGGACCTCTGTTTGGGTCTTGGGGGCTCCCAGGCCAAGATGGTCTCAATCTTGGCTTGGAGGGGTTGCACCTTACCTCCGCCCACCAGATGTTCCAGGTACACGACAGATCCCTGTCCAATCTGGCACTTGCTGGCCTTGATGGTTAAACCAGCCCGTTGCAAAGCCTGTAGCACCTCCTGGAGATGCTCCAGATGGTCCTCCCAGCTGCTACTGAAGACAGCTATGTCATCCAGGTAGGCAGCAGAGAAGGCCTCTAGGCCAGACAGCACCTGGTTCACCAACCGCTGGAAAGTGGCTGGAGCATTTTTCAACCCGAAGGGCATCACCCGAAATTGAAAGTGGCCCTCGGGGGTGGAGAACGCAGTCTTCTCCCTTGCTCCTTCCGCCAGGGCTATCTGCCAATAGCCTGACGTCAAATCAATGGTACTCAAATACCGGGCTGCTCCCAGCCGGTCAATGAGCTCATCCGCCCGAGGGATCGGGTGAGCGCCAGTCTTTGTGACTGAGTTGAGTCCACGGTAATCCACACAGAACCGAGTTCTGGTGTGGTGGCCCGGTGGGGCCGCTTCGGCACCAACACCACCGGACTAGCCCAAGGGCTACTGGAAGGTTCAATCACCCCCAGTTCTAGCATCTTGGTAACCTCACCCTGGATACTAGCCTTGACTTTATCGGACAGCCGGTAAGACTTGGTTTTTACTGGCGGACTGTCCCCTGTGTCCACATCATGGGTACACATGTGCGTGATTCCAGGCGTGAGGGAGAACAACGAGGCGTACTGCCCCAAGACCTGGCGGCAGTCCCTCTGTTGCTCCGGGGTCAAGGATGGGGCGAGGACCACTCCCTCTACCGAACCATCCTTCTCATGGGCCGCCAGAAGGCCTGGAAGAGGCTCACTCTCCTCCTCCTCACTTCCATCTGTTATCATTAGGAGAGTGAGTTCTGAACGCTCCTGGTGGGGCTTCAGGCGGTTGACGTGGAACACCCTGTGGGGTTGACGTGGGGTCTTCACATCAACGACATATGTGGTCTGGCCTCTCCTTTCCAAGATCTCAAACGGCCCAGTCCACCGGTCCTGGAGGGCGCTAAGCTCTCCTGGCTCCATGACCCACACCTTCTGTCCAGCGTCTAACTCTACCGTCCGCGCGTTCCGGTCATACCATTTCTTCAAGACGGCTTGACTTGCCTCTAGATTGTCCGAGGCCTCCTTCCACAGCTTGGCCACTTGGCTGCGGAATGCCAGCATATAGCTGACCACATCACGGGGAAGCTTCGAGGAAGACTTTTCCTACCCCTCCTTGACAAGACTGGAGGCCCCCGAACGGGGTGGCCATAGAGCAGCCCAAAGGGGCTGAAACCGACCCCCTTCTGCGGCACCTCTCGGTAGGAGAAGAGCAGACAGGGTAAGAGGACGTCCCACTTTCTTCTCAAGTCCTCGGGTAGGCTCCTAATCATCCCCTTCAAGGTTTTGTTAAAGCGCTCCACGAGTCCGTTCTGCCTGGGGGTGGTAAGGAGTGGAGAACCGGTAGGTCACTCCACACTCCTTCCACATGGCCTGCATGTAGGCCGACATGAAATTCGTGCCCCTATCTGACACCACGACCTTGGGGAATCCCACTCGGGTAAAAATCCCCATCAGGGCCCGCGCCACCACCGGTGCAGTGATGGTCCTCAGAGGGATTGCCTCCGGGTACCGGGTGGCGTGGTCTACCAGCACCAAAATGAACCTATGTCCTGCAGAAGTCGGCGGGTCCAATGGCCCGACAATGTCAATCCCTACCCGCTCAAAAGGGGTATCGACAACTGGGAGAGGTTCCAGAGGGACCTTCACTTTCGCCCCTGTCTTGCCGCTCGCTGGCAAGTGGTGCAAGTCTTGCAAAAAGTGTCAGAAGTGACGCGCATCCTGGGCCAGTAAAAATGTGGGACTAGACGCGCAAACGCCTTGTCTTGGCCCAGGTGTCCTGCTAGTGGTATCTCGTGTGCCAACTCTAGCAGAAAGGCTCGGTAGCATTGGGGACCACCACGGCTCGGGCGGACCCATGCACCGGAGCCTTAGGCTCACTGTAGAGGAGACCATCCTCCCAGTAGACATGGTAATTACCAGTCTCGCTTTCCAGCTGCTTGGGCTTCGGCCTGTTGCCGCATGCCTTCAAGCCGTAGGGCACTCTTCTGCGCCTGGCAAAATTCCTCCCGGGTAGGCCCTCCTTCCACCTGCCACTCTGCAGGGGTCGGCAGGTCCCCCACGGGAAAACCAACCACCTCAGCGGATTCCGGGGTCACCCTCCGCGGCTCCCCATCCATCTCACCGGGTGTCTCCTCCTGGACATCTCCTCGTCCAGCAGTGGGCTGGGCCATTATTTCAGGCTCCAACCTGGGCTGAGTTCCTTGTCGGGCAGCCATGGACCGCGTGACAATGCAAGTCCATCCTGGTAATCCCAACATCTCAGCATGGGCATTGAACTCTACCTCCCTCCAGGCAGTATGTTCCAAGTCGTTGCCCAGCAGACAGTCAACTGGCATGGCAGGGCTCACCGCAACCTTCAACAGACCTGATACTCCTCCCCACTCAAAGGGAACTTGGGCCACGGGTAATGACCCAGGCTATTATCAGCCATAACAACTGGGTGGAATTCCTCAGGAATCACCTGCTCTGGGGACACCAGCTGACGTCTCACCATCGTCATGCTGGCACCTGTGTCCCTCAGAGCCTCCACCTCCTCCCCGTTCACCAGGACCCTCTGCCGATACTTGGCAGTGTTCGCGGAGTACCTGAACCCGTGGGATGATCTCTCTATCCCCCAGGGAAACTAAGGTCAAGCCTGTCCACTCACCTCCCCTACCTAGGGACAACTCCTCCCCAAGCGCTACACTGGCCACCCCGGGCTCTTACCTCCTGTGGGGCTGGGGTTCTCTTGCGACACTTGGGATCCCCCTTATAATGTCCAACCTCCCGCACTCGTAGCAATCGGACAGTTTTGGGCTGCTGACTCCTGTCAGGATAAGTGGGTTTCTGGAATCCAGATTGGGATGGGGAACCTACCCCTCTCCCAGGCGGTTTATTTTGGGGACCTTTAAAGAACTCCCTCTTTTATCTCCCCCTCTTTCTTCTGGGGGAGCCCCTGTCCACCTTTCGGGGGTCCGCCCCAGCTCCCTTGTGGGACACCCGAGTGCTGACCCACGTGTTCTGCCTCCTCCGCAAGCTCCCTAGGATTGGTCAGCTTGCGGTCCACCAAGTACTGGCGCAGCTCCGGAAAACATTTCTCTAGGAGGTGCTCTCTCAAGAATAGGTCGTACAGCCCTTTGTAATTGTCAACGTTGCTGCCACGCACCCAACCCTCTAATGCCTTCCGGGCATAGTCAAAAAAATCCACCCAGTTTTGTGTGTGAAGCTTGTGGCTGTTGCGGAACTTTTGGCGGTACTTCTCTGGTGTGAGGCCAAACTTCTGAGCAGGGCCTCTTTCATGATAGGGTAGTTAGTCTGCCCCCCTTATCCAAAGTTAAAAGTGTGTCCCTTACTAGTGGAGGTATGTACCTATAAAGACCTCCCCCAGTAGCTCTCAGGAACTCTATGGGCCACCAGAGCCACCTCGTAGGCCGCCAACCACTTGTCGATGTCATCACCTACACTAAAACTGGCCATCACCTCTCTGGGTAAATAGAATTTGGGCTCCTGTGGAACGCCAGCAGGTACGCTGCCACCATTCATTTTGCCTTCCATCTCCATCTGCAAGGTCCGGAGCTCTAGCTCCTTCCAGGCTAAGCTCATGTACAAGCTTCCTTTCCTCCATGGCTAGCCTTGCCTGTTCTCCGTCTCTTTCCATCCTAGCAAGTTCTAATGTCAATTGCCTCTGCTCCCTTCTGTCCTCCAATTCCTCTGGTGACAAACTTCCCCTGACGCACTACTGCCTGCCCTGGAACGTCTTCCCTGGCAACACATTCTCGCTAACATCAATGCGCAGTAGGTCCAGTTCTCCTGGGTTGTCTGTCTCCCTGCTCCTCATCCCCTCTTCCCTCCGGGTGGGCCATTACCCATGCCCTCAAAGCTTTCTGAAGCACCTCCTTCCTGGCGCCTCGCTTGACGGCCACCCACCTCTCTAGGCAGAACTCCTTGAGCTGTGTCACTGTATACCTTTCTAGGTTGGCTAACTCAAACTCCATCCTCCTAGGTGGGGTCCCAGACAATTTAAGGAAGGGGTTTCTAAACTGTAGGTAACAGGTCTAACACAGGAATGTACACAGTCGGCAATTACCATAGAATTCCTAGCACTCTCATTACAATAGGTGTCTAATTGCGGCGCACACTGAGTCACTGTAGGGTGCTGCACAAGCACCAGTCCTTATCCAACCGCTGAACACCAAATGTTGGAACCGGGGTTACCGAGTCCGACACAGTAGCATGGCGTGAAGCGGAAAGGCACGCGAAGGCAATGTGTAAGGCAGTTGTGCAGCACACTCTCACTTTGACTCACAAATGCGAACGCAATAACATGACACCACACCAGGCTTTTGTATTTAAAATCAAGATCTTTTATAAATAAATTGTTGGCATCAGATAAGACAGGTTAATTCAGATCTACATTCAAATTCATTATATTACTCAACTGGTGCACATTTTAAATAAAGCTGCATAGCTCATCAACATTGTAGGCCACTAAGAGGCCGCAGGAATTATCTCCTACACGTAGCACTTAATAATGATCTCAAGGTACGTTAATAAAACATAGGCCTAAACATACAGTTCACTTTAGCATATTCAATTATTTAAAAGAAGGCTTTTCACTGCTACATTTAAATTGGCTCTGCATTAATCTAGGCGCACCCACATTCAGTACAGTGGGCATCGCAACTCCAGTACACCTGTAACATAAAAATACTTCAACTCTTGGCGGTGCACACTTCAGCTCAACTCCATTAAACACTTTCCCCTTGTGGTAAAGACTTAACAGTTAAAACCATGGCCTAGGCCATAATTATAATAGGGATCGGCATAAATTATTAAATACTGTGGGCATCATCATTACCTGAATGAACTATGTGGGGAATCCCTCAACATGTCCTGTATTCTGGGGCTTCTAGGTCCCTCAGGGGTTAACTCAGGCCAGGCCCACTGCTCTCTGGGGCCTCGCCTCGTAGGACTACAATCTTAGTGGGTTAGCTAGTGGCCCCGGCCCCCAGTGGCGTCTTATGGGCCCTAGGGGCTCCAGGGCTCACCTGCGGTGTGGTCGCTGGTCGCGCTCAGGGCGACTGGCGCATCTTCCGGGCCGGCCCGTGTTCTGTCGGGCGGGGCCCGGTCGGGGTACCTCGGCCTTCTGGCCGGTGTTGCGTGGTCGTTGCGGGGCCGGTATTGCCTCTCCTCCGGCCCCGGGATTAGGGAGTAAGTGTGCGGCTCGCAGCGGGGCCGGGATCACCCCTCCGGCCCCTGGGCTCAGGGTAAGTGCAGGTGGGGGCTCAGGGTTGCTGGGGAAGGGAGCGGGAGCCGGCAGTCCTCTCCGGCCGGCTCCCCATCTCCTCTGCACTGCCGGGGCTCTTCCCGGGCTTCTTCGGGCGCTGGGCGGGACTGGGGGCCGGCGCCCACCGGTGCGCGGCCTTCCGGTCACGCCGAGCGACCCCTGGTTGCCCGGGCAACGGCGTCTCGCGGGCCTGGAGGCCTCGCTGAAGATCGCGCTAGCGATTTTTGGGCCGCCTCGGCGGTGGTGGCACTTCTTGCCGCGATGGCGGCGGGTGCATCTTGGGCCGCTCGGGCGGCGCACGATTCTTCGCCGCTTCGGCGGCGGCGACGATTCTTCGGCCGCTCGGGCGGCGGGGGCAATTCTGGGCCGCGACGGCGGCGGAGACGACTCTTGGCCGCCGACGGCGGCGGGGCACTTTGGCCGCGACGGGCGGCGGGTACGACTCTTGGCCGCGACGGCGGCGATGATGGCCCAGGGCCCAGTCTCTGGAGGCTTTGGTGAGGGCGCGGACGTCGCCCTCACCTCACACACCTGAGGGGCTTCCTACCTCAGCGCTTCCCGATGAGGCGCGACGGCGCACCTCACCACACGGTGCTCTTCTCAGCGGCGGCGGCCGCGGCGTTGATCTCCATCATAAGGTCAGTGACCTGAGGGGCAACAGAAAGCAGGGTGCACCAGCAGCCTGTTGGCAGGGCTGACTGGCAAAGTACTTGGGGGCAGCCCAGCAACAGGCAAAAGTGAATAGGGGTGAAGGTTTAGCGCTTCAGGGCACGGCGCTTACCTGGTGATCCCCAATTGGGCAGTTCTAGGCTTTAGGCCTTGCTGGACGGTCAGGCCTCCTCAAGTTAAGGGTCTTGCGACTGCTTCAGCTTGCTGCTTCTTAGGCGCTCTAGTTGTAAGTTTCTTGTCAGAAGTTCCTTGTTATAGGTTCCTTGTCAAAGTTTCCTGTCAGAAGTTTCTTCTTATGAGGGGGGGATGAGTTGGTGGTCTGGGAGTGCTTGGTGTTCCTCCCCGCACGCTGAAGATGGTTCCCTGGGTCCCCTCACACTGGGCAAGGTCAGTGGGTGGTGGGCGTTCTCAGCTATCTTACTACAGCAGGGCCTCAGCCCTGTCAGCAGCAGTAGTGTAGGTCTCCCCTCTAGGCCCTAAAGCCTATACTCCGGCGGAGGTTCTCCCAGGTTCAGTGGTGCCTCATCAACTGACTAGAAAGTTTTCCCTCCAAGCTCCTTTATACTCCTAGGTCAGGTGACTCTCCCAAAGGCGGCAAAACATAACTCCTCCCACAGCCCGGAAGGTTCTGGAACCTTCTACATGCCTGGCTAGTGGCCCAGGAGGCGGGATGGAATGGATACTGTATCCCTATACCCCATCCTGACCCTGGCTACTAGTGTGTGTGCGTGTCAGGCCCCTCTGCAGTAGCAGGGCCTGTGGCAGCCATCTTGAGTGAGAGAGAGCACCTGCACCTCAGCACTGGCTAGCAGTGGCAAGGTGCCCAGAGACCTAGGTCCAGTAAAAATATGGTGGCAAAAAGGAGGCGAAAAAGGAAAAAAAATAGGGAAGGACCACCCTAGGGCTGACAGGTCTAACACCTTGCTTCCTCATACTGCAGCAGTTTGTACATTCTGTCAGAGGAGGTCTCTCTTCTTGAGAAGTAGGAGTTCCTCTGGTAGACAGATTCTCTGCCAGAGTGATAGGAGTGTTCAGATTCCCTAGAAAGGGACCTAGGCCTCTCCTCCACTATGTCAGTTCTCTTAGGGAGAATTCCTCTGTCCTGTTCAGACCCCTTGGGACCTGGCCCTACAATCACAGAGTCTTGGTCATCCAGATGTTCATCATCTGACCCACCCACTGAAATTGACCCACCCACTGATTCAGACCCATTAGCTCCTAGAGCTAATCTAAGATCATCTGTTGTCAGCAGATCTATCAGGTGTAGTGTGGAGGGACTCTGTCCTAGCTTCAGGTGCCTTGCAGCACACATGGCTCTCAAGTCAGAGAAAGCCATATCCTTATACTGAGGCTGAGTGGATCCACTGGGTCCACCCTTTAAGGACATTCTAGTGTTGTGCAGTGTTGTACTACCTACACTAGTTTGTGTCCTACTGATACTAGCTTGAGCTGTAGAAAGGGTGTGCTATCCCTTGGCACACAGCTCTAAGTTCAGTAGAACTTATTGATACTAAGCTTGACTTTATATGTACCTTGAGTACCTATAGTGGT
Source organism: Calotriton arnoldi (assembly GCA_963921515.1). Lineage (NCBI taxonomy): Eukaryota > Metazoa > Chordata > Amphibia > Caudata > Salamandridae > Calotriton > Calotriton arnoldi. Next base: position 1,279,239 of record CAWUFW010004481.1, on the reverse strand, counting down.
TTTCAGTTAGTAATTCAAATAGAGATTTTCTGGTAAAACAATAGCAAGCTGGAATCCCACACGCTGCCACCAATGTGAGAAGTTGGCCTGGTATATGCTGTTCACTAGTTAAAGTGGACACCTTGCACCAGTACAATCCGACTCTTATGGTAGGTAGGTTTAAGACAACCTTTATAGAAAGCTATCCTAGTGGTAGCTGTGGAGAGCAGCCTTCAGGCTAAGTCTTGAGGAATGTAAAACAGCTTGTTTTACCACACAATCTCTTGAATCACCAAATGAAAAGACACTACACAGGTATATATATCAAATATATATGTATTTATTACTAAACAACTCTCTACTAATCTCTTGTGAGATTAGAAGACAGGAACATATGCATAAATCAACGTTTCACAGTAAATTAAGCACAAATATGGCTGGGGCCCTAGGGGCGTACCAGACCATATACTAAAAAAGAGACTTAAGAACAACGACTTGCAAAGAGACAAGGCCTAGGGCCTTCAGAAGTGCTGGGGCCTCACGAAACCACCCAAGGCAGGTAACTAAAGGACCCATGGGGGACGTGCAGTGCGTGAACACAGGCGCGGATCGCCGTAGACTTCAATGGGGCAAGTCGCGGTTGGAAATTAAGAGTTTAAGGGCACTTCGGGAGTAGCTACAAGCAAGTCACTTACAGGGTAAGTAGTTCTAGGCCAACACCCACAGGAGCACCATGGTGCTGGAGTTACCTCACCCAGGGAAGCCGGGTGCATAGGTGTCCTTTGGTGTCGGGTCGCGGCGTCGTTTTCAATGGGAGCCAATGAAGACTTGCTACTTGTGAAGCCAGAAGAAGTGTCCGGTGGAATCCAAGCCTGGATTCAGAAGAAGGAAGACCTGAAAGCAGAGGAGACAGTGTTCAAAGTCACTGGGCAGTGACCCGGGGCAAGGAAGATGAATGCCCACCGTCGTTGACAGATTCAGGTCGTTCCCGGGTGTCTTGACTCTTCGGTCACGAGGTCCAGGAGGCGTCGAGGACAACCAGGAGATGGATTCTGCGTGTCCCACAAAGTTTGCAGCTGACTGCGGTGTCGGCGACCCGATTGGAGCCAACAAGCCTTGGTAGCAGCAAGTCTCGTGGAAAGCGTAAAAAGTCAATGGTACAGACCAGCAAGATCTGGGGAACTCACCCAGCAAGGGTAAGTCAGGGAAGGCCTGGAGCAACCAGAGGAGCCCTTTGGTTCTGTAGAAAAGTCTTGAGGGGACCCACAAGCTTGCTGGCAAGGGATTGCAAAGACACCTCAGGAGGATTCCTTCAACAGGGGTCCACGGTCACTCGGGACGGGGTAGGCCTCTGATATTCGGAGAGATTCTTGCTAGAGGGTGGGACCACATGTGTTCCAAAGCACAGGTTCGTAGAATGTCGTGAAGGGGTTGCAACCAACAATAGTGCATGGTACTCAGGGACTGCGGTTCCTCATCACTCGTGGGGTCCACTGGCCTCAGCTTCACTGGGGACTCACGATGGCCTTTAAGAAGTCAGGAAATCCTCGTCTTGGGCTGCAGGGACCTCGGGCTCCGGCGGGAGCGGCGTAGTTTGTGACCATCGTTTCAGTTTTTGGTGCCTGCCAAGCAGGGGAGTCACTCCTTGACTCCAAGGGAGATTCTTCAGTCTTCCAGAGGTAGTGAAACGTCGAAGGTCCAGGATTCTTCTTCAGAGCGTCATCCAGGGATATCTAGTTTGCAATGGCAAGGGTTCCCTACCTTATACTAAAAAGGAAGGGAGGGACTAGCTCTATGACCCCACCTATGGGAGAGTCAGGGGAGTGGGTGGCTACACCCACTTCCCTTTGTCCAGTTTCACGCCAGAGCAGGGGCAGGTAGCCCCTGAGCCGGTTTGAACTGGGGTATGCACAGAGGAGCCTTCTGCTCCCCAGTGCAGGACTTCAAAGCACTCTAGGAGTGCACCCACCCAGCCCCAATACAACTAAACCCTGTCTGGGAGGTGGTCACACCTCCCTGTGACAGGATACCTATTGTTGGGCTTCCTCCACTGAGAGTTTCGGTCATCAGCAGGAGGGCAGCCCAGTGTCTGTGACTGGTGGCATCCATTTTGTGATGCCAGGGCTCTTCAGGATTCTACCGCGTTTCCACAGTAGGTACATGTCTATCCCTCTAGAAGGGTGGAATGCTACCCCGCCACCAGAACTGGCGGGGGTAGTATTCCAAGATGTTTGACACCAAACACGACATGTTTCCGTGCAGCCATCCCAAAGTTAACATTTATCGCAGGGTTATAATGCGCTTAAGAGTATATGGTCAGGCTGCACTACAAACAGCATCAGAGAAGGGTCTCCGAATGCTGCGGAGGGGCTCTGCTCATGCAGGGGCACCTTCCTCACATAGGAACCAAGCACTCTGCCTTCAGGATTGATAAGGCCTGCCATAGGAGTGACTTATAGGTTTATATGTGTGTATCTATGTAGTGATATAGGTAGCCTATATCACAGTAAGGGGTGCATGCACCACCTTACCCAGGCTGCAGTAGCAGACCTGTGGTGTCAGATTTAGTCTGCTTCCCAGGGGTGGCATAATACATGCTTCAGCCCCTGGTAGGCCTGTGAAGTACCTATGCCCTTGGCACCTAAGGTACCATATACTAGGGACTCATAAGGTACCACAGTATCCAATCACTAGTGCACCTAGAGTGCACTCCAAGTCGTTTAGAGAGAATAGAGAGGCTGGGGCCCTGATTGGCAGGGTCCCAGCCTGACTATAGCCAGAAACCAGTATAAACATCAGCAAAAAAAGTGGGGCAACATAAGAGGCAGATCCTACTCTCCTACACAACCCCCCCCCCCATATGCAGGGACACTAAACTAACCTTGACCAGTTGAGTCTTTGTGCTCTAAGTGGAAATACCTTGAGAGTCCATCTGCATTGGCATGTTGGGTCCCAGGCCTATGTTCCACTGTATAGTCCATCCCCTATAGGGAAATGGACCACCTCAAAAGTTTTGGGTTTTCACCTTTCATCTGTTTAAGCCATAGGAGGGGCTTGTGGTCAGTCTGAACTATGAAGTGAGTGCCAAACAAGTATGGCCTCAGCTTCTTCAGGGCCCACACCACAGTAAAGGCCTCCCTCTCTATAGCTGACCAACGTTTCTCCCTAGGGGTCAGCCTCCTGCTAATAAAAGCTACTGGCTGGTCTTGACCTTCCGTAAATAATGGATCAGGGAACCTAGCTAATAGGGAAGAGGAGGGGTCTACTAAATGAGTAAGACACACCTCAATAAAGGAAAAGAAAATTCTTTTCTTGAGTCCCCTCACTCACCAAAGGTTTCCCCTAGGTGACATGCTTCATCATTGGGGCCATCCCAAGCATCTACTGCTTGGGGCGTGCTGCAACTTGCGATAGTTACGTAGGAGCACTAATTTTTAAGATATGACTATGTGTGGTGCAGTGAAGGGGAGTGGTGTGAGTGATTGTTAAAAATTACCTAACTAGTGAACGTAAACGATTTTATTCTTGCTCCTAGTTGGCAAAAGATAAAAAGGGGTTAATAAAAGGGAAAAGAATTAAATGTCCCTGATATTGTAAGTCAACATGTTTCGAGGTGTCCCCTAACCTCTTCTTTCAGGACAACATGGGGCCAGCCCCATGTGTACCACTCCGTGCAAACCTGTAATAAAGTGAAAAATAAGAAAAACAATGGGGCGCGCACTTATTGTGTCAGCGCTAGATATAATACATACGGTTAAACTGAACACGTAGTATCTAATGAAGAAGTAAAAACAGACAAGTTAGTATACACTGCCTGCCCATCTGTCTCGTGGGCAGGTAAAAACAAAGTCTTTTAGCGATCAAATCAATCCAATAGTGATGGTGCGCTTGACTGTAACTTTAAACATGTACTTAGTTCTGTTCAGTCTACTAGTCTTGTGTCTCTGTAATTAAAAACACATGTTAAAGGAATAAAAACACTCGTGAAAAAACATCAGACAAAACAAACATTACATGAAACATATAATTGCGTGTTGCCTCATGGACCTACTTAATAACTGGCAAAAGTAAGCCCCATGGTCAGCCCGGGTGGAGGAGCCTGAATAGACCCTTAGAGAAAGAGAAGTAAAAGTCTTAAGTCAACGACTCAAAAGAGAGAAAATGAAAAAGGAAACCTCATTAGTTACTTAGAAATGGGCTCCCAATTAAGAGAATCTTACTTGACTCGGCTAGCCTCCGTCAATATGACCTACTCGTTCCCATAAGCGGACCGCATCTTAGCGTGTCTGGCTTCCGAGAGGTCTAAAGTAGGAAACCAGGAAACTGCCTAGTCACGAACGCGTTTAGGAAGACTATACCGCGTATCGTTGAAAGTGATGGGGGCCATTTTGGGTGTACTTATGTTGCGTGTATCGTGCCTAAAATGGGCAAGGAATCCTCGGTTCAATCAGAAATTTGTTCATGAGGGCTAATTGGTTCAAAGATAAGGAAAACACTCTGTAGTTGTAATAAAGGTAAAAAATAGAAAACTAAGAAACTGAGAAACGGGTCTCGAACTCTGCAGTATGAAGCTATTCCCTTTTGAAAACAGAGCTTCTTATTGCGAAAGGGTCATAACAAGACTACGGCCATCTTGAACTGGTGAAAACAGGTCCTGATAGGACTGAATCCATGTGTACTATATCTAGTAAAGGTTTATATTGACAAGACATTGAAATAGAGTTTTAGAAAAATAGTAAAAGGATTTAGGGCAGAAGTGGTACATGCTCATGTATAGTTGGAATACAATTATCTAGAAAAATGATCCCACGGAATATTTTCGCTTAACCCTTTAGTATCAGAGCGTAGTTTGAACACCCACCTCTGTTCTTTTTCCAACAACCTTTGCTCAAGGTTGTCACATGGTTTGATATGTTCCAACACCACCCACTCATGTCGCTGGGTGTGTGCTGCATATCATTAAAGTGTGCTGTCATCCTGGTACTCGCTCCGTGGCACCGGATGCTGCTACGTGTTCACAGATCCTAGATCTACCTCCTGGTTGTCATGCCCACATAGTGGAGATTACAGGACATGCAATCAAATATACTACACCTGCCGTGCTGCATGTTGTGTACTTCTGAGCTCCCATGATGCCTGTATTAGACAGATCTTTTGTGGTGGAAGAGTGGCACACGCTGCAGTCTCACACGGGTGGAGACCCATTGGTAAGTACTTATGGTCTGTTGGTTGTTTCTCTGATTAGGCTTCGGGCGTGTGTGTACTAGAAGGTCACGTAGATTCTTCTCCTTCCTATGTGAAAACATTGGAATGGGGATATTAAATTACCACTGTTTAGGATATTCCAATGTTTTTTCACCATTTTTGTGATCTTGTCTGACGCTGTGCTAAAGGTAGTGATGCAGATAAGAGACCCATCTGCATCACTACCTTTAGCACAGCGTCAGACAAGATCACAAAAATGGTGAAAAAACATTGGACTATCCTAAACAGTGGTAAGTTAAATATCCCCATTCCAATGTTTTCACATAGGAGAGGGAAGAATCTACATGACCTTCTAGTACACACACGCCCGAAACCTAATCAGAGAAACAACCAACAGACCATAAGTACTTTACCAACGGGTCACCACCCGTGTGGGAATTACAGCGTGTGCCACCTAACTTCCACCACAAAAAGGGTCTGTTTTAATACAGGCACATCATGGGAGCTCAGAAATTTTACAACATGCAGCACAGTAGGTGTAGTATATTTGATTACATGTCCCTGTAATCTCCACTATGTGGGCATGACAACCAGGAAGGTGGGTACTAGGATCTGTGAACACAGTAGCAACATCAGGTGCCACAGAGCGAGTACCAGGATGACAGCACACTTTAATGATATGCAACACACACCCAACGACATGAAGTGGGTGGTGTTGGAACATATCAAACCATGTGACAACCTTGAGCAAAGGTTGTTGGAAAAAGAACAGAGGTGGGTGTTCAAACTACGCTCTGATACTAAAGGGTTAAACGAAAATATTCCGTGGGGTCATTTTTCTAGATAATTGTATTCCAACTATACATGAAGTATTGCACCCTTCTGCCCTAAAAATCCTTTTACTATTTTTTCTAAAACTCTATTTCAATGTCTTGTCAATATAAACCCCCCTTTACTAGATATAGTACACATAGGATTCAGTCCCTATCAGGACCTGTTTTCACCAGTTCAAGATGGCCGCCGTCTTATTATGACCCTTTTCGCAATAGAGAAGCTCTGTTTTTTCATAAGGGAATCGCTTAATACCGCAGGGTTCGAGACCCGCTTTCTCAGTTTCTTAATTTCCATATTTTCTAATTTTTACCTTTACTAGATATAGCACACATAGGATTCAGTCCCTATCAGGACCTGATTTCACCAGTTCAAGATGGCTGCCGCCTTATTGTGGCACTCTCGCAATAGAGAAGCTCTGTTTTTCAAAAGGGAATCGCTTTATACTGCAGGGTTCGAGACCCGTTTTCTCAGTTTCTTAGTTTCCTATTTTTTACCTTTATTACAACTACAGAGTGTTTTCCTTATCTTTGAACCAATTAGCCCTCATGAACAAATTTCTGATTGAACCGAGGATTCCTTGCCCATTTTAGGCACGATACACGCAACATAAGTACACCCAAAATGGGCCCCATCACTTTCAACGATACGCGGTATAGTCTTCCTAAATGCGTTCGTGACTAGGCAGTTTCCTGGTTTCCTACTTTAGACCTCTCGGAAGCCAGACACGCTAAGATGCGGTCCGCTTATGGGAACGAGTAGGTCATATTGACGGAGGCTAGCCGAGTCAAGTAAGATTCTCTTCATTGGGAGCCCATTTCTAAGTTACTAATGAGGTTTTCCTTTTTCATTTTCTCTCTTCGAGTCGTTGACTTAAGACTTTTACTTCTCTTTCTCTAGGGTCTATTCAGGCTCCTCCACCCGGGCTGACCATGGGGCTTACTTTTGCCAGTTATTAAGTAGGTCCATGAGGCAACACGCAATTATATGTTTCATGTAATGTTTGTTTTGTCTGATGTTTTTTCACGAGTGTTTTTATTCCTTTAACATGTGTTTTTAATTACAGAGACACAAGACTAGTAGACTGAACAGAACTAAGTACATGTTTAAAGTTACAGTCAAGAGCACCATCACTATTGGATTGATTTGATCGCTAAAAGACTTTGTTTTTACCTGCCCACGAGACAGATGGGCAGGCAGTGTATACTAACTTGTCTGTTTTTTACTTCTTCATTAGATACTACGTGTTCAGTTTAACCGTATGTATTATATCTAGCGCTGACACAATAAGTGCGCGCCCATTGTTTTTCTTATTTTTCACTTTATTACAGGTTTGCACGGAGTGGTACACATGGGGCTGGCCCCCATGTTGTCCTGAAGAAGAGGTTAGGGGACACCTCGAAACATGTTGACTTACAATATCAGGGACATTTAATTCTTTTCCCTTTTATTAACCCCTTTTTATCTTTTGCCAACTAGGAGCAAGAATAAAATCGTTTACGTTCACTAGTTAGTTAATTTTTAACAATCCCTCACACCACTCCAACTTCACTGCACCACACATAGTCATATCTTAAAAATTAGTGCTCCTACGTAACTATCGCAAGTCGCAGCACGCCCAAGCAGTAGTTGCTTGGGATGGCCCCAATGATGAAGCATGTCACCTAGGGGAAACCTTTGGTGAGTGAGGGGACTCAAGAAAAGAATTTTCTTTTCCTTTATTGAGGTGTGTCTTACTCATTTAGTAGACCCCTCCTCTTCCCTATTAGCTAGGTTCCCTGATCCATTATTTACGGATCTTCTTTGCTTTACAAGTACCCAGGAGGAAGAACCTAGCCATATCCTCCTCTCCCCCTCTTTTTGTTTTGGTCTTGACCTTCATCATTCAGTTGAGACAGTACAGCTCCCACACCCAGCTCAGAAGCATCTGTTTGGACAATGAACTTTTTGGTGTAGTCTGGACTCTGTAAGATGGGGGCAGTGCACATGGCCTGCTTTAGGTCTTCAAATGCCTTCTGACAGCTAGCTGTCCACTGAACCTTTTTGCCATTTTCTTTGAGGTCAGATCATTCAAGGGGGTCACTATAGATCCATATCCCTTCACAAACCTCCTATAGTACCCAGTCAGGCCTAAGAAGGCTCTCACCTGTGTCTGGGTGGCTGGAGCAACCCATTCCATTATGGTTTGGATTTTACTCTGTAAAGGCTGAACCTGGCCTCAACCCACAAGGTGGCCCAGGTATACAACCTGACTCTGCCCTATCTGGCACTTAGTGGCCTTGATAGTGAGGCCTGCTTTCTGCAGAGCCTCCAAAACATTTCTGAGGTGGACCAGGTGATCCTGCCAGGAGGAACTAAAGACAGCAATATCATCTAGATAAGCTGAGCAATAAGTTTCCATCCCTGCCAGAACTTTGTTCACCAACCTCTGAAAAGTGGCAGGTGCATTTTTCAATCCAAAGGGCATCACCACAAAGTGGTAGTGACCCACCAGGGGTCGAAAATGCTGTTTTGGCTTTGGCATCATCAGCTAACCTGATCTGCCAGTAGCCAGCTGTTAGGTCAAATGTACTCAGATACTTGGCTGAGGCCAAAGTATCAATCAGCTCATCTGCCCTTGGTATGGGATAGGCATCAGTCCTGGTGACTGCATTGAGGCCTCTGCAGTCTACACAAAACCTCATTTCTTTCTTACCACCCTGGGTATGAGGCTTGGGTACTAGGACTACTGGGCTAGCCCAAGGGTTATCTGAAGGCTCACTTACACCTAACTCCAACATTTTCTGGACTTCAGTCCTGATACAGTCCCTGACATGGTCAGGTTGCCTGTAGATTTTACTCTTGACAGGCAGACTGTCCCCAGTGTCCACCTCATGGGTGCACCAGGTAGTCTGACTAGGGGTCAGGCTAAACATATGTCTGTACTGCTGCAGAACTTGTCTGCACTCAGTTTGCTGATGGGCAGTGAGGCTGCTTGCCAAAGCAACACCATCTACTGACCCATCATCAGGGTTCTGTGAGAGCAGGTCAGGGAGAGGGTCACTCTCCTCCTCCTGTTCCTCATCAGTTGCCATGAGCAAGCCCATGTCAGCCCTGTCAACATATGGCTTTAATCTGTTGACATGGAGCACCTCAGGGGCTCCTGGGAGTTCCAAGATTCACCAGATAGGTGACTTCTCCCTTTTGCTCAACTATTGTATGGGGGCCACTCCATTTGTCTTGGAGGGCTGCTGGGGCCACAGGCTCCAACACCCACACTTTCTGTCCTGGCTGGTGCACAGTCAGCACAGCCTTTGGTCATGCCAAGCTTTTTGTAATTCTTGGCTGGCCTCCAGGTTTTTTGGTTGCCTTTTTCATGTATTCGGCCATCCTGGAGCGGGAGACCAAGTACAGTCCATCACATCCTGTTTGGGGGTTTGAGAGGTAACTCCCAGCCCTCTTTACCAAACATAATGGACCTCTTACAGGATGCCCAAACAGAAGCTCAAATGGGCTGTAACCAACCCCCTTCTGTGGAACCTCTCTGTATGCAAACAACAGGCAGGGAAGAAGAAGGTCCCATTTCCGCCTAAGCTTCTCTGGGAGTCCTTTAATCATTCCCTTCAGGGTTTTGTTGAAACGTTCAACCAACCCATTGCATTGTGGGTGATAGGGGGTGGTGAACTTATAAGTTACACCACACTCCTTCCACATTGCTTTCAAATATCCTGACATGAAGTTTGTATCTCTGTCAGAGATGACCTCCTTTGGGAAACCCACTCTGGAGAAAACTCCAATGAGGGCTCTTGCCACCACAGGGGCTGTGGTGGTCCTCAGGGAATTGCCTTCTGGGTACCTGGTGGCATGATCCACTACCACCAGGATAAATCTGTGCCCAGATGCAGTTTGAGGGTCAAGGGGACCAACAATGTCAATCCCTACCCTTTCAAAGGGTACCCCACCACAGGTAGTGGTATCAGGGGGCCTTTGTGGTGCCACCTGCCTTGCCACTGGCTTGGCATGTGACACAGGAGCGACAAAACTCCTTTGTGTCCTCTGACATATGTGGCCAATGAAAATGTGGAACAAGCCTGTCCCAGGTCTTGTTTTGGCCCAAGTGACCTGCTAAAGGGATATCATGTGCTAGGGTCAAGAGGAACTCCCTAAACTTCTGAGGTATTACCAACCTCCTGGTGGCTCCAGGGGCTGGATCTCTACCCTCAGAATATAGGAGTCCCTCATCCCAATAAACTTTATGGGACCCACTAGCACTCCCAGCAGCCTCAGCAGCAGCCTCAGCAGCAGCCTCAGCAGCAGCCTGCTGTCTGAGGGGGTTCAAGAGAGGGGCAGCACTGTTGCTCCTTACTCAGATCTTCCCTAGAAGGGCCCCCTGCCCCCAAGAACTCAACCTGATCAGGCTCAAGTCCCTCTGGGGCAGTTCCTTCTTCAGGATCTGCTCCTCCTCCCTCAAGAGGGGAATCAATGATCTGAGACAGAGGGAAGGCACTGCCTTAACCCTACTGCTCCTCTTCTGGGAAGCATCTGGTCCATTGTTTCAGGATCCAGAGCTGGTTCAGTGTCATGCATTTTGGCCTGTGACCTGGTCACAGCAAATACCTTTGCAGGGATGCCCAACATCTCAGCATGAGTCCATAACTCTACTTCAGACCAGGTTGAAGTTTCTAGATCATTGCCCAATAGACATTCTACAGGGAGGTCTGCACTGACTACAACCTTCTTGAAGCCAGTTACCCCTCCCCAGGAGAAATTCACAACTGCCAGACTATGGTTGGTCCTGACATTGCTTGCATTGGTCACCTGGTACATTTCGCCCAGGATGATCTGTCCAGGGTCCACAAGATCCTCTGCCACCATGGTGACACTAGCACCTGTGTCCCTAAATGCCAAAGCCTGTTTGCCATTTATTACAGGCTGCTGTTTGTATTTGCCCAGACTACTGGGGCTCACCAGGAAGGACATGTCAATGTCTCCATCACAAATTAGCATTGCCTGAGTGGGTACTCTGACTAGGCCAGAGTCCACTTCAGGAACCCAGGGTCAACCCTACTATACCCTTATTCTGAGTACCACCTCCACCAGTAGCTGAACTAGGGGAACAGTTGCCTTAGGGGCAGGAGTGGTGGTGGTTTGGTCTTTGACTTGTTACAATCAGAAGTCCAGTGCCCTTTCTGTTTACAGAATTTGCACCAAGGCTTCTTTTGGCCTTTTCCCTTGTTGGATTGTGACTCTCCACCAGATGCAGATTTTTGGGGCCCTTGTGAAGACTTCTGGTCTTTTGACTTATCCCCACTTTTCTCAGAGCCCTTAGAATCCTGCTTCTTTGTGTCACCCCCTTTGTTCTGGGTTTTCTGCCTCACCCTGGTTCGGACCCATTTGTCTGCCTTCTTTCCCAATTCTTGGGGAGAGGTCAGATCTGAGTCCACCAGGTATTGATGCAACAACTGGTTCTGGCAATTATTAAGGATCTGTTCTCTCATCATTAGATTATACAATCCCTTGAAATCAGTAACCCTACTGCCAACCAGCCAACCCTCCAGAGCCTTGGTTGCACAATCTACAAAGTCAGTCCAGTCCTGAGTCTGTGCCTTCTGGGTGTCTCTGAACTTCAACCTGTACTGCTCAGTGGTTAAGCCAAACCCATCTATCAGTGCACTCTTCAGGACTTCATAGTCATCAGCATCCTCTTCTCTAACAGAGGGGAGCTTGTCTCTACCTTTAACTGAAAAGGAGAGCCACAAGATTGCTGCCCACTGCTTTTGGGGGACCTGTTGTACTCTACAGGCTCCTTTCCATAGCAGTTACCCACTTATGGATATCATCCCCACTCTGGTAGGGAGGAACATCCTTGCTCAGGTTCCTATGGTCTGGAATATATTCTCTGCCTCTAGGGACACTGTTGTTGCTACCAGGGGTTCTAACCCTCTTTTCTAGAAGCTCTCTGGAGCTCCAGGGCTTCCTTATCTAATGCCAACTGCTTGGTTTTGAGGGCAAACCTTGCTTCCTCATACTGCAGCAGTTTGTACATTCTGTCAGAGGAGGTCTCTCTTCTTGAGAAGTAGGAGTTCCTCTGGTAGACAGATTCTCTGCCAGAGTGATAGGAGTGTTCAGATTCCCTAGAAAGGGACCTAGGCCTCTCCTCCACTATGTCAGTTCTCTTAGGGAGAATTCCTCTGTCCTGTTCAGACCCCTTGGGACCTGGCCCTCACAATCACAGAGTCTTGGTCATCCAGATGTTCATCATCTGACCCAGACACTGTAATTGACCCACCCACTGATTCAGACCCATTAGCTCCTAGAGCTAATCTAAGATCATCTGCTGTCAGCAGATCTATCAGGTGTAGTGTGGAGGGACTCTGTCCTAGCTTCAGGTGCCTTGCAGCACACATGGCTCTCAAGTCAGAGAAAGCCATATCCTTATACTGAGGCTGAGTGGATCCACTGGGTCCACCCTTTAAGGACATTCTAGTGTTGTGCAGTGTTGTACTACCTACACTAGTTTGTGTCCTACTGATACTAGCTTGAGCTGTAGAAAGGGTGTGCTATCCCTTGGCACACAGTTCTAAGTTCAGTAGAACTTATTGATACTAAGCTTGACTTTATATGTACCTTGAGTACCTATAGTGGTTTTCAGTTAGTAATTCAAATAGAGATTTTCTGGTAAAACAATAGCAAGCTGGAATCCCACACGCTGCCACCAATGTGAGAAGTTGGCCTGGTATATGCTGTTCACTAGTTAAAGTGGACACCTTGCACCAGTACAATTCGACTCTTATGGTAGGTAGGTTTAAGACAACCTTATAGAAAGCTATCCTAGTGGTAGCTGTGGAGAGCAGCCTTCAGGCTAAGTCTTGGAGGAATGTAAAGCAGCTTGTTTTACCACACAATCTCTTGAATCACCAAATGAAAAGACACCACACAGGTATATATATCAAATATATATGTATTTATTACTAAACAACTCTCTACTAATCTCTTGTGAGATTAGAAGACAGGAACATATGCATAAATCAACGTTTCACAGTAAATTATGCACAAATATGGCTGGGGCCCAAGGGTGTACCAGACCATATACTAAAAAAGAGACTTAAGAACAACGTCTTGCAAAGAGACAAGGCCCAGGGCCTTCAGAAGTGCTGGGGCCTCACGAAACCACCCGAGGCAGGTAAGTAAAGGACCCACGGGGGACGCGTGCAGTGCAGTGAACACAGGCGCGGATCGCCGTAGACTTCAATGGGGCAAGTCTCGGTTGGAAATTAAGAGTTTAAGGGCACTTCGGGAGTAGCACAAGCAAGTCACTTACAGGGTAAGTAGTTCTAGGGCCAACACCCACAGGAGCACCGTAGTGCTGGAGTTACCTCACCCAGGAAGCCGGGTGCATAGGTGTCCTTTGGTGTCGGGTCGCGGCGCCGCTTTCAATGGGAGCCAATGAAGACTTGCTGCTTGTGAAGCCAGAAGAAGTGTCCGGTGGAATCCAAGCCTGGATTCAGAATAAGGAAGACCTGAAAGCAGAGGGGACAGTGTTCAAAGTCACTGGGCAGTGACCCGGGGCAAGGAAGATGAATGCCCACCGTCGTTGACAGATTCAGGTCATTCACGGGTGTCTTGACTCTTCAGTCACGAGGTCCAGGAGGCGTTGAGGACAACCAGGAGCTGGATTCTGCGTGTCCCACAAAGTTTGCAGCTGACTGCGGTATCGGCGACCCGATTGGAGCCAACAAGCCTTGGTAGCAGCAAGTCTTGTGGAAAGCGTAAAAAGTCAATGGTGCAGACCAGCAAGGTCTGGGGAACTCACCCAGAGAAGGTAAGTCAGGGCAGTCCTGGAGCAACCAGAGAAGCCCTTTGGTTCTGTAGAAAAGTCTTCAGGGGACCCACAAGCCGGCTGGCAAGGGATTGTAAAGACACCTCAGGAGGATTCCTTCAACAGGGGCCCACAGTCACTCGGGACAGGATAGGCCTCTGATCTTCGGAGGGACTCCTGCTAGAGGCTGGGACCACACGTGGTCGAAAGCACAGGTTCATAGAATGTCGTGAAGGGGTTGCACCCGACAATAGTGCACGGTACCCAGGGACTGCGGTTCCTCGTCACTCGTGGGGTCCACTGGCCTCAGCTTCACTGGGGACTCACGATGGCCTTGGAGAAGTCAGGAAATCCTTGTCTTGGGCTGCAGGGACCTCGGGCTCCGGCGGGAGCGGCGTAGTTTGCGACAATTGTTTCAGTTTTTGGTGCCTGCCAAGCAAGGGAGTCACTCCTTGACTCCAAGGGAGATTCTTCAGTCTTCCAGAGGTAGTGGAACATCGAAGGTCCAGGATTCTTCTTCAGAGCGTCATCCAGGGATATCTAGTTTGCAATGGCAAGGGTTCCCTACCTTATACTAAAAAGGAAGGGAGGGACTAGCTCTATGACCCCACCTATGGGAGGGTCAGGGGAGTGGGTGGCTACACCCACTTCCCTTTGTCCAGTTTCGTGCCAGAGCAGGGGCAGGTATCCCCTGAGCCGGTTTGAACTGGGGTATGCACAGAGGAGCCTTCTTCTCCCCCAGTGCAGGACTTCAAAGCCCTCTAGGAGTGCACCCACCCAGCCCCAATACACTAAACCCTGTCTGGGAGGTGGTCACACCTCCCTGTGACAGGATACCTATTGTTGGGCTTCCTCCACTGAGAGTTTCGGTCATCAGCAGGAGGGCAGCCCAGTGTCTGTGACTGGTGGCATCCATTTTGTGATGCCAGGGCTCATGTCTATCCCTATAGAAGGGTGGAATGCTACCCTTGCCGCCAGAACTGGCGGGTGGGTAGTATTCCAAGATGTTTGACACCAAACACGACATGTTTCTGTGCAGCCATCCCAAAGTTAGCATTTAACGCGGGGTTATAATGCGCTTAAGAGTATATGGTCAGGCTGCACTACAAACAGCATCAGAGAAGGGTCTCCGAATGCTGCAGAGGGGCTCTGCTCATGCAGGGGCACCCTCTCACATAGGAACCAAGCACTCTGCCTTCAGGATTGATAAGGCCTGCCATAGGAGTGACTTATAGGTTTATATGTGTGTATCTATGTAGTGATATAGGTAGCCTATATCACAGTAAGGGGTGCATGCACCACCTTACCCAGGCTGCAGTAGCAGACCTGTGGTGTCAGAGTTAGTCTGCTTCCCATGGGTGGCATAATACATGCTTCAGCCCCTGGTAGGCCTGTGAAGTACCTATGCCCTTGGCACCTAAGGTACCATATACTAGGGACTCATAAGGTACCACAGTATCCAATCACTAGTGCACCTAGAGTGCACTCCAAGTCGTTTAGAGATAACAGAGAGGCTGGGGCCCTGATTGGCAGGGTCACAGCCTGACTATAGCCAGAAACCAGTGTAAACATCAGAAAAAAAGTGGGGCAACATAAGAGGCAGATCCTACTCTCCTACATTTACCATTTTATGTTTCTGCTTCTCGCACTGTGAGAAAGCAGTGGGGCGACGCCCCCATGCCCCAATGGAGTAGCCGCCACTGCATTGCAGAACTATTCATACTCAACACAAAATAAAACAAATAACATAATGGATAAATAAACAAAAACTGGTGGTTGATTTGTTATATTCTGCTCCTTCAGGAGATTTCTGCATCACTGTGCGCACAAGTACAAGTAGGTTAGTTCCACCAAATTGTTTATGCGATTAAGCGCATGTTAGCTCAGTTCGGTAATACTCAAGCATTCCTGTGTAATGGCGCGTGTTAGTAGAGCTCAAAAACATATGCGTATGTCAAGTAAGAGGCACACACAAGCGCAATGTGTTTAGCTGACAATTGCCAGTTTGGTGACAACTTGGGTGTCTGCTGGGTTTCCGGGCTGTCTGGCGTAGCTTCTGACTTCACCCTGGAATCGCATATCCCCAGCTTTGAAGGTTGCAGAAGACGCCCCTCACATCGCCAATCAGCTGTGAGGCTTCAGGACACGGTGAGCGGACGCAGTCCATGCAGGAACAACAAAGCCAAGCAAGGTGTTGGTCTGGGTGTGTATTTTTCTAGCAGCTAATCCAGCATGGAAGTTGCCCAATCATGTGTCCCATGCAGGGCACGTGCGGCCGCACCTGCCAACAAATGTGCATGGCAGTATGTGCGTATCCTTGGCAACCATGTGAACAATGGAACATAAAGAAACACACTCCGTTACATAGTTAGATGCCCTGGGCCTTTACAGTGATAGTCACTCATACTAATAGAAATCAGAGTGACAACAAGCACTGGTCCAAACAAAATGAAATCAAAGTGACAGCGACAGCAAGCACTATAACAAATACGAACAGGGGGGGGCACTACAGCAATGTGATTAATCATCAATCCCTGTGGATGCTGACAAATAATATAGGGCACAGTATAGCGTTTCCTGGCATCAACCACCACGGTTGGGGCCCAGCATCCCTTAGTCAAAACCCCTTTAAGAGGGCAACGGGGCAAGCAGAAGCTACTGAGCTCAATCGTGGGGGTTGTGGTCTTTTACTCCTGATGTCCTATGGCCTGACCTATTATGGGCTCTAATAAATTTGGTCAAGTAACCCTTCTGCACTTGATTCTCAGTGGTAGCACATGTCGGGGGTTGGGGACAGGGTGAAGGTGAAGGTGTGAGATTCACATAGGCACAAGACTAAGAACAATCTCAATAAGCCCAATAAATGAATGCCACTCCGATACTTGCTTTATGAAAAAAGTAGTATTTATTTACAAACACAATTGAAATACGGCACACCACAAATAATATGTACAATCTTCATAAGGCCCATACTCTAGCATTGTCCAGGTAAGATTCTGAGTCCCACTTCCCTGTCTAAGGACTGTGGGTATTTCTCATTTATGTGAAGTAACATTCAGGCTAGAACCCAATAGTTAGTGTAAGTCTTAGATCCACAATAGCTTTTTAAATGCCAAAGTATCTCAGTGCCGTAGTGCTTCAATCAATCAATCAGGGGTTTGTAAAGCGCACTACTCACCTGTTAGGGTCTCAAGGCGCTGGGGTGGTTGTGTGCAACTCCATTGGGGGTCATCTGAAGAGCCAGGTCTTGAGGTCTGTATGAAGGTAGGATCTGTCTGCATGGTTACCCCCACTTTTTGCCTGGTGCTATGCTGGGTTTTGGCTAGTCTGACTGGGATCGTGCTAATCAGGACCCCAGTCTTTCTGCTTTCTCCCTAAATTATTGTGTCAGTACTTAGGTGCATCCCAGATTGGATACTGGGGTACCCTTATAAGTCCCTAGTACATGCTACTAAGGTCCCCAGCGCATAGGTACCCCAGAGGTCTCCCATGAGCTGAAGCATGTATTATGCCACCCATGAGAGACCATTCAAAATGGAACTACAGGCCTGCCATTGCAGCCTGTGTAAGCTGGTGCTAGCACCACTTACTAAAGATATAGTTTTCCTATATCTAGGGTCCATGCACTTAAAACCTATAAGTCACCCCTATAGCAGGCCTTTGCAATCCTGAAGGCAGGGTGCTTGGTTCTAAGTGAGCGGCTGCCCCTGCATGAGCAGGACACCTCTGCAGCCTACGGAGTCCATTCACCCGGGTTGTCAGTGAAACAGCCACATACTATATAGAGGGGCACCACATAATTACGCGATGACCATCTCGAAAACGTCTGCAACGAATCCTATCATGTTTGGTATCAAACATGTTGGAATCATACCCCCGCTCCATAAATGGTGTATAAGGTATGATTCCAAGCACTGGAAAAGCCCTCCGTTAGGCTCTCAGTGTTCCCGGTACCTGCCTTCTTGACCCGGACAGCACAAAATGATTGCTGCCGACCAGAGACACAATTCTGCCCTCCTGCTGCTGAGCCAAGCTCGAGCAGGGGAAGACAGAACAATAGGCATCCTGTCACAGGAAGGTGTGACCACCACCCAGACCGGATTTAGAGTATTGGGATGGGGTGGGTGCGCTTGCCAGCGCCACTCAGTCTGCATGAGGGGCACATTTGGTGTCCATGTGCATAGTCCAGTTCAAACCAGTCCTGGGAGCCGTTGGCTCCCACTCTGGAGCGAAACTGGACAAAAGACATGAGAGTAAACTCTCCCCTTTCCAGACCCTCCCCTGGGAGGGTCCCCTGAATTTTCCCAACCCTTTCCCTAGGGTACTTAAGGGCTTACCTGGGTGTAGGTCCCTAGATTCATCGTGGGATAAGATTCAGATCAGACACCACTGCACTTCTACTGTCTGGGCACTCTGGACTTCGCTGGACTTCGTTTAGGCGTGACTTCATCTCCCTTCCAGTCTGCTGCATCGTCTGTGCCTGTGCCTTATACAGGAACCTTCCAAGGCCTGTGAAGCATCAAAGACACTTGAAGAAATCTTCCTTGGAGTGAAGAAGTCATTCCCCTACATTTGCAGGCACCGCAACTAAGTTGATCGGTCTGCAGATCCTGAGCTCCTCCGGACTCCGTGGGCTCTACAACACAGGTGGTGGTTTTCCACAGCTCCTGAGGCCTGCCCTCCCCTTTCACCAAGTTTGAGGCCAGTATCCCTCATGGGGGTTGCAATAACAGAACCCCTGTGCACCGCATCCAACTTGCAGTCGCAAAGGCTTGTTGGCTTCTTTCCAAGACGATCTTTGGGCTCCAAGTAGCCCCAACCTCGAGCACTTCCAGTGACATAATCTTCAGCCACACCGCATTGTGTGCATCGGAGCCTGCATCTTTTGGTGAGCTGCTTGAGGTCCTCTTGCGACTCCAGTGCCTCCGGCCTGTGGGTCTACTTGAGGGTCACTGTTGTTTCTTTTGGGCTCCCCTGATTGCTCGGGGCCTGCCATGACTCCCCTGACTTTGGTGAGTCCCCTGGACCTTGCTTGTCCCGACATTGCTCCTTCTTTGATTCCTGCGTGGCTTGTCTTTGCCAAGGCTTGTTGGTGCTCCTGCCGGACACCGACCCCTCAGCACTCGACATCCTTCATGGGCCAGCTCGTGCATGGCTCCTGGTCCTCCTCAGCATTGCCTGGTCCTCACAGCTGCAGAGTCAAGGTCATCGTCAACCATCCTGCAACACCCGACATCAGAGGGCATTCGTCTTCCAAGTCTCCTGGTCACTCCTGAGTGACATAAACTCTCCTCTGCTTGCAGGTACCTCTCATCAAGAATCCATCTTCGGATTCACCTGGACACTTTCTCCTCTTCCAGCAGCGGCACTTTCCTGAAGTCCTCCATTGGGTTTGATGGCGGTTTCCGACACCACTTCACACGTATGCACCCGGCTTCCCTGGTGTAGGTAACATGGGTACTAGGGTATCCACGGGTGGGGAGGCTCTCCAACCTTCTGTCTCCCACAGGGTTTCTTCAGGGTCCACTAGGAAGGGTCCTTAATCTTTAAAAATCCAACCGCGACTTACACCTAGAGTTGTACGAAGCACGCTGTCGTGTTTCCACACTGCACACGCTCTTCGTGGGGCCCCTATCTACTCACCTTGGGTGGTTCCTTGGATCCCCAGCACATCTACGTCCTCTCGACATTGTCTTGACTCGAGTCGTGGTTCTTATATCACTTTCTTAGTATATGGTTTGATCCACCCGTGGGGCCACTGTGTATTTCGTGCTATTTACTGCGTTCCTTTGCTGAAGTATTGTGTGTATTGTGCATATCTCCGGGTAGGAGATATTTCTATGTGCTAGAGGGTATTATATAATAATAACATATTATAATAAATACTTTGTGTGGTTATTTTTCACTTAATCTACACTATAAGATTGCATTCTGGTAAAAACAAGCTGCTTTACACTCATTCTGGACTAAGCCTGAAAGCTGCTCTCCACAGCTACACTTAGAGAGCTTTATAAAGTTGTCTAATACCTCTTAAATCACTATAAGGGTTGTCTGGACTGGTGCAAGGTGCCCACTTACATTAGTGGACATCATATACCAGGCCAGCTTCTCACAAGGTCTTTCCTGAACTGCAGCAGTGTAGGGTGTTGCTGGAGATGGAGGGGGAAGTCGTTCCAGTTCTTGGCTGCGAGGTAGGAGAAGGACCTTCCACCTGCTCTGTTCCTGTAGAAGCGTGGAACTGTGTGCCAGGGAGAGGTCGGCTGAATGGAGGTTTCTCCTGGGGGCCTGGAAGGAGAGACGGTTGTTGAGGTATTGTGGTCCGATGTTGTGGAGGGCCTTGTAGGCGTTCGTGGGCAGCTTGAAAGTTATCCTCCTTTTGACGGGGAGCCAGTGGAGATCGCAGAGGTGTTGGGTGATGTGGTTGTGCTGAGGGATGTCGAGGATTAGTCTGGCTACGGTGTTCTGGACAGTCTGGAGCTTGCGGAGGAGTTTTTTGTTGATTCCGTCATAGAGAGCGTTGCCGTAGTCTAGTCTGCTGGTGATGAGGGCATATGTGAACGTTTTTCTGGATTCGGTGGGGATCCATTTGAAGGTTTTACGGAGTATGCGGAGGGTGTTGAAGCAGGCTGAGGAGACAGGGCCGATCTGGCGGTTCATAGTGAGCAATGAGTCCAGTATGATGCTGAGGTTAGGTGCATGGTCTGTTGAGGTTGGTGGGTTTCCAAGGGCGGGGGGCCACCAGGTGTCATCCCAAGCTTAGAGGGTGGAGCCGAGGATGAGGACTTCTGTTTTCTCTGAGTTGAGTGCCAGGCAGCTGTTCTTCATCCAGGTTGCGACGGCTTTTATCCCTTCTTGGAAGTTGTGTCTGGTGATGTTGGATTCCTTAGTGAGGGAGAGGATGAGCTGGGTGTCATAGTCACTTAAGTCAAGGCAAGTTTCTTCATAGGCCTGGTAATCAGTCTTACCTGCTCTCGCAGTAGCTGTGGTTAGGAAGGCCTGCATGCATGTCAGCGGCCTAGCTGTCAGCAGAGATCTGGATGGTGTGTGTGAAGAGGCAGGTTCCCAGAGAGCTCCTCCGGTTGTGCAGCAATGCTTCCTGAGTTTGACTGTACGTCTCAGATGCTTCTGAGTTCGGGTGGTTGAGTAGTTGCTCTGCTTCGTTAGCTTGCAACCTGATATGCTTCACTGGCTCACTCTGCTCCAGGGTGATGGCACTCTCTCTTCACCATGTTCCCCACATGGCATACAAGAGTCACAAACAATGCCAAACAGGGTAACAACCCCTCCCAGTCACAACACTGTACAGACTGCTGGTCCTCTTCAGTCATAGTGCTGTACCAGGGAGACAGCCCTTATTCTTCACTGCAGCCCCACCTTGCATGCCACCCACAACCATCTGATCAGAGCATGGGAACAGCTCACCACAAAAAGCACCATAGCTATCATGAACTCCATCCATTCTGGAGCACCCACAGACCCCTACCTCCACCACTTCTTCAAGCTCGGGAGCAATGAAATCAGTGACAAACTCACCTCCATTCTAAACGTATCCATCACCACAGCCGCCTTCTCAGCTGGATGGAAAGATGCAGTGGTCAGACCACTCCTCAAGAAACACTCCACCGACCCCAGCAAAGTCAAGAGCTAGCGCCCCATCTCTCAGCTCCCTTTCCTCACCAAAGTCCTCGAAAAGGTGATCAACCACCAACTCACCGAACACCTGGAGGAGAACAACCTGATGGACATCTCCCAATCCGGTTTCTGTGCCAGCCACAGCACAGAGACAACCCTGATTGCCACCACCGATGACATCAGACCCCTCCACGACTGGGGAGGAACAGCGGCCTCAGCCTCTCAGCAGCATTCAATACCATATCACACCACACACTCATCAAGAAACTCCATCACATCGGGATCCAGGGAGATAACCTCAAATGGATTGCTTCATTCCTCTCATGATGGACCCAGAGAATCCGCCTACCACCCTTCACTTCGGAACCCAAGAGCATCATCTGCGGCATCCCTCAAGGTTCATCCCTCAGTCCCACTCTCTTCAACACTTACATTACACCCCTGGCCAACATCGTCAGAACATCATATCCTTCACAAACGACACCCAGTGCATCCTTACGCACTCAGAAGACCCCATCACCACCAGATCCAACTTCCAAAACTGCATGATGATCATTGCTGACTGGATGAAGACTAACTGTCTGAAGTTCAACACAGACAAGACAGAAGTGCTGATTTTTGGGAACATCACCTCCCCGTGGAACGACACCTAATGGCCCTCTGAACTCTGACCCACACCAACAGACCACGCCCGCAACCTCGGCATCATGCTGGATAGCAAACTCACCTTGAAGTGCCAAATCAATGCATTCCAGAACTTCGCATGCTTCAAAAGATTTTCAAATGGCTCCCTGTCAAAACCAGGAAAACCGTCACTCAAGCCCTAGTTACCAGCTGACTGGACTACGGAAACGCACTCTACACAGGAATCACCTCCCATCTCCTGAAGAGACTCCAAATGATACAGAACTCAGATGCCAGACTCATCCTCAACCAAACAGACCCACATCACCCCACCACCTCAGGAACCTCCACTGGCTCCCCATCCAGGAAAAATGGCAATTCAAGATGCTGACACACGTCTGTAAAGCCCTCTATGACCAAAGACTAGCATACACCAACCACCGCCTGAACTTCCACCAACTATCCAGTCACATGCACTCCGCCTCCCTCACCCTCGCACACAATCCATGCATCTGTTGAAGCCACAGTGGAGGATATTTCTTCTCCTACCTTTCCACCAAGTCCTGGAATTACCTTACCCTCCACCTCCATACATCATCCTCACTCCCGGAATTTAGAAAGGTACTCAGGACCTATCTCTTCGAATGATCACAGCATGAACCCAGTGCAAGGATATCCTCGTGGGTGATTAGCCTTGACCTACAAATCTGAGTTGATTTATTGATTGAACAATGGACACATGGCAATGGCCCCTCCAGGTCACAACACAGCACAGGGTGATGGCCTTATTCAGTCACAGCACTGCACCAGGACGACCACCCATACTTTTCACCATGACCCCCAACTAGCATTTGGGGTTCACGAACAATGGCACATTGCTGTGCCCCCAATCAAAGTGGCAGTCACAATGTGCAGGGTAAAGGCTGGTAATTATGGCAATACAAATCAGTCTATGGTTAATTAGAACATTGGAATGTTGGGAACTCCATTGAAAACAATGAAGTGGCTCAGGTCGAATAATAGCTAATATAAGCCTTCTCCTCCAACATTCCAATGTATGTTTTTCTGTTTCTCCCTTTTAATTCACAACATTCTGACCCCTGTGGGTGGAATTCTCTAATAACCTCATAGCCCTTCTACCTCAGGCTATACAGGTTGTTAAAGGCCCTTTCCCTTTGGTTCAGGGCCTTTAACAACCAGTACAGACCTCGGCAGCAGGCTATAAGGCTAAAGTATAGAAATATGTCTGTGAATTGAATGGTGGTATTTATGGGGATATTTTGATCAACTAAGGTTGTATCTTTATGCAGATATCTGTGAGATCTAAATTTGAGTAGGCAAGGGCAAATACGTGCGATATGAAGTTGGGTAATATTGGGCACATTAGTTTACAACTGATTAACTATAAAGATTTGTAAGAATTAGAATATTCAGTTTAAATGATTAATCATAGGTGAATATTATGTAACTCCATATCACTGTTATTGCAGACCAAGGATATAGCTAAAATCTAACCAAAAATGTATTGCTTTTAGTGACTACATTATGAATTAATGTCTACAAATGCTGTCCTTCCCCTTGGTCTGCTTTGGGGTTGCAAGCTTCTTGTCTGGTGCCCATAGTCACAGGAAAACATTATTAAATGACTAGGGGGTTTTCTTTTAATGAGGATGCTGGTTTTATTGTTTTTAATGAATGTACTGTGATATTGTATTACATTTTGATGGATTGCCCCAGAAAGGGTCAAGATTGGGGATGGTTTTGTGACTGCACTTTCTGTTTTGGCACTGTACTGATGCATTTGCTCTTTAAATTAATGTTTGTATGACCAGATTGATGGTTGATAGGAGGCCCGAGTGTCTCTTGCTACATAGTGGACCCAAATTTTGAGGTTTTTGTTGTCAGGTTTTTGCTGGATGAGCCATTCATATTTGTTCTATGCAACCATCATTTTAGCCTAGTTTCTAATTAAGATGTGCCCAGTATTAGATTTGCATACTTTAATATGATTTGTCAGTTTAATTGTAAGAATTGAATACAAAACACTTTTCTTGCAAAAACCCACAGTGACCCTTTCAAAGATATTGCTAAGGTGTTTTGTAACGGGCGGTTCATGGACTTTCATTGTTGTAAAATTGGTATACAGTGTCACGGCTTGATTTTATGTACACGTGTAAAGCAAGCGTATGACATTTTATTTTGTGTTTTACATGTGCTTTTATGGTCTATATTAGCCAAATAAAGAGTTTTTTTAATTGAATTGATTTACTACGAAGCATCTTTTTTTAAATAAAAAAATATACCATAAACTAGGTGTGCAAAATAAGGTCTTGTGAAATCTCACAAGATTCCTTTAAATTTCACAAAATTACTCACAATTGCTAATCCATTGCAAAATGTTGTTTGCCAAGTATCTTACAATCTTTTTTGAAGCATGCACATTCCTTGTATTAAAAAGTCTTCTAAGATAAGAGAAGGTGAGATGTTTGAGCAGAAAATGTCTCTCGACCTCATTTTCTAGGGGAACCAATCTCTTATTGGTGTATCAAAAAAGGTTACACAAAAGTCCGTAATGCGAATTTACGAGAAATTTGGCAAACTTTGCTGAAATTAAGAAACCTGGAATTTTGCATAGTTCACCAAGGTTATTAAAATTTTGCAAAGGTCTAGCATAAACCACAATCATTATGTAGGCGTAACTAGGAACGGCTGGAGCACGCAAAGGCACCACCAACTAGGGGTGTGAACATGCAAGTACACCCCAATTATAACTGTCTTTTGCCATTACTGAAAACTATAAGGGACATATCTTAGTATACAGAACTGCACTGTTCATGGAACATGAAATTAGAGTTTATTATGCCAAAGCAGATAATCCTATTATATGTGTTAGAAAGCCAAGATTAAATTCAAATTTCTATAACACCGATTGCTGGCATACGAAATAGCTGTGGGCATTTCACTTGAAATTTGTTGTTCTTTAGTCTTTATTCCAAGTTTTTTTTTGTTGCAGTTTTATATAGCGCAAACTCGACCCGAAGGTATCAGAGCGCTTTACATGTCACCAGTTGAATTACAGATGGACACTGTGATGCACCAAGACCTGAAACCACACATGCTGTACTTTCTTTGACCATTGCTTTCCAATTTTACATTCAAAGTCAGAGAGATCAATTGTTCTGTCCCTCACGTTGCCTATTTTAAATAAACAAAAACAAAAGTTACCTGGGTCTTTAGACGAGATTGATGAAACAGAGGGAAGGCTTTTAAAACAGCCAGAATAAATCAATGTAAATAAAGTCCTCCGTCAAGATGACATTCACTCCAGGGTGCAACAGGAAATGCATGCCGCAATTGATTCACCAACATTTTAGCTGCTTGCAATTTCACTATAAAAGCTCAAGAACGACAGGAGGGACAGTGTGTAGATAGGGTCCCTAATGCATAATTTATATGGCATGTCGGTTCCAACAGGGGAACTAAATCAGAAACCCCCATGTGCTTGGTAGTGTAGACAATGGAAAACGAATTCAGAAACGTGTTGAAAGCTGCACCGAAAGCAATAAAAAGCAAATTTCAGGTACCTTTCATCAACCTTTTTTAAGAATATCTAATTCTTGGCATAACATTTGATCAGCTTACTTGAAGGATCAAGTAGCCAGTCACAGCCCTAAGCTTGACATCTGAACCTTAACCTGTCATCTTGACGCAGAGGGTTGGCAGCTGAATAAGCTATATTAGGAAGGTAAGTGTTTCATCCTGAAGTCCAGAACCTTTCTTGGCTATCCAATCCTTGTAACTGGAGACATCAAGTGCTAAAAAAGTAAATGAAAGTAGACAGCCCAGGTTTGTACCGTAGATCTAGTATAGTGTGTCACATCTGAAAAAAAGCAAGCATTTCGATCAGGCACTCTATTAGACCCCAAGTTGTCAACATCCTTTGACATAACTTTGTCAGTAGCATCTCTTCGCCTTTGTAGCACATATCCATTTATAGACACCTACTGCCCAAACAACCAATGCAGATTGTATAAAGTGGAGTTCCAATGGGTCAGAACCAAGTTAGGAGGGTTTTTAAAGTAACTTTAGTAGCATTCTGAATGATTCTCAAGCACTTCCGGCCTATAAATGAATGGCTAAGAAGTGGGCAAATCCTTTGACAGGTGACTAGTATGTGGTAGACTATGTTTTCCTTTTTGAGGAAGTCTTGTAAAATAAGACTGATTCAATAGGCTAAACAGAGCACTTTTAATTTTCCTACCGCCGCCATGACTTTGACAATGTTGCTGCCATTGTCAGTGACAACAAGTCTAATCCTGTGACCCCTGGCTTGAAGTGATCTATATACTTCTGGATAGTAATCGTCCAGGACATTGGCTGCTATGTGTGGTTTCCCCATGGAGAGCATTAGACATGTTCCATAGTGACAAAAGCATCTTTATTTATATATTTATTTAGAGCTTTATATAATGCGAACAAGACCCTTTCGGGTAAATGAGCGCTTTACCAGAAATAACAAAGGAAGTTATGATAAAAAAGGGCAGGCAGTATATAAAAATATAGTATAAGTCTTGAGGATAATATTTGCTTAAGCAAAATGATAGATGAGAGATAAGGACACATAGCCAATCATAGGTACTGGGAAGAGCAAACTTCGAGTAGGTGTCAGAACGGTGTGTAGATGGCTGGGAAATAGGAAAACAGCAGACAGGAAAGTGTTGCTCATAAGGAGAGGGAAGTATGACCTGAGTGTGAGAGGAATTTGCTGGATAGTAGAATTTTTACTTCTTTCCTGAAGATGGATGCGGATGGGTTGCAACTGATCTTGGGAGGGGGAGAGTTCCTGATTTTGGGGGCAATTCCTGAGAAGCATCGGTTGTAGGTTTTCTGCTTGTTGAATTTCTTGTGGCTTGAGTAGTAGCTAGCTTGTGTTTCTGGATGATCTGTTTCCACCCAATATTGTCAGTTCTTGGGTCAGGTAAGATGGAGTTATTGTGGTACATTGCTTTATGGGTCATACAAGCAATTTTGAGATGAATCCTAGCCTCATAGGTAGCCAATTCAGTGATTGGAGGCTGGGGTGATATGACCACTTTTTTGGATCCGATGATGAGCCTCGCTGCCGCATTCAAGGTAGCCATCAGTGGTGCAAGTGTGATTATCGGGAGGCCCACAAGGGTAGCACTACCATAATCTAGTTTTGATAACACAAGCCCTTGTACCGCTGTTTTGAGGTCTGCCAAAGAGAGGAATGGTTTTAGTTTCCTTATTGTATGCAGTTGATGGTTAGCTGCTTTAGGGGAGGCACTGTTTGTTTTTACATGGAAAGGGCATTGTCCAAGATTATACCTAGTGAATTAGCAGAGTCAAAGATGTTTGTGGTACAGGTCAAGGCAGCGAGATGAGGGAGCCTGACTTTGAAACTAGGGGCGTATGGCGGGTGGTGAGATCATTAAGATTTATGTTTTGAGGGCTTTGAATGGTTACGAGTCAACCATTGCTGTGTTTTTGTCAAGGTGTGATTGAGGTTATTGATGTCATTGGGAGAAGTGATTTTCATGTAGAGTTGAGTGTCATCCACACACATGTGGTAGGAGATGTGGAACAGTTTGAGAATTACGGTAAGGGGCTCCATGTATAAGTTAAATACTGTCAGGGAGAGAGTAGAGCCTTGCAGTACACCAAGCGACACTGGCGACTGATCAGAAAGAGCATGGTTGATTTGGATGCGCTAAGATCATTTGTGGAGGAAGGTGGAGAACCGTTTTAGCACTGTACCAGAGAGACCCATCCTGTGTTCTAATAGGTTCAAAAGGGTAGCATGATTGACTGTGTCGAACACCACTGATAAGTCAAGTAAGATTAGTAGGCAAGATTTGTTTCAATCAAGGGAGCATAGGGCATTGTCAACAGTGCGGACCAGAGCCATTTCTGTGCTGTGACCCAGTCGGAAGCCTGATTGACATTTGTCGAGGAGTTGGAATTGCTAGATGTGATTGTGAAGCTGTAAGTACACACATTTTTTCTAAAAGTTTGGCTAAGATTGGAATGTTGGAGATAGGGCGGTAGTTGTTGGGGTCGAAAGCGAGAGTACTGATAATACCAATGGGTAGCTCTTGCTTAAACCTCTTGGACCCTCGTTACAAGTGGCACAATTTTACCCAGAATGATAACTGTAGGTATAATTATATAACCCACAAATCCACAAACTATGGACCCAATACGCCTGGGATCAGAGGGATTGACCTGTCTTTTATAGTGTAGTGATAGGTTCTGGCAGGCAGCAGTACAGCTTGCAGTCCCTGGATTGTGGTGTGAGAATACAGAAAGGAAATGGGAATTTTAGTCCTCCAGTATCCCAAAACCAAAAACAACAGAACTTGTTGAGAGCCTTGTAGGAGATCAAGTGTTCAGTGATGCACATATAGTCTGTAGCACAACAAATTGCCTACATGTTTTTTTAAAAGATGGAAGCATTACACAGCACCCTCTCTCATTGCCTCAACAACCAATCCCAGCACTTCATGGTGCAGCTGTGACAGAGCAACCATTGACAAATAGGTCTGGCTTGGAACCTTTCATTTTGAACTAAGAGCCTCCAAATAATTTAGTATCCTCTCTCTCGTTACCAAACAAAGGGGGTAGAGGTAAGGTGCCAAAATCTGGACCCATTTTCTATTGTATAAATGCACCTAATTTTGAGGCAGGTGGTACAGTGGGTATTTGCTGAACATTGGCTTGTTACTGATTTGTTTTTTGTGTGAAAAAGCTAATGATCACACCTAGATTGACTTCTGTGCAGGTAAGCTCAGTGGATGCAGAACGGTGTGTAGATGGCTGGGAAATAGGAAAACAGCAGACAGGAAAGTGTTGCTCATGAGGAGAGGGAAGTATGACCTGAGTGTGAGAGGAATTTGTTGGATAGTAGAATTTTTACTTCTTTCCTGAAGATGGATGCGGATGGGTTGCAACTGATCTTGGGAGGGGGAGAGTTCCCGATTTTGGGGGCAATTCCTGAGAAGCATCGGTTGTAGGTTTTCTGCTTGTTGAATTTCTTGTGGCTTGAGTAGTAGCTAGCTTGTGTTTCTGGATGATCTGTTTCCACCCAATATTGTCAGTTTTTGGGTCAGGTAAGATGGAGGTATTGTGGTACATTGCTTTATGGGTCATACAAGCAATTTTGAGATGAATCCTAGCCTCATAGGTAGCCAATTCAGTGATTGGAGGCTGGGGTGATATGACCACTTTTTTTGGATCCGATGATGAGCCTCGCTGCCGCATTCAAGGTAGCCATCAGTGGTGCAAGTGTGATTATCGGGAGGCCCACAAGGGTAGCACTACCATAATCTAGTTTTGATAACACAAGCCCTTGTACCGCTGTTTTGAGGTCTGCCAAAGAGAGGAATGGTTTTAGTTTCCTTATTGTATGCAGTTGATGGTTAGCTGCTTTAGGGGAGGCACTGTTTGTTTTTACATGGAAAGGGCATTGTCCAAGATTATACCTAGTGAATTAGCAGAGTCAAAGATGTTTGTGGTACAGGTCAAGGCAGCGAGATGAGGGAGCCTGACTTTGAAACTAGGGGCGATGGCGGGTGGTGAGATCATTAAGATTTATGTTTTGAGGGCTTTGAATGGTTACGAGTCAACCATTGCTGTGTTTTTGTCAAGGTGTGATTGAGGTTATTGATGTCATTGGGAGAAGTGATTTTCATGTAGAGTTGAGTGTCATCCACACACATGTGGTAGGAGATGTGGAACAGTTTGAGAATTACGGTAAGGGGCTCCATGTATAAGTTAAATACTGTCAGGGAGAGAGTAGAGCCTTGCAGTACACCAAGCGACACTGGCGACTGATCAGAAAGAGCATGGTTGATTTGGATGCGCTAAGATCATTTGTGGAGGAAGGTGGAGAACCGTTTTAGCACTGTACCAGAGAGACCCATCCTGTGTTCTAATAGGTTCAAAAGGGTAGCATGATTGACTGTGTCGAACACCACTGATAAGTCAAGTAAGATTAGTAGGCAAGATTTGTTTCAATCAAGGGAGCATAGGGCATTGTCAACAGTGCGGACCAGAGCCATTTCTGTGCTGTGACCCAGTCGGAAGCCTGATTGACATTTGTCGAGGAGTTGGAATTGCTAGATGTGATTGTGAAGCTGTAAGTACACACATTTTTTCTAAAAGTTTGGCTAAGGTTGGAATGTTGGAGATAGGGCGGTAGTTGTTGGGGTCGAAAGCGAGAGTACTGATAATACCAATGGGTAGCTCTTGCTTAAACCTCTTGGACCCTCGTTACAAGTGGCACAATTTTACCCAGAATGATAACTGTAGGTATAATTATATAACCCACAAATCCACAAACTATGGACCCAATACGTTTGGGATCAGAGGGATTGACCTGTCTTTTATACTGTAGTGATAGGTTCTGGCAGGCAGCAGTACAGCTTGCAGTCCCTGGATTGTGGTGTGAGAATACAGAAAGGAAATGGGAATTTTAGTCCTCCAGTATCCCAAAACCAAAAACAACAGAACTTGTTGAGAGCCTTGTAGGAGATCAAGTGTTCAGTGATGCACATATAGTCTGTAGCACAACAAATTGCCTACATGTTTTTTTAAAAGATGGAAGCATTACACAGCACCCTCTCTCATTGCCTCAACAACCAATCCCAGCACTTCATGGTGCAGCTGTGACAGAGCAACCATTGACAAATAGGTCTGGCTTGGAACCTTTCATTTTGAACTAAGAGCCTCCAAATAATTTAGTATCCTCTCTCTCGTTACCAAACAAAGGGGGTAGAGGTAAGGTGCCAAAATCTGGACCCATTTTCTATTGTATAAATGCACCTAATTTTGAGGCAGGTGGTACAGTGGGTATTTGCTGAACATTGGCTTGTTACTGATTTGTTTTTTTGTGTGAAAAAGCTAATGATCACACCTAGATTGACTTCTGTGCAGGTAAGCTCAGTGGACTTTGGGGTGACGGTGATATCCCACTTCTCCTTGTGCCAATCAAAGGTTGCTGTTGCTGCTGAATATACAAAAAGAGCGGAATTCTACTTGTCCTAATGGCGATAGCCTCTTCATCAGCATCACTTCCTTCTATTAGTAGAACTTAATTTTAAGTCCTATTCCCTTAGGATTGGATCTTTGTTCTTCTCATGGGCCTGTTGTTATCCTGGCCCAAGTTGTCTGCCTGGTGTCCCATGATGCACTGGTTTGCAACAAACTATGCAGTCTGCAATGTATTTCTTCTTTACCCTAAATGTAAAAAAATCCCCAGTCCGTGGAGGAAAGATTCCAGATGGAGATCAACCCAGATGAACTTGTGCTGGAATTAGTTTGGATTTGCATAGGGTGGAGATAGGTTGTGGTTGCCTAAGCTGGGCTGGGACTACTGTGTGGGTAATTTGCACTGTTTTTGGGGATTTTGAGAAGATAGCAGAAGGTGGTGGTACAGTAGCAGGTTGGCCATAGGTGATTTGCACTTCCTCATTGCTGCGCTCAACATTAATAATGACTGTGCCATCTTTCTCACACCCAACTATCTCTGGAGCCTTACTTTTGCCTTGTCACCTATGGCAGGGCTTGACACTTGACAGTCCACATCATATTACTGTCATCTAAATGAGAGCTTGGGAAAAGTGGAAGAGCTGGCCTCCATTTTCTTGGAGGAGGAGATGATGAAGACCTATATGATGGAAGAGTAGACAGCATCCTGCTATGCTGCAGGCCCAAATTTCTGCTCTTTCCTCAGGAAGTTCAAATGTAATAACCATGTTTTTTGCTGGGAAGATTTTGTTTGCTGGGACATTCGAATTTCAGACTGTCTGGTCTCAATCATGACTGCACTCACTGTGTCAATTAGAGACATCTGGTTTTGGCTGGAACCATAGTAGCTCCAAGGGTGAGTACAATGACTTCCAGCCCTGAAGAAGGTACAGAAAGCACACAACATTGTGCACCATGGAATAAAAAAGAGGGTTGGATGCTAGTTCTCCTTAGGTGGTGACAGTATTCTTTGACTCGCTGGCTGCTTTCTTGGCAGAAGCCAATTTCTTGGATTCCATTTTCTCAGTAGATAGGTCTCCTGACTCTAAGGTCAACAAATTCACAGACTTGTCTCCATCTCCTTCTTGTGACTTTCATCCATCTGCAGGCATTACAAAATGAAAGTTAACACAGTCAGTTTTGGCCATTCTAATGAATGCAATACAAGTTATCATAGCATATAACAATAATACTTGTCCCAGGCAAAATTTCATTTACGCCAGTGTAATTGCACATAATTACTGGCATGTTGCATTATTATTGTTATGTGAAATGTGTGAGATTATGCTTATGATTATGTAATCAATTATATTTAATAAAAAAAATAACCCTGTAATACACAGACTATAAGCAACACAGAAGTAGAATATCCTGGAATATATTTGACAAAATGAACACATGAGCAAAAATATCTCTGGGTTCCTAAAGAATTGTAAAATGCTCCCATCAATAGGCTTTTAAAAGTGGCAGAAAATGGTTAGCAAACAACCATCAAACAAACACAATTTTTTAATAAAACAGTGAAAAACACATAGTTTGGCAATAAAAAAGGCACGGAAAACAAAGAGAAAATAGATGCCTAATCGACACAGACATGTTTTGAAAAACTGTGGCTGAGCACATGGCTTGGCAGCAATGAAGGAATCGAGATCAAAGACAAAATGGCCGTCAAGCAGACACACACTGGTTTTATAAAATGGTAAACAAGAAGACGGCAAGCTTACGGGATGCAAGAAAGACAAAGATAAAATGTCTACTTGCTCGGAAGCCCCTCTCTGCTACATCACCAATAAAAGCATTTAACATTGCAGGACAAGGGTTGCACAAATATATATCTCAAAATTCACTTATGCCCATACACTAGTAAAGCACTCGCAAGAATATAAAAATATTGAAAAAATTATGAAAGCACCTGGAAACTGACAAAAAACAGATTATGTCAACCATAACCCAAGCCAAAGGCTTTTAATTGTTGGATAAAATAGACATCAGTGAATCATCACACACACACTCACACACATACACACACACGCAAACACACCAAACAAACTGGTGGACAAGCACATGTAGATGAAGGCACCTGAGAACAATGGAAAATATCTGGTTGCCTGAGCTGGAATTACTCGGGCACTCCCCAACCACAAACGAGATTTAAATCAATATAATGCCATCGGCAGGGCCCTAAAATATCTTTAGTACAGTAGCAGTGAGAATGTAAAAATCTATTAAAAGAATTAAGAAAAACTATGGTCTACAGCAGACTATGCTCCAAACAGTAAACCACCACAGTAAAACAGCAATGGACAGAAAAATGAGGAATGTATACCCAGGCCTCTACCAACCAATATGTCCAACCAAGAAAATGAAATCCCCAAAACAGAAAATATAAACTTGTGCCAGCCCACCATAAGCCATCAAAAAGAAATATTTTTCAATGAATTAAACTTACTTGATTTCCCTAAAACATGCCTGATATCCAAGGATGGATTGCATATTGCAGACAAAGGATTAGACAACAGGCGGTGGCAAAATCTATTTTCCTCGACTTAGATGGCAGCAACATCCCTGTAACCCCATACCCCATGCCATATGACAAGGTTGGAAGGCATTTCCTTTTATGCATTTCTATTAATGGGGCAAATGGCTTTCTACCAATGCAAGCAGCAAGAGAGAAAATGGTGCTGACCGCACGAGAAAATCAGGTTAATCTACTTCTAAGACACGCGGACCATGTGCAAGCATCATCGAAATCCAAGCCAAGATAAGGAAATCAAATTTTTTCCCTTCAATCGATTGGGTACTAATTTTGGTGTTCCTGGGACCGCACACCATAACAAACTTTTTGGAGTAATTTGTTTCCAAGTCAAGACCCTTCATGAATTTCACAAAGTTACTGAGTAATATCTTTATACAGCTCTAGCAAGAAGCACTGCGTCATCCGCATATATTTACGGCGGGCACAGCTTTATTTTCAACAAGATGTACATCTGCCCCAGCAACATCTAGCGTCCTCTCCAAATCATTCATAAATAATAAAAAGAGGATTGGGGCAAGTACGCAACCTTGGCGTACTCCTCAATTGACTTTAAATGGAGAAGTACATTCTCCGGCCTCGCCAAATCTTACTGAGGCTATGAGACCCCGGTGTAAAAGCCTAATAAAAGACACCAGGTCTGCTTCAAGACCCATAAGTTCAAGGATTGCCCACAATTTTGACCTATTTACGCAATTAAAGGTGCTCGATAGGTCCATAAATGCCAGATGGATTGGGATGCTCCTTGCATATTTATAATTTGCCACAATGAGATGTAAGTTTAAACACTGCTCAATAGTACCTGGGCCCTTCCGGAAACCGCATTTAACCTGCGATATGATGTTATTCTCCCTCGTCCACAATAAAAGTTGATCTAAAACCACTCTAACAATTATTTTAGTTGTGGAGTCAAGCAGGGATATTGGTCGGTAGCACATTGCTAGACATCCAATTAACCACCTTGTTCTTTAAACTCTCTTCTGATTCTACTGAGAGAGCTGACATATTGGGGACATTGGCTAAAATAATTACATAAGGGCAGGAGCCTGGGGAAAGGTCAATCACGGGGAGGGGGTCCGATTTTAATTGACTCTTTTCGCCCGGTTGGATGGCTAAAACCTACAAATTTCTGGTTGTCTTTGGCTGAAACCTAAACATTTCTGGTCCTCTTTGTAGGAGATTGCATCAGGATATTTGATGATCGCTGACACATTTCATTAATCCATATGAACTCCTCATGTGGAAATTGAAAATTCTAAACTAGAGAGGAAGGTGGTCTCAAAGCAATATGTTTCAGTTTATCGTACAAGGAATGGAATTGCTTTTTTCATAAAATGCTAATTTTCCATTAAGAAAAACATGAGAATGTCATCTATGTAGATAATCACATATGTAGCAAGTGTATTCCAGAAGATGTAATTTATAAAAAAGTGAAAGGCCACAAGGATGTTGTTTAGCCCAAATAGCATCACTAACTACTGTCAGATTTTTGTTTAAAAAAATGAGGGTGCATTGGATTGGGACACTGAATGTTTGATGAAACCTTTCATCAAATTCTCATCTTGGCATTCCATAACAACTGCATGTTCTTTCAAAGTTTTCATTTTACATGTGGAACAATATCTTCAGTAATGGAATCTACAGCTCAGTCATAATTGTCATGAGGTGGTTGCAGTTATACTCCCTTGGAGCTAAAGACACCTAAAAACATCTGGTACTGTGGAGCCACAACAATCTCTTTAACGGATGTAGTGGTAGAGGAATATGTTAGTGGCAGAATATTTACCCACTGTTACACAGGAAAACATTTTTCCTTACAGGAGGTTGAACGAAAAGCAACTGTGGGCACCTGCTAAATGGTTGCAGAATAATGCCTTCTGAGTCTGAAAAGTGCTGAAGAAGACAGCAAACAAGTGTGCTTCTATAAGTTCAAATGGTAAGAACTCAATATGTCTTTCAGTGGAAGCCATAAGGAAAGGCAGAGACTCCCAAACTATTTTGAATGAGCATAAAGGAGTACCATTTATACCCTTTAGTTCTTTTTCTCTAAATTTGTGTATAGCAGTGTAATGACTTGTGAGTTGAAGGTTCTGTCCATAAAACATTGCATTGCTATGCAAAACTTGTATGGGACATTCTGCAAGAGCCAATTGCACAGCTATGTGAAAAAAATATCTTATTGGTAGCAAACACTTTTTTTAGATAAAGCTCAACTCAAGTTTGCTTGTAAGGTTTGAGCTGCTTCATTTCTTGACAATGTGGGATATTGTTTCAGAAACTGCAAACTTAAGCTCTTTTTCCTCTTTGGTTCTGAAAGACTGATCTTGCTCTTGTCCTCATTGGTAAATAATTGGGGAAAACGTCTCAGAGGAGGTCTTTTTTTTCACCTCAACAATGCTTCTGTTCAGCCTCAATTTGAAGGGTAAGATCGATCATTACATCTGTTGTACTAGAAAGATTACCTACCAATAATATAGTAGCCTTTTGTTGCTCCTGTAGGCCATTACAGAAAGCAGCTGTGGATACTCTGTCCATCCAAGCAGCATTGTTCTTTGAATATTGAAAGTGACTAACAGAGGATGTAATGTCACTAGTTTTGTGTACAAAGGTCAATGTGCCTACATGAGCAGATTGTGTCACATATTGCTGGCCATTAATTGCAAATAATGAAACATCGACAAATAATGCCAAATGAGTCTTTGTTCATCATTGCTAATTGAAGGCATAGCCCAATTCATAGCTTTTTAGGCAAGTAGGATAAAACAAACTCTATTTTTCATTGATATGATGTAAGTGGTCAGGACAAGACAAAACAACTTGCATTGGGCAATAATTGCCTTAATGATTTCGAGATCAACCGCAATTTTTTCTAGGGGAGCGGGAGGAACCGGTTAAGCTATCATCAGAAGTGTAATGACTTGATTTGCTGACTGATAGAGTTATCATTGGAAGGTCAGGGGTAAGCATTATTGATTGCTGAATTTGGTGGCCTCACAGTAGAGGCAGCATTCTGTAACTCATTTATTGTTGTCAATAGAAATGTTTGCTCTTGCAGAGTAATCTCCATGTCATCTTATATCTTAGAAGTAGCATAGTCAATGGAGTATCAAGAATTTACTTTTGTGCCCATAGCGGGCTATGGCAACTGTCATTGCATTTTTTACATGTTGATGTTTGCATGGCTGTTGTGCGAGTTATGGATTGCGGTTCTTACCATAGCTCACAAAATTATAATCAAAGCTAACTATAAATTCACTTTTCCAGTGAATGTTTGGGTTTTTATCATATATTACATCCAGCAGATTCCTATGTGTAGGCCTTGTACCCACCCTGCTGTGGGTAGCCAACCCATTCTCCACAAAACCTTTAGCTGCACATAGCAGGAGTTAGCCAAAAGGCCTTTGCTCTCTGATAGAGCAAAAGATAATGAACAGATTTACAAAACATGGAAAGAAATTAGAACTCACTCAGAAAGTTTTGTGGTTTAGTGTAAATCTAGTTAGGGTTTTCTGAAATATTTCCATTTTCATCAAATGGTAGATGGGCTACAAGTTTTTTTATAAGTAGAGGACTGGCTATTTTCTGTCTTATTCCACATGTAGCCAACTGCAAATGCATCAAACTACTCCTCAAGATCAATCAAGTTAGCAGACCGTCCCACCAGTTTACAACAATGTCCCATTCTCTTCTATGAATCAATGTGCCAAATAATATAACTAATCTACTCCTTAATATGATACAATGATGTTGACACCAGATCTTCCACCATTGGCAGAAGGAACTGATGACGGATGGAATGCTAAACAATACAAACATTCACCCCCAGTCACTGATCTGGGTTTAATCCACCGTTTTGTTGCTCATCACACTACCCCAGTTTGGACCCAGCTGTATGCAAATAAGTCTTGACCCTCTTCCTTCTCGAAACTGGCCTGCTGGAACTGCCAAGCCAGGTCCTCCCTGGACCAGAAACAAGCATCCTTTGACTGGTTTCGGGGTATCACCCCTCATCAGCTAGGCTAGCTTGAATCCAGTGGCACAGTACGCACGGGACCCACGTCTAGGCATACCCTTCCCACTTAGGACAACAAAAGAAAAAGGAAAAGATGATGGACGGAATGCTAAACAATGCAAAAATTCCCCCCCCCAGTCACAAATCTGGGTTCCATGGGATAGATGTGGCTCCTGCTGATCCAAGGGGAGGGGACAGAGAAGTTTCTCTCCGTAAATTAGAAGCAAAATGGATCTGTAATTTAAGGACTGTATCAGAAGGTCTGAATCAAGACTATGAGCTTCATCATTTTTTGTGCTAATCTGTGCATCTTTGCATCTTTGGAGAAAGCTAATACCTGTGGGACTTATGTTATACTATCCCGTTTGTTCTGTAAGTTGTTATTGTTGTGATGTTTCTCTGTAGTCCATTCCATCCCACTAGTAACACTCCTTACCTTTAATGGGGCGGTTCCTCTCTGCCTCTGTATAAGTACATTAAGGTGGGGTTTCAGTAGGTTCTTTAACTACCTGTATTCCTACTTATATCTGATGTTCCTCTATCTTGAATTTTGCCGGGTGTCCGATCTGTGTAAATAGGTGGTGCACCTTTGCCCAGCATTATGTGATAAACGAACTTTCGTTGCCTCGTGTTTTGCTTAAATCTGTTGTGGGAGGTGTTTTGTCCCTGACTCTCATGATCCCTGTCAAGTTGCAGTTTGAAAAATAGATCTGTGTTTATAAATAATGTTTCTTAATTTAAGCTCATTGATTCTGTCTCTAGGTTTGTGGGCTTATGTGCTTTTTGAATTTTGCTATGAGTCTTCATGTTATCTTTGATGGAGTTGTTACAAAACGTTTAGAATTCGCACGGTTTGCTTTTTACTCACTGTACTGGCCTTTTTCAGTATGGGCCTAACAGTACCACATTCATTTTGAACTCTAATGTTCCGCTTTACATACGAGCCTCGCGATTACGCTTAGTTTTATAATTAATTGGCATTGGCTACTACGAGCTGTATAGTGGCTGACTTATTTTGGATTTCATTGTTTTGATTGTAATAATAACGCCGGAATGATGACATAAACATTTCGAGTTTTAAATGTATTGGTATTGCTTACTACGAGCCACACAGTACCATACTTATTTTGGGTTTCATTTCTTTTATTTAAAAAAGAATGCCGTAATAATGATGTGTCTTTTATGTTGTTTCGACTACTGTGTTTTTTACTCCTTTTTTTTCGATATTGCTTATAACCATGCAGAGTTGGTCTTGTAATACCCGCTTACTGATAAAGTTTTGTACATTCAAAATGATTGCAAACTTTTGTAGAGGGAGGACGGAAGTGAAATTAACTCTCCATGTGTTATCATGGCTCTTTCTCAGGAGGGACGGTCTGTTGTTCTTTATGCCTTCAGTATTTAAAGAGAGGTGGGAGGTATGTTCAAACTGACGTTACCCAATAGAATCTTACTTAGATGCGATGCCGGAACCAATTACGGGTAAGACGCATGCACGGGAATACGGAAATTCTTTTTGTCTTATGTGAAACTTGTCTTTGAATTTGTTTGTTTATTTAGTGTCTTAAAAACTTGTTGCTTTTAGAATGTGGGAATGTATTAACTCTTCCCTTGTTCCTATTATAACCGGTTGCACTTATAATGTTACTTGCTGGCACACTCGTATTATCAAGCGTACTACGGGGATAGAGGATTTCCCAATCTCTTGCCCTGGGGTTTGGGTTTTAACATTATATATCCTTTGATTTTTTCTGTTGTTTCCCCTTGTGCTTCTCTAACCCTTATGGGGTACCTGCTAAGCACATTACCCCTTATCGTGCTTAATGATTTTCTAACTCGATGACGGTCAGGGGTTTGTAAAAGACACGATGTGGAGGTTTTGACTCCTATCACTACTTTCTTTATTGTTATTGTTTCTCTTATAAATTTAAACGTGCTGATTTTATTGCACATTACGCTGTGCAGTAGTTGGCGGGAACCCCGCGCTGTTTCTTCTAGTATTGTAACTTACTATTACTTTATACCGAATTCATTGTATATGCCCACTTGGCGATTTTTTTGACCTGTATTGGACATCATTGTACTAACGGTTTTGTGTGGCTGTTTTTTACTTCTCTTATTGAGCTGCTATTTTAACATAATAATTATGTGCCTTTAACATAGGAGTGTTTTTTCTTATTAGGCTCGTACTTTTATTTCTTTATAGGTTCGGCCTAAGATGTGGTTTATGGCTCCACATCATTAGTTTGTTTGCGAATTACTCTCACATAAACAGGTACAATTAAAATCTTTCTTTCTTGCCCGCCTCTTCCCCTCATTATGGGGGCTATTATTGGGTGAGTTGTTGGTTTGTTTTTAGCGAAGTTCTCTTTTTGTGATTATTATTTCTTTTTTGGGTTTTTTCTCTCCTTGTGTGTGTCATATTGCTTGTAGCTCTTCATTGAAGATCTCCAATATCCATATCTTTCGGAAATACTAGTATGCTGACTCTAATCCTCTAATGCAGGTATGCCGGGTGTTTTGGGTTATGGCTCTCCATTGACTATAAGTGCGTATTAGGGAGTTTGCCTTTGAGCATATGTCAGATTGGGAGTTAATGGGCATTTTTGTGTACTTTGATTGCTGCTTACTCTCCAAGCACTGATAATATAGTGACAACCCTCTTTTCTTGTCTTCTCTTCTTTTCCTTACAGCTTTTTGGGTATCTTTAATGGTTAAACGTATTTGAAATTGAACATTCATACCGAGGAGTATTTACTTCTTGGTTGCCAAGTGATGTACTATTCTCCATTTAACATGGGATGGAATGGGGTATATAGTACTTTGCAACTGTTGTTTTAAAAAAATAATTGCTGCAGAATGGTAACACTCCAGTTTCTTTATTTGCCCTGACAACATTGTTGGACTTTGTAATTCTCTATGAATTTATTTTACCTTTGGATTGGTCTTCTTTTGAGGAGCTACTTGTTTAAATATTTTCATTATGCTTATTAATTGATGGATATTATTGCCACTGAGCTGAATGCTTTATGATGATTATCCAGAAATTGTACACAACTTTTTTAGTGTTTGCTTTTGTCTGCTCTATTCCTTAACTGTCTGCTTGTGTCTGTAGTTTGATTCTTTTAATTTTGTTTAAATAACTATGCACTTGTACTTTTCTTTGTGTAATGGAAGGCAATGTTTGTATATATTGCAGCCCTGAAGAAGCCCGGATAGGGGCGAAACGCGTTGGCTGTATTGCGAAATTCAACAAACCATATGAAATAAAGGATTCAATCCACAAAGACAACCTCTCGTCTCATCTGTACATGCTTGGCAACAGTGCCTTGACTGCTCTGTATATTGTTCTTGTTGCCTCTCAGATCTTTTTGTTTGATGTTTAATTATTTGTGGTTCTAGTTGGTGGTGAACCATAATTTGAGGTGGGCAGCTGTGAACTTTTACTTTTTTAGAGTCCTTGAATACTATAAGCTACATGTGATTGTGCGACACTTGGATTCCCTTGCCACCACTGTTTGTTTGACTTAAATAATTCTTGACCCTGCTCCTCCTCGAAACCGGCCTGCCCGAACTGCCAAGCCAAGTCCTCCCTGGACCAGAAACAAGCATCCTTTGACTGGTTTCGGGGTATCACCCCTCATAAGCTAGACTAGCTTGAATCCAGTGGCACAGTACGCACGGGACCCACATCTAGGCATACCCTTCCCACTTAGGACAACAAAAGAAAAAGGAACAGATGATGGACGGAATGCTAAACAATGCAAACATTCCCCCCCAGTCACAAATCTGGGTTTAATCCATCGTCTCTTTTGCTCACCGCATCACCCCAGTTTGGATCCAGCCATATGCAAATCAGTCTTGACAATTCTCCTCATGGGAACAGTCCAGCCCAAACTGCAAAGCCAGGTCCTCCTTGGACTTGAAAAAAGCATCCTTTGACAGGTTTACGGATATCACCCCTCATCAGCTAACCTAGCTTGAATCCAGTGGCATAGTGAGCACAGCACCCACGTCTGGGCATACCCTTCCCACTTAGGGCAACAAAAGCAAAAGGAACAGATGATGGACTGAATGCTAAACAATGCAAACATTCACCCCCAGTCACAGATCTGGGTTTAATCCATTCATTTTATTTCTCAGCATGTCACCTCAGTTTGGACCCAGCCATATGCAAATCAGTTTTGACCCTGCTCCCCATGGGAACAGGCCAGCCCAAATTGCCAAGTCAGGTCCTCGGAAACAAGCTTTCTGGGATCAGTTTTGGGTTATCTCCCCATATCAGCCAGACTAGCTTGAATCCAGTGGCACAGTGAGCACTGGTCCCACGTCTGGGCACACCCTTCCCACTTAGGGCAGCAAAAGCAAAAGGAACAGATGCTAGACGGAATTGTAAATATGCAAACATTCACCCCCAGTCACAGATCTGTGTATAATTCATTGTTGCTTGGATATAATTTACCTTAAATAAATGAAAAGACAAGAGGTTTGGAAAAACAGAAACCAGTTGGTTTAATTAAACACTGTGGCCTAGAGAGTCTGGACAGAATGCATCTGCTCAAAATCTCTCAATGTACAAAGTTCCAGCCATCAATTTATACAGTTCATGAGGTACAATAAAACTTTCTCAACATTACAAAAGAGCATCTTAGTTATAAATCAATCATATGTCCACATCTGATAAGGACACAGATGGCCTCGACATCGGGGAGAGCTAATGTGGGTCAGTGTGTATGTCTCCAGATGTCAGATAT
This sequence comes from Calotriton arnoldi, assembly GCA_963921515.1. Lineage (NCBI taxonomy): Eukaryota > Metazoa > Chordata > Amphibia > Caudata > Salamandridae > Calotriton > Calotriton arnoldi. The sequence goes on along the minus strand of CAWUFW010004481.1, from coordinate 1,236,823 downwards.
GATGAGCGCGTGATCGTTACGTGTGGTGTGCATGTTGTGTCCTGATTGATTGAGTGTACCTATCAATGTGTGGTATCTAGCTTTCTGGTATTTCTGAGGAATGCGAGCCTTTGGCTAAACGGGTTTTATGAGGGCCAATTATCTCAGGCTTGTTTGAGGTGCCACTATCTATCTGTGGAATTGATCAGGTTTTCCCTGGGTGCATGTTTGTCTGTAATTTATGGGGGACCCCACCTGTGACTTGTTACTCGATAAGCGTGGGCATGCGTCGCAGTACCTACCTGACCACGTATCCTTGACTCAGGGTTGATGGGGAGGTCACCTTGAGTGAATCCAACAGCAATGATGTGAGTTCAATTGAACTCCTGAGAATAATATGGCAGCCACTGGTATCATTTTTATCGTCATTACCAACATTGTGCATACAGTTGTCATCTTGCACATTGACATTGTTCTTACTGGTGCTGTCAAATGTATGTTTGATTTCATCTGATTGTACATTGATATTGTCTTTTTTGGCACCAATAATATTATTGTACAAGCATGGATTGTGACATACATTGGTATCATTATTGTTGATGTAGGCGCTGCTGTGCTGGCACAATTTACATTATATATTGACATTGCATTCACAAGCATGTGAGCACAGGCTGTGGGATACGTTCACATTGCATTTACTGATATTGCTGTTGTCGGGCCTGCACATGACATTCATTGACATCGTACTCACCCATCCCTACACCATCATTTTTTTTCTCACCACGCCACCCCAGTCTGGACCCAGCCATGTGCAAATCCTGTCTTGAGCCTGCTCCTCATGGGAACAGTCCAGCCTGAACTGCAAAGCCAGGTCCTCCCTGTACTGGAAACAAGCATCCTGGGACCAGTTTCCGGGTATCACCCATCATCAGCCAGGTTAGCTTGGATCAAGTGGCACAGTGAGCACAGGACCCAAGTTTGGGCATCACCTTCCGACTTAGCCCGACAAAAGCAAAAAGAACAGATGACCGACAGAATGCTGAACAATGCAACTATTCACCCCCAGTCACAGATCTGGGTTTAATCCATTGTTTTTTTGCTCAACACACCACCCCAGTTTTGACCCAGCCATATGAAAATCAGTCTTGACCCTGCTCCTCATAGGAACAGTTCAGCCCGAACTGCAAAGCCCGGTTCCACCACTGTCACAACAAACCTCTAAGAATTCCTTCCAAGATTATCTTCTAGAGGATCAAATGGGTGCTTTTAGAATGTGAAAACTCATTCTCCAAGCAAGGTCTCCTGGTGCTATCAAGTAGATACATAAGGGAACTGTATTGTATTGTTTTTTACTGTTTTATTCTTTTTACTTCCCACTGAGTATGTGATTTTTACTGTTTTATCCTTTTTATGAGCAGCCTGGGTGTCCAGGGGAACGAGACCTGATTAACTGTTTTAAAGCTCATAGTTTTATGAGTAATTATATTGTTTGCACTTATTAACTATGAATCTGATATCATTGTCTTTGATTTGTATTCTTTTATGGTGATTTTATTTACTGAATAAAGATTTATAATAATAATGTATTGTAACACTAGGAAAATGGTTTGTTGTCAAAGATAATAATGTAAACTTACTCCCCAAAAATATATATGTTTTTTAAGCTATAGGGAAAGAAAGGTCCACAGTTTCAAAGGTTGAGCCTCAATACTGACTGCTGAAATGTTTGTGCCTTGAAAATAGTAAATCTCTAGTGGAATATCCTTACGCCTTAAACTAGATGCTTTTCTAGATTTAACATTAGCTGTCACTGGCTCAAACATCCTGACTTCAGCTTTGTAAATATTCTGCAGTCTTGATATGATTTAGCTGGAAACACTGCATAAAATAATTAACAAAAACAAAAAATCCATTCTTGAATGGTCTGATTCATGATACTAAAATATACACTCAAGACTGCTTTGTCATGTCAGAGATCTGTCAGTTTAATGAGATATATACATTTAAATTACTACTAGATTTCTACGAAGGTTAGTTGGCACAAGAGGCACACCCATAGTTTGAATCCAAAAGGTTCTGTGCCAATAAGTCACTGTGAGAAAGTGCCCTCTTTTTGCATGGTAGCCCCCACTTTTTGCTGAACTGCTGATGTGCTTTGAGTGAGTGTGCCCTGGGCTCCTGCCAATCAGGTACCCAGGGCCTATGTTCTTTCCCTAAAACTGCATTGAAAGCAAAAGCCAATTGGCATCTCTGGCCACAGGTCAGCCCCTGGTAAATGGTACCACAGGTACCCAGGGCACTGTGACCAGGGAAGAACTCTAAGGGCTGCAGCACTTATTGTGCCACCCTTAGAGGCCCTGTACCATTACACTCACACACTGCCTTTGCAGGTTGCGTGTCTTGGTGCAGAACAAAGTGAAGAGTCGACATGGCACACATCCCTGTTTGCCATGCCTACAACCCACTGCCCTGGCATAGATCTGTCACCCCTCTACCTGGGTGCCCTATACCAGTGGTGAGGGTACAGGTGCATGAGGCCTGTACCCCTACAGTGTCTAAGTCCATTCTTAGACATTGTAAGTGCAGTGCTGCCATTAAGAGTATATGGTGCTGGGAGTTTGTCATTACGAACTCCACAGCACCATAGTGGCTACACTGAAAACTGAGAAGTTTGGTATCAAACTTCGCAGCACATTAAACCCACACTGATGACAGCGTGGAATTTAATGAAAAATGCACACAGAGGGCATCTTAGAGATGCCCCCTGAAAAACGACCTACCACTACTGTCCAGGCTGAGTGGCTGCTTTTAGTTGCCACCACCAGACATGTTTCTGGACCCCTGGGTTGAGAGCCTGCTGCTCTCGGGGGCATGAAACAATGCACATCCTGGGACGAGGTGTCAAGCCTCCTCCCCCAGGATGGGCAGGGTCCATGAAGGGGAAGCTTTAAAGGCTTGCCGCCTTTGTGAGCTTCCCCAGGCCACTTGCTGCTTTCAGCAACTGGTCCCCACTGGCTCTGACCCCCACTTTGGGTGGAAGAACCGGCGGAAAAAACAAGTGAGGAAGAGAGGTGTGCCCACCTCTGCCAACTCCACCCCTCAGGTGGGGGAGGCGAGGTGAAGCACAACTCTCAGTCCCCGCCATCTTGCAGATGGGGGGACCCAGCCAACCAGGAAAGGCTTATGCCCCCTCCCACTGGAGGGTGGCATAATAGGGTGCACCCACCCCAGGGAAGGGACCCATTGGTCCCAACCTTTACCTACCTGTAACACCGCGAAATCTAGTATTTAGGGGCACCCCTGAACCTTGCTTCCTCAGACAAGAAGGCAATACCAAAGGGGATGATGGACGGAACGTTTGAGCAAATCAAACACTCACCCCCAGTCAACTGATCTGGGTTTAATCCATCATCATTCTTTAGCTCACTCCACCACCCCAGTTCAGACATGGCCGTATGCAAATCAGTCTGACCCTGTGCCTCATGGGAACAGTCCAGCCCGAACTGCCAAACCATGTCTTCCCTGGACCGGAAACAAGCATCCTGGGACCGGTTTCTGGCTATTCAGCCGTCATCAGCCAGGCTAGCTTGAATCCAGTGGCAAAGTGAGCAAGGGACCCACGCCTGGGCATACCCTGCCAACTTAGGGCGAACAAAGCGATACCAAAGGGGATGATGGATCGGAACATTTGAGCAAATCAAACACTCACCCCCAGTCAACTGATCTGGGTTTAATCCATCATCATTCTTTAGCTCACTCCACCACACCAGTTCAGACATGGCCATATGCAAATCAGTCTGACCCTGTGCCTCATGGGAACAGTCCAGCCCGAACTGCCAAGCCATGTCTTCCTGGACCGGAAACAAGCATCCTGGGACCGGTTTCTGGCTATTCAGCCGTCATCAGCCAGGCTAGCTTGAATCCAGTGGCAAAGTGAGCAAGGGACCCACGTCTGGGCATACCCTGCCAACTTAGGGCGAACAAAGCGATACCAAAGGGATGATGGACGGAACGCTTGAGCAAATCAAACACTCACCCCCAGTCAACTGATCTGGGTTTAATCCATCATCATTCTTTAGCTCACTCCACCACCCCAGTTCAGACATGGCCATATGCAAATCAGTCTGACCCTGTGCCTCATGGGAACAGTCCAGCCCGAACTGCCAAGCCATGTCTTCCCTGGACCGAAACAAGCATCCTGGGACCGGTTTCTGGCTATTCAGCCGTCATCAGCCAGGCTAGCTTGAATCCAGTGGCAAAGTGAGCAAGGGACCCACGTCTGGGAATACCCTGCCAACTTAGGGCGAACAAGCGATACCAAGGGGATGATGGACGGAGCGTTTGAGCAAATCAAACACTCACTCCCAGTCAACTGATCTGGGTTTAATCCATCATCATTCTTTAGCTCACTCCACCACCCCAGTTCAGACATGGCCATATGCAAATCAGTCTGACCCTGTGCCTCATGGGAACAGTCCAGCCCGAACTGCCAAGCCATGTCTTCCCTGGACCGGAAACAAGCATCCTGGGACCGGTTTCTGGCTATTCAGCCGTCATCAGCCAGGCTAGCTTGAATCCAGTGGCAAAGTGAGCAAGGGACCCACGTCTGGGCATACCCTGCCAACTTAGGGCGAACAAAGCAATACCAAAGGGATGATGGACGGAACGTTTGAGCAAATCAAACACTCACCCTCAGTCAACTGATCTGGGTTTAATCCATCATCATTCTTTAGCTCACTCCACCACCCCAGTTCAGACATGGCCATATGCAAATCAGTCTGACCCTGTGCCTCATGGGAACAGTCCAGCCCGAACTGCAAGCCATGTCTTCCCTGGACCGGAAACAAGCATCCTGGGACCGGTTTCTGGCTATTCAGCCGTCATCAGCCAGGCTAGCTTGAATCCAGTGACAAAGTGAGCAAGGGACCCACGTCTGGGCATACCCTGCCAACTTAGGGCGAACAAAGCGATACCAAGGGGATGATGGACGGAACGTTTGAGCAAATCAAACACTCACCCCCAGTCAACTGATCTGGGTTTAATCCATCATCATTCTTTAGCTCACTCCACCACCCCAGTTCAGACATGGCCATATGCAAATCAGTCTGACCCTGTGCCTCATGGGAACAGTCAGCCCGAACTGCCAAGCCATGTCTTCCCTGGACCGGGAAACAAGCATCCTGGGACCGGTTTCTGGCTATTCAGCCGTCATCAGCCAGGCTAGCTTGAATCCAGTGGCAAAGTGAGCAAGGGACCCACGTCTGGGCATACCCTGCCAACTTAGGGGCGAACAAGCGATACCAAAGGGGATGATGGACGGAGCGTTTGAGCAAATCAAACACTCACCTCCAGTCAACTGATCTGGGTTTAATCCATCATCATTCTTTAGCTCACTCCACCACCCCAGTTCAGACATGGCCATATGCAAATCAGTCTGACCCTGTGCCCAGTTCGGGCTGGACTGTTCCCATGAGGCACAGGGTCAGACTGATTTGCATATGGCCATGTCTGAACTGGGGTGGTGGAGTGAGCTAAAGATTGATGATGGATTAAACCCAGATCAGTTGACTGGGGGTGAGTGTTTGATTGTCTCAAGCTGCTCCGTCCATCATCCCCTTTGTATCGCTTTGTTCGCCCTAAGTTGGCGGGGTATGCCCAGACGTGGGTCCCTTGCTCACTTTGCCACTGGATTCAAGCAAGCCTGGCTGATGACGGCTGGAATGCCAGAAACCGGTCCTAGGATGCTTGTTTCCGGTCCAGGGAAGACATGGCTTGGCAGTTCGGGCTGGACTGTTCCCATGAGGCACAGGGTCAGACTGATTTGCATATGGCCATGTCTGAACTGGGGTGGTGGAGTGAGCTAAAGAATGATGATGGATTAAACCCAGATCAGTTGACTGGGGGTTAGTGTTTGATTGGCTCAGCTGCTCCGTCCATCATCCCCTTTGTATCGCTTTGTTCGCCCTAAGTTGGCGGGGTATGCTCAGACGTGGGTCCCTTGCTCACTTTGCCACTGGATTCAAGCAAGCCTGGCTGATGACGGCTGGAATGCCAGAAACCGGTCCTAGGATGCTTGTTTCCGGTCCAGGGAAGACATGGCTTGGCAGTTCGGGCTGGACTGTTCCCATGAGGCACAGGGTCAGACTGATTTGCATATGGCCATGTCTGAACTGGGGTGGTGGAGTGAGCTAAAGAATGATGATGGATTAAACCCAGATCAGTTGACTGGGGGTGAGTGTTTGATTGGCTCAAGCGTTCTGTCCATCATCCCCTTTGTATCGCTTTGTTCGCCCTAAGTTGGCGGGGTATGCCCAGACGTGGTCCCTTGCTCACTTTGCCACTGGATTCAAGCAAGCCTGGCTGATGACAGCTGGAATGCCAGAAACCGGTCCTAGGATGCTTGTTTCCGGTCCAGGGAAGACATGGCTTGGCAGTTTGGGCTGGACTGTTCCCATGAGGCACAGGGTCAGACTGATTTGCATATGGCCATGTCTGAACTGGTGTGGTGGAGTGAGCTAAAGAATGATGATGGATTAAACCCAGATCAGTTGACTGGGGGTGAGTGTTTGATTTGCTCAAATGTTCCGTCCATCATCCCCTTTGGTATCGCTTTGTTCGCCCTAAGTTGGCAGGGTATGCCCAGACGTGGGTCCCTTGCTCACTTTGCCACTGGATTCAAGCTAGCCTGGCTGATGACGGCTGAATAGCCAGAAACCGGTCCCAGGATGCTTGTTTCCGGTCCAGGGAAGACATGGTTTGGCAGTTCGGGCTGGACTGTTCCCATGAGGCACAGGGTCAGACTGATTTGCATACGGCCATGTCTGAACTGGGGTGGTGGAGTGAGCTAAAGAATGATGATGGATTAAACCCAGATCAGTTGACTGGGGGTGAGTGTTTGATTGGCTCAGCTGCTCCGTCCATCATCCCCTTTGTATCGCTTTGTTCGCCCTAAGTTGGCGGGGTATGCCCAGACGTGGGTCCCTTGCTCACTTTGCCACTGGATTCAAGCAAGCCTGGCTGATGACGGCTGGAATGCCAGAAACCGGTCCTAGGATGCTTGTTTCCGGTCCAGGGAAGACATGGCTTGGCAGTTCGGGCTGGACTGTTCCCATGAGGCACAGCGTCAGACTGATTTGCATATGGCCATGTCTGAACTGGGGTGGTGGAGTGAGCTAAAGAATGATGATGGATTAAACCCAGATCAGTTGACTGGGGGTGAGTGTTTGATTGGCTCAAGCGTTCCGTCCATCATCCCCTTTTGTATCCTCAGACAAGAAAGCAGAGGAAGAAAAGAAGAAGAAGGACCGAACAGCCGTGCCGAAGCTAACAAGAGGAGGACGCCCACTGACTTGGCCCCATCCCTACCGGCCTGTCCCCACCTCGAACCTGTTCCAGTGAAATCCTGGTGTGTCCTGCAGCCAGCAACCTCGAGAAACCCGGAGGACCTGCGTGCCTTCCATCCCAAAGACTCTGTCTCCCGTAAACACCGGATTTGTTCAAACAGCAGAATCCAGCTCCGCAAGGATCTGCGAGTTTGCACCACTCTGCACCCGACGCCCACGGCCTGAGTTCGAGTGGCCCAACACCTAGAGGAGGTCTCCCCAGCAATCCTGACCCAAGATCCAGTGATCCCTGACCTGCCTCAAGCCTCCAGCCAACGCCTGCAGCCTCAAACCGGAAGGTCCCCCCAACCGCGACCAGGAGCTGGGAAGAAGATCCGACCCTAAGAGGCACCCCTGCACCCGATGCCCCACGGCCTTGGGTGGCCCAACCGATGGTGCCTAACCAACCCCCATCATCCCAACTTACCTCTCCAAGTGGTGGTCGCACCCAGAAGACCTTCGTCCCCGAACCTGCAGTGCTTTTGCAAACCGGAGACTCCCCATTGAAAGCTACAGGGCTTCAGACGCCAAAACAGCACTCTGCACCCGGCCGCCCCAGTGCCGCTGAGGGAGCATCTTTTGTGCTGGCCTAAACCCCCATTTGCCCTGAGCTTAAGTCCAGGAGCTTTGCTCCCACAACCCAGTGGCCTACTCATCAGCAGCCACCAACCGGAGGTCCCCTATCCCCTATTGGATAACATTGGGCCTCAGCACTCTGCACCCGGCCGCCCTAGTGCCGCTGAGGGTGTAACAAGAGTGCATACTTGACCCTGGGGGACCCCTGAGTCTAACCCCAGAATACCAACTCCCACAACAAAGTACTTACCTTTGAACCGATAACACTATTTTCCTCCATAGGATAACATTGACTGTTTTTCTATGAAAAGTTTCTAAGTGTGGAGTTGGAAAATCTAAGAAATCCTTTAAAACTGTAACTAAATAACCAAAAGGCTTTTACTTACCTGTTTACAGGAAATGTCCTAGTGCAGTATCCAGGTATACTGCACTGTGTAAGAAAAGTAATCTAAAAAGTAACTTACATGATATTCTGCTAAAAATCCTGTACAAAGTATATGTACTGTATTCTGAAAAGCATTCCATTATCAGTAACACTACTGTAATCAAATCAAAGTACATTTACAATTGCAATCCAAACTGTGTTACAACTGTATATTTACTGCAAACTATTTATCACTTACCTGTGCCAGGCTTGATTGGTTCTAGGAAATAAAATAACTAAAAGAATATTTTTATACAAAAACAATTGGTCTGAAGTTCAGTCTTTGAGTGTGTGAATTCATTTGCTGACTGAGTAGGTACAACAAATGCTTAACACTGTCCTCTGATAAAGCCTTACTGTTCGTCCACACTACCACAAATAGAGAGTGAGGTGCTATCTACTTTACCTCTGCCTACATTTTGGGTCCACTGGACTCTGTGCACACTATACCTCACTTTGCTATAGTATATACAGAGCCAGCTTCCTACAGTCACATCATTCATGGCCAAGGTGATTTCAGGTTTTGCAGGATTAAACACACAGGGGCATATTTATCAGAATCTCACGCAGTGCACCAAGCCACATTGCTGTGCTGCATGAAAGGGCAGGAATGCGCTTTAGTTAACATTACACAGCGCATTCATGTCCTTTCCTTCTGCTGGCGCACAATATGCTGCCTAGCACCATGGTGAAAGGGTGCCTGCGTTGTAGGCATTAATATTTTTGTGCTGGAAGGCACACCTTCCTGCACAAAAACAATCCTTAGAGTAATTTCCCTTTTTCTACCTGTGCTGCAGAATGCAGCAGATAAAGAAAGAGGAAGAAATAAGGAGAAATAAATGTGTTTCTCCTCGTTACACCTCACTTGGGAAGACGTAGCATTTTGACACCTTCCCAGGATAACTACTCTTAGTTAATCTGGGAGTGCGCCAAAATCCATGGGTGGATGCAAGGGATCACCCACGCTCCACCCATGGAACGACTCCCTGGGGCAGAGTAACCCAATGGAGCGATTTGCGCTGCATTACTCTCGATTGATCAAGCCATGCAGGGCCACGCAGGGTGGCCCTGCCTAGCTTGATATATCTGATTTAGTAGTTGTGTCACCCTTGTGCCCCTTTGCATGGCACAAGAGTGATGCAACTCTTTGATAAATATGCCCCACAGTGTTAAGGATGCAGGCTCATCATTCCCCTAAAGTCCAGTTTTACCTGTGTGTCATCTGCATGCATGAACATGGTAAGAACGAGTGCATTAAGCAAATACGGTAGTGGAGCTGTCAAAACATTTGAGACCAGTGCGGAGAGAGACAAACTCTGTAGCACTCTACATGGAACAGGCCAAAGGGAAGAGGCCAAAGTTCCCATGCAAGCGTATTACATATAATATCACATTAGAAAGCCAGAGTATATGGATTTGGTGAGACAGAAACCATTATAGGTGATGAGTTAGCTAGAACCCGTCACCCATTGTTTGGTTTTGCAGCATGGACATAGTCACCAAATAATCATGGACTCTGCGTTTAACTACAGTCAAAAATAAAGTGTTAGGGGATTTTTTTCAAATGTACATATTACAAGACAACCTAAATGGCACACCAACAACTAAGCTACAAGTTGGATTCATTCTGGTATTTGTTCTGGTATTGTCAGAATGTATTTATTTCTGATCCTCATAGCCTCTTTCACTGACACAATATAGACCCCCATAACATCGACCTATACAAATATCAAGATACTAATATTGCATGCAAAAATATCGAATTCCTATACTTACCATTAAAAAGACAAAATTATTGAGAAAGAAATATAGTATAAAAAAATAGAATTCAAAAATATTGAGTACAAAAATATCGTAAACATAAATATCGTTAAAATTTAATAAACATGTAAATTAACAAAAATATTGACATCCACAATATCAACAACATAAAAATCACTTAAATATAATTAATTTTTAACCAAATCATTAAATACACGCATTAAAAAATATATGAAAACATATTAATAAAAAACACAATTTAAATAATACATTTCAAACAAAAAATATATACATATATATTAACAATTATTAAATATATATAATTAACAAATAACCAAACAGCACCAATATTTAAATAAATAATCAAAAACATATATACAAATAGCATTTATGACCATTAAAAATAACCAAACATGTATTAAATATAATATTAAACAAAATCTACCATTAAATAAATATATACAACATTTTCCAAATTAACATATAACTGCCAAAATAATTAAACAGGGGCTGCTTGGGAACGTAGTCACACCCCATTGGGAAACGAAATCCCAGCCCTTAAATGTTGAAGGATACGTCCTTACAGGCACCAGAGGGAAGCGAGGGGGAGCCGCTGACCTCAGCTCCCAGCCTGCTTTGCAGCTTCTCACGCTGCCGACACTCACGCTGCGCCAGGATGCGCTTTAAATTTTTCCCGGGGCTCCCGCAGCGCGGGACCCCGTCCTTACAGGCACCAGAGGGGAACGAGGGGGAGCAGCGGACCACAGCTCCCAGCCTGCTTTGCGGCTTCTCACGGCACCGAGGCTCACTCTGTGCCAGGAGGAGCTTGAAATTCTGCCCGGGGCTCCCACAGCGTGGGACCCCATCCTTACAGGCACCAGAGGGGAGGGAGGTGGAGCAGCGGATCACAGCTCCCAGCCTGCTTTGCGGCTTCTCAAGCCGCCGACGCTCACGCTGCACCAGGAGGTGCTTGAAATTCTGCCCGGGGCTCCCACAGTGCGGGACCCCGTCCTTACAGGCACCAGAGGGGAGTGAGGGGGAGCAGTGGACCACAGCTCCCAGCCTGCTTTGCGGCTTCTCATGCCGCAGACACTCACGCTGCGCCAGGAGGCACTTGAAATTCTGCCCGGGGCTCCCGCAGCACGGGACACGCGCGGGCACCCGGTCCAGGGGCGGGCACGTCTGCGCCCGTCAGAGCCCTGAGGAGGCTGGGCTGGGCCTATCCCACTGTTTTTTTTCTGCCTTTCCTCTTTTGTCTCTGGACGTTTGCCGTTGCAGTGTTTGTGGTGTCTGCGGTGTTGCGATCCAGCCCTGTGAACCCACCTGAAGGTAAAAATATTATTTGTTCCCAGTTATATATTTAAGGGAAATCTCAGCATGGGGAAGTGGAAACCTGCCCCTGCTCCAAAAACCACTAATACTACCCTGAATGGTTTCCTTCAAAAGGCAGTAGGGGCGATTAGCAGGGAAATAGAACTGGCGGAACGAAGACTTTCATCAGTTCCACTTCCTGATTCACTTGTTCATGCTCACTCTGACTCTCATACAACCATGGCCGAAATAGACTCTGACCATAGGCCACAAGCCCCACTTTGTCCCCGAAACCTTCAAGGAGGCAATTGTTGTTCCTCTCCTGAAGAAACCAGGTTCAGACCCCCAGATCCTGACAAATTATCGCCATATTTCCCTCCTCCCATACCTAGCTAAGGTTTTGGAGGCCTATGTAACTAGATGCCTTTCCGGGTTTCTAGAGGAGTCTGAATATCTCGATCCTCACCAAGCTGGCTTCCGCCCAGCACATTCTACTGAGGCAGTGATATTAACAGTGTTGGACACTCTTCGTAGTGATGCCGACAATGGCTCTCCGCTTGCTCTTGTCCTGCTCAATCTCTCCGCGGCCTTTGACACGGTCGACCATGGTTTACTGGTCGACCGTGTGAGAGACGCTGGGATCCAGGGACCCGCACTGGGTTGGATTAGCTCCTTCCTGGAAAACCGCTCCCAAGCAGTCTGCACCGCTCGGTTTACCGCTCCTAGAATCAGGATCTCATGCGGAGTCCCACAAGGCTCCTCACTTTCTCCCCTGCTGTTTAATCTTTACCTTCACCCCCTCATCCGGGCTCTAAAGGAACGACAAGTTTGCACGTTCAACTATGCTGATGATTTCCAACTTATATTTCCCATCAGCAACTCCCCCGACTCGGTCCATGCTTTTCAGTCCACTATGCTGTTCATTAGTGAACGGATGAACAGCAACCACCTAAAACTTAACCCGGACAAGACGGAGTTGGTTCTAACAGGAGGTATTCATAAAAATCCCTGGGGCCCTCATTTCTGGCCCAAGGAATTGGGTCAACCTCCCTCCCCCTCCAGCTCGGCCAAGAGCCTTCGGGTAACAATCAACCAGGACCTCACCCTGAAGTCCCAGATCGGGTCAGTAATTTCCACCTGTTTCTTCCATCTGAGGAAAATAAAAAAGATCCGAAGATTACTCACCCAGGAAGCTCTGATTCAGGTGACTCTCGCCATGGTTATGTCCCATATTGACTATGCCACTGCACTGTACTTTGGCATCCCCTTATACCTATCAAAACGTCTTCAGCTGGTACAGAACCAAGCCGCGCACTTGATTTTCCATCAACCTAGGAACCACCATGTCACTCCGCTCCTGAGGAAGCTACATTGGCTCCCGATTACTCAACGTTGCGCCTTCAAGGTTTGTTGTCTCATTTTTAAATCCCTAAATGGAAGAAGTCCTAAATTTCTGAACAGCCTGATTAAAAGGCATGCACCTACACGCAATCTGCGCTCGGCCCACAAGCAATTCTTGTCCACTCCCTCATTTAAATTGAAGCGTGTAGGCGGTGCGAGGTTTGCTATCCTAGCCCCTAAACTTTGGAACTCCCTTCCTTCTGAAATTCGCTTTTGCACCGATCTCCTAGGTTTTAGGAGACTCCTTAAAACCTGGCTGTTTCGACAGGCTTATGAGTAATCCCTTAGGGCACAGGTATCTATCAGAGTAGTGCCATGAAACCATCCCGGTGTACGTGCGCTATATAAATTCTTTTTAACATAACATAACTTTCGCCTACTGTCATAATTTTGAATCAGGGTGACCTCTGTGCTACACATGATGGAACTGAGCCCACCCCCAACCCATCCCTGGAGAAGATTGGTCCACAGCTCGCAATAGGGGGGGAAGAGGAAACGCACTGAACTGGCATGGGTTGAGTACAAATTAAAGGGCCACTCACTGCGAGTCAAGAGAACTAAACAAACCCACATAACAGGCAATGCCAGCAGACCTCGCACAGGAGGAGGAAGAAGTGCTGCACATGAAGGAATCAACACCTCTTTTGAAAAGTTCAGTAAAATAGTACAAGAGGCTTTGATACCCATCTTATCTCATTTAGTCGGTATAGAAGAACGGTTGCAGGAAATAGGAATGAATCTGGCAGCCAGCAAACAGACTGGGAAGGGCCACTCAAGTTATTAACATAGATCAAAATGTAAATGATGCTCTATTTAGTGCCCCTTTGGAGAGGATGGCCCCTTTAAGTGTAATATCCATTTCTAGTACTCTATGTAAGAGGGTCCCTTCCCTTGAGTACCCCCATAACAACCCTTCGGCGCAGACAATGTGGGAACCTGTGCCCCGTGGAAACATCCATGGGAACAACCGAAAGGTGGGTCTTGGGGTTGCAATTTGTCCTAGCCAGGCCTGCCGTAATGGAATAGCTCTCCACGAGGAAATACAAATGCTAACGGCCCAGTGCATGATTCTCTAAGTGGGGGGGTGCAAAAAACATATTAAATCATCATCATCATCATCATAAAACTTTATTCGGTCGTTAAGACCATCAAAGTGCATAGGCGTACAGAAGTATAGTGGTTAGAACAAGATTTTCATACTGAAAATTGTAAGCCAAAATAGATGACATTATTTATACAGTGACAAAATGTATCAAAACCCGAGCCATTAAAATCTAAAAAACAAATTAAAAGGAACTAGCTTCCAAGATGATAAAACCAAACAAGCTAAAAACACATAGAAAGTACATAAAGTGCTAGTGCATAATTAGCAGAAATACAATATTTCACAGTCTTCTGTAATTTAAACATGAGGCATATAGTAACATGATCATAAAACATCAAGTGTAGACTGGATACTTTGTGAGGAATGATACTTAATCTAATGGTATACTCAGTTCATTTTAGCATCTTCCTCCTAATGAACCAAAACCTCCCCAGGAATTTGGCCATTGCACATACTATTTGTGGCCTTGTATCTGTCCTGAGGATACGTAGGGCCTCTAAATGACTACGGGTTCCTAGTTGTCTACAAGCAGGGGCTAACCATTTAGATCTTGGATTTTTATACAGAGGGCATATAAAGAGAATGTGCTTAGTCGTCTCCTCTATCTCGGGGCAACATGGACAGTTGGATGATTTAACTTGGGAGCCCCTATTCCACGACACAGTAAAGGAGTTTAAGGGAAGACATCCAAATCTAAATTGGATAAATAACTTCCTCTCTTGCGGGACAGTGATGAAGTCCATATAGGGCTCGTACACACCAACCATCTTAAACTCCATAAATTCTGTCGTGAGTCGACCTCCTTTCACTTGTGTGACTGTTCTCTCTGCCACCCATTTCCAATAGTAGGACTTGACCCACTCTCTACTAGGCAGTAAGCTAAAGTCCTTTTCTTCCCAAAGGTTTCCCAGGCCTATTTCCAAAAGCAATTTTTTGATGTTACAGAACCAACCAATTTTTTTAAAACGATCCAACTTAAGAACCACCTCAGTAGCAATCGCATAATGAACAAGCTCAGGTGTTTTTTAATGCGGAGCCAAAAGAGAAGAGGTCGAAGTCTCGCTTTATCCATTATTGTAGTTCTGCCCAAATCTAGTCGCAAGGGAGTGAGCGGGGTACTCTGGGGGATTGAGCAAAGTGATCTTAGGAATTTGTTCTCTGTAAGAAGCAAGCCCTCCAAATTATCAAATCCCCAGATTTCGGCCCCATAGAGAGCCGAGCCAACCACCTTCTGGTCATAGATCTGTAGCGGTGCTGCAATCGGTCTAGTTTGTGATGACCTATGTTCTAAGATTATAGCCCCTGATGTCTTCCTCTGCTGTAGAATTTGCTTCGAAATATGTTGTTTCCAATCAATTTTTTCTGTGAGGGTTATACCAAGATATACAATGGAATCGACCCTTTCCAGCGGAATGCCCCCAATAATAGTTTCCCTTTAAACGATTTATGGGGGTTCATTAACAAAAGTTTAGTCTTTGAGGTATTTACTTCTAATCCTCTCATCTCACAGAAAGACATGAAGCGATCTAATAGCAGTTGAAGGCCACTTGGGGTTTTAGAAACTAAAAGCGTGTCGTCCGCAAATAGCAATGTGCTTATTTTATCGCTCCCCAATGAAGGGGCATCCGCATGGGCTTCCGCTAAATAATTCACCACCCCATTTACAAAGAGTGAAAATAAGGTGGGGGCTAGAACGCAGCCCTGCCTCACCCCTCTTACAACCTTTATTGGGTCTGTCAATTGCATTTGGTCTCCCCAACGTACTTTAGCATAATTTCCCTCATGAAGGCGTATAAGAAGTGCCAAAATATTGTGAGGGAGCCCCTGATCATGTAAAACTTGCCAAAGTGTAGCCCTTGGAATCAGATCAAAGGCTGACCTCAGATCAATAAAAGCAGTATAAAGACTACCCTGTTCCAAAATCACAGACTTCCAGGCCAAAAGGGTAAAACGAAAAACCTGATCGATAGTGCTAACTTTTTTCCTGAACCCTGCTTGGAAGGGGGATAATATACCATTCCCTTCCATCCAATCAGTAATTTTAATAAGCAGGGCACGAGAAAAACTTTCTGTGCCCCATCTATCAAACTTATCGGTCTATAGTTTGAGGGCAGCGATCGATCCCCTTCTTGTAAACCGGGATGACCTCCGCTCCTTGCCAAGAAGGGGGTATAGGAGCCCCAGCAGCTATGCCATTGGCTAATAACCACATATAATTAGACCATTTAGGAATATCAGCCAGAAAAACATCACCAGGTATTCCATCTGGGCCTGATGCTTTGTTTTTGAGTATAGAGCTTATACTTTCAGTAATATCTGCTTCGGAGAAAAATTACCGTTAGACTGTAAGTTGGTTAAGTCTAAAAAGTACCTCCAGGAGTGGATACTCCAGTTCCAGAATAAATTCCGGAAAAGTGGTCAAACCAGGCTGCCGCTGTGATATTATTAGAGGGAGAACTCGGTCTCTCAGTGTCACCCCTTGTTACAAGAAGCCAAAATTGCTTTTGATCTTTCAGTTTACAAGCGGCATTAATCTGTTGCCAGCGATCCTCCACATGGTCCCTTTTGGCTTCCCTCTGAACTTTCTTATACGCTCTTCTAGCTGAACTTATATTAGTATAGTTTTTGGCTCTAATCTCAGCTGCCAGAAGTGACCGTGCCTCCTTACATTTTTGTTAAACCAGGAATAATGCGAGTTAGCAGACGTCTTCCTACGATGAGATCTCGTACAAATAAAATGGGAAGCTAACTGTGAAAAAAAAGACGAGTGTATATCTGTGACCACTTTAAGCTCGTCCTGCTGATGGGCTCTATTATAAAGCCTATCAATATTTTCTTGTAAAGTTAAATTTATAGCTTCAATCTTGTCAGTATCCAATGCCACCCGTGCCCATTTTAATCGTCTATTGTCATTTGTGGGGTATAAATCCTTAGACGAGAGCTTTATCTCTGAAATAGCACTAGTTTTACTCCAGAAGGAGGTCATGGAAAGCTCAAGTGGATTATGGTCACTGTCAATTGATTCTCCAACCACCATATCCAGTACTTCTGGCCATAGCCTGATATCTATCAAAACATAGTCAATACGACTCATGTTAGATGTTCTATTGAAGGTATTGGCTCCCATCTTGTCGGAGTTTTTACGGCCATTTGCTGCCCTAAGTCCATAACCAAGGGATATGGCCTGAAGCTGCAGGGCAGTTTGTGTCCATTTTCTTATTGGGGGTAAATCAAGGGGGGGAACATGCCAATATGCCTCTACCTGGTCACTATTAGATACATCTATTATGCATAATGGTTCGTACGTACAATTGAAATCTCCTGCAACTATCAGGGGTGTTGATATCTCCTCTCTTCAAGGGTGTTTTCTAATACATGAAGAGTTGGTGAGCATGTGCCTGCCTTGGTCCCGCGGGCATAAACATTAAAGATGTCCACCATCCTACCATTTCTACCCCTAAGGCTAGTTGCGAGTATATTGGGATCATTAATTTTAATCTCTCTTATTGAACATAACAAATCAATCCTAATCCAGATCAATAACCCTCCAGCTGGTCTTCCTGGTCTGTCGGTAACAGCCGATCGATGTAAAGTAACATACCCAGGGATGTAAGTCGGAGTAGTGGCCCAAGTTTCTTGTAAAATACATACATCAAATTGGGTAATATATTCAATCCAGTGGGGGAGTTGCATCTTAGATTTTATTCCAGCCACATTCCACGTCAATATACGGAGTGTTGAATTTGTATCATCTAATTCTCGGGGAATGATATGATGGCACCTCTCTAATGGTCTACTCATCTGTGAGACTCGGGAGATGGTTTGCTGATCAAACCTTGATATAGTTTCTTTTTCCACACTAGAGTGCAGTGAATTGAAAGGCTCAGAACAACGAAACGGCATTATGGCCAAAGAAGCAATTGTTGAGCCTTCTGGTTGGGATATCTCCGGAGCCTGATCAATGTTTATGTCATGAGGGCTAGAGTATTTGCAGGGTGTAGTGTCAAGACGCCTCAGTCAGTCATTCTGAGCTAAGGATGAATCAGACCCCTTCAAGACACTAACTCTTCTATTTATAGATGGCTGTGCTAAAGCAGAGGGACTATATTTGATCTGGATATTTGTGGTTATTGGAGAGCAAGTTCTTGCTTCTAGAGCAATTAAACAGTGGGCTACATTTTCATCACTTAAGTGGAGTTCAATAAAATCTGTGGGGAGGCACCATTTGATATTCGTTTAGCCCAAAGAATATCGTCTCTAATGATAGATCTACACCCTCTTACTTTTCTAATCCAGTGGATTGATTTATTGAGTAGTGAATGTTGGTCCTCTTGTCTACCTACCAATAAAACTTTGGGCACATTAGTCAAAAAAATACTCTTAGAGCTCTTGTTGGAACCATGATCCTGAGTCTGCCATGGAGTACTATAATCTCTATTCACCGTCTGCTTTAGTCTGGGAGGACTTATATTTCTATGTACTAATGGGCGGCATGTTTGAATGGACATTAGGGGAACTGGATTTCTCATAAGCCCTGCAAAGGAATCATTTTCTTTGGCAGGGACATGAACCATTAAAGAACTAGGGAGCAAAACACTAGGTTTTACAATCAGTTGTTCGCTTGTTATCAAGCATTTCACTTGGTTTGAAAGTACTAAAATTAGTGTTTTAAGCGAGTTAATTTCATCCCTTAGTTCAGCAATAAGCTTGCAAGTGTGATTCTCTTCCGTAGGATGCTGTACTCGGGAAAGCTCCCCAGTCTCCCCAGGGATCTCATTCATACTATATGAATCTATAACGTCCGTACTACGCTGTGGATTAACTTCCAACACTGCTTCCTGTCGTTCCGCCATTAATTCTGTCTGGTCTTGAAGTGGCGAAAATCGATTAGATAGTGAAATATTAACAGTTGTGTACATGTCATTCCTGCTGTTATCGATATAATTATCTGACTCAAGAGTAGGAAGGGGGGAAGATCCTGTCACCCTTCCATGCTCCTCAGTTACAGACTGCGTATCGATGATATGCTCAAGAGGCTTAGAGACCTTGGGGGCGGAGCTTTGTGTTGTGTGCTTAGTAAATATAGATGGAATTCGCTTTGTTTTGGTAACAGGGCTAGGCTCTATATCTGAATAGATAGTGGAATGCTGTTCCCTTAACTTTAATGTATTAGCAGCGATGCTGGTAGGAGGAACTAAAATATCATGACATTCTACCAATAATTCATCTATACGATCTAAAACACAATTTTGGGCAGCCGATTTACGCGCAATTTTGGCTTTCCTAATTTTTCTGCGCCCCCCCTCGGGTGACCTACCCTCCTTGTTAGCACTCGCAGTTAGTTTCCTTTTCCCCATTAAAACAGAGAACCAAATACTCAGGTATTGAAATACGTTTTTGATTGGCCAATATATCCAAGTGTACCCTGAGTAAAAATACAATATACCACCTATGCAATATCTATGCGTATAAAACTCACAGTATTTGGAACAACTAGCGTCCACGAGTCCTGGAAAGTTCCACTGAGGGCTCAAAAGTAGAAGAACCAAGGGAGGAAGCCCTGCCCTGGCTCTTCCTGGCGATGACGGGCAAGGACGGGCCCGCCCTTGGCCCGGACTTCGCCCGGCACGCGCCCGCGCGCGTCCCGCGAAGCGGGTGCCGCGAGTCGGTAGATAAGCCCCCCTGGGCGCACAGCAGTGATGACAGCGCCTCCAGGCGCTTGCAGCTGGGCTCTCTGGGACTTGGAGTCCCCTCAAGGTACTGATAGGCGGCGATGCGGCTCCCGCGAAGCGGGTGCCGCGAGTCGGTAGATAAGCCCCACTGGGCGCACAGCAGTGATGACAGCGCCTCCAGGCGCTTGCAGCTGGGCTCTCTGGGACTTGGAGTCCCCCTCAAGGTACTGATAGGCGGCGATGCGGCTCCCGCGAAGCGGGTGCCGCGAGTCGGTAGATAAGCCCCCCTGGGCGCACAGCAGTGATGACAGCGCCTCCAGGCGCTTGCAGCTGGGCTCTCTGGGACTTGGAGTCCCCCTCAAGGTACTGATAGGCGGCGAATCTACCTCCTGATTGTACACCATATACACCATATACACTGATCCTGACAGGGATTCCCCATCTTCCCCCTGGTCATCAAGAAAGCTGTTAAAGCCTCATTAATATATTAGCTCATTGGTGCTTTAAGAAAATGCCATCCCAGATAAATTGGTTTGAACACAACATCATGGCAAGGTGGGTGAGTGGGTTAGGTTACACGGCCAAGTCTGTGGAAGGGGATTGTGTGGTGCTTAATTTCAATGATGCCAGCTGTGTGTATGTTGCCTTGAAGCATCTTAGAGACACCCCCGGCGAAATGATAAAAGCTCGCCCATTGGGTTTTTTCTATCCTCCCCATAGACGCACTATCATGAGACAACATCCCTCACGGTTAGGCTTGAATATTTATTCTTCTTCACAGTCCTCTCCATTCATTCATCCAAACCGCTTTGATGCTCTCTCGGGACTTACTGATATCGATTGACTGCTCAAACAACATGGACAGCCAGTTGAGAATAGAAGAATGGGTTCGCAATACATCAACCCAGAGAGAGATTTACATGAAGGTGATTCTGTCAGCAAGGGCTTGTAGACCTAGCCGCCACCATCCCGTATATATCTATCACTACGAATAAGTATTTAGATGAACAGGAAAACCCTTCCCTACCACCCAATTTAACCATTGAGGGTAACCCCATAGGGGAGGGGCCTGGCCTAGTAGATTTGCCACTACATCTGTCACTAATAGTGCACCAGTGGGTTTGGTGAACCAGGGACATACAACTTTTCCCCTTAAAATTATTTCCTGGAAAATTGCAGGTATTCGCCATAAATTGACCAATGAGGTATGGCTAGATTATATTAGGGGTTTTGATATCATCTGTCTCCAGGAAACTTGGTATAGGGATGACATTATGTTAGACGGTTATTGCTCGTTTACTGTCCCTGCAGTTCCCTCCCCGGCAGGAAGGGCTAAAGGAGGGCTGGTGTTGTTGATTTCAGTAAAGTATGGGTCCATACAAGCCCTTGACTTAGGTTATTCACCCTTGTATCAACAAATTATGATTTCCAATTTGATGTAGGTTAAGATACTAGTGGTGAATTGGTATTATAACATCTTTGGCCAAAATTCCCCGTCATGTCATTGAAGCCTTACAGGCTTAAATTTCTAAAATTTCTGGGAAGTGGCAGCCACTATGTATCTTTTGGGTGGGGGATTTTAACTGCAGTACCTGTGGGTTTAGTGCCCAATGAGTCTGTGGGCTGTTGGACACAGAGAGTCAGCCCCAGGAGCCCTTTACCCATACACAACAGGGCGAGACCTTAAATTCCATCATCATTGAGAATGACCTAGGCCTTATTAATAACTTGGCCTTTAGTTCCTCATCCCAGTGCCCCATATATGTTGGAGGTGGCAGAGAAAGTTTTATTGATTATATGCTTATTTCAAGGATGTTTTTGTCTCTTGTTAGCGACTTTGAGGTGGAACCTAATAATGCTAGTGATCATGACCCCCTCACAGTTTTGCTAAGTATAACAGCCCAGGTAGGGAAAGGTGACAGCCGTCCGATTCATTATAACCATAATAAAGGGGTAAGATTAAATTGGGGTAAAATAAACCCTACACAATTTGAGGTAGAAACTGTCATAGCTAATTACCAACCGATTATGAATTGTTTATAACAAGATTCTTCCTCAGAGAAGGTCATTCGGCAATTTGAGTCGATCTGTATAAATGTAGCTAAGAGACTAACTAGGCCGGTCCAGTGAAGGGAACACCAGGAGGTAGGGTGGTTTAACACCGAATGCACAAGGGCTCAAAAGAACCTTAAAATGGCCCTTCACGCTAGCCCTCATGATAGAAATCAAATTAAGAGCACAAGACAAATGTGCAAAACTATTATTAGCCAAAGAAAAGATGAATTGAGGAGATTGGCATGGGAAGACCTGGAGAGAACTAGTTCCCTTAAAGATACCAAGGGCTTTTGGGACATTATTAATCGCCCTTTATTTAAGGACGAGGTAAGGCAGATGGATTCACTGATTTTGGGGGATGTCTGGGAATCCCATTTTTCGGCTATATTTAACCCGAACTGCCTGCAGCGAGAGGAGAATAGTGGGGACCTGCCTTTCGATCTAAGCGCGGAGGTTGAGGAGGCTTTAGCGAAAGGAATATGCATGAAAGCCCCTGGCCTTGATGGGGTTCCACTTGATTTGTTCAAAAGGAATCCCAACCTCTGGGCACCCCTATTGACTAATGTCTTTACTGCAGTGGTGATTGGCCCTATTCCAGCAACCTGGAAGGAGGCCACTGTGGTGCCTATCTTTAAAAAGGGCAATAGGAATGACCCGGCTTGTTATAGGCTTATCTCCATTACCGATGCCACAGCAAAGGTACTGGGAATGGTCTTTGCCCGACTGGAAGCCTGGGGCACCACCAAAGGGGTCATGTCCAATACCCAATATGGTTTTAGGAGGGGGCTGGGTACTACAGAGCAGTGCCTCAATTTGTCCCTGATTATTAGCAAGTACATGAGGGCCAGGAAGGGTTCTATCCACCTGGCCTTCATGGATCTGTCTAGCTCATTCGACACCGTTAATCGGGAGAAATTGTGGGCACTAATGGGAAAAATGGGTGTTGAGGAAGCACTCATCTCCCTCTTGCGTAGGTTACATACTAACACCACTGTTGCCATAAGATACAGCCCTCAAGGGGAAAAGACTAAGCCGATTGTTTCCACTGAAGGTGTCCGGCAGGGGTGTATTTTAGCTCCTTTTCTCTTTTTAATCTATACTAATGGCCTCGAGGCATTTTTATTAGAGAATGAAATTGATTTTCCCCGAATTGGTGCCAAATATATCCTATGCAGATGACACAGTGCTAATGGCTTTGACAGCAAATAGCCTCTAAAAATCACTCAATGCTTTTACGGATTTTATGTTGGCGCTTGATTTGAAAGTTAATTTTATTGACTCGTATATTATGGTGTGTGGCCCCAAACTGACCAAAACTTGAAATTTTGCTGCAAGGGGTAAAAGTATTGACAAATTGAATAATTTTACATATTTAGGAAACTTTTTTAATAATACAATGAGTTGGAAACCACTTATAACAGCAAGGGTGCAACATACAAGCAGAGTTGTGGGGGGGGGGGTTATTCCGTTTTGCCTGCAAGCTAGGACACAAGCCGGTGACAGAGCTAGTCACCCTTTATATAGATAAGTGCTTGTCTGTGGCAACTTATGGTGCAGGAGTGTGGGGCCACCATAAATGCCACCAATTACAGGTTTTGGAAAATACGTTTCCAAAAAAGGCTATTGATGACCCCGAATAGTGCCCCCACACTTCTTTGTCACTGAGAGCTGGGGTTGGAATTTTTGGAGGACCGCATAGGCATTGCCCCTTTGCTCCTATGGGCAAAAACTTGGCTGTCTGATGAATTAACGTTGTCAAGGGATGTGATCAAAGACTGTACTAAATTAGATAGTGCCCTATCGATCCCTTGGCTTCGATTTGTGAGAGATAAATTTCATGAGATTGGCCTGGGGCACTTTTATGAGAATCCTGATAGTATCCTCACAAATGCGAAAGCCATTGTCAAAGAGGCGTATTATTCTAGGGCAAAAATGCGCCATACACAATCAGTGGCGTCTGGTTTCTTATGTTTGCTCCCTGCCCAACAGCAATTTTACTTAACCTTTACCACCAATGTACAGATACAATTTCTTTTCTAGATTTCGTTTATGCACCCTGCACTTTTTAGTGGCATTCCCGAGACAATCAGGGTGGGCCGACAACCTTATGCCCTGCCCGTGCGACAATTTGGCAGCTCAGAGCACTTTGCACTTTATTCTATTTTGCCCTCTTTACAAAGAGCCAAAGGAAAAGTTTCTAGCTCCACTTTTAAGGGAAATCCGGCCTTGCACATACATTTATGGTATATTTTGCTGTATTCATTGGCCACTTCTGCTATTTGCATTGTGGTCTCTAACTATATAAAAGTTGCTATGGCCATTAGAAAGCGTTATGAGCTATAGAAGCTGACTAGGAACATTGTAATTTTTAATGTACAATTTTTATAACTTTGGAAGTTTATGATCAATGATATATCAATGATATGTCTTGCTGTGCTAGGTCATTTGTATTATGGACTATATGTTTCTAACTGAGAGACTCCTATGAATTTTATCTTTTATTAATCTTAACAAATATGCTATGAAATTTAAAAACTGTGATGATTGTTTGTTAAACTTTTATGGTCTTTGGCACCGAATAAAGTTATTCTTGACTTGACACTTAAATATAATTCATTTTTAACCAAAACATTAAATACACACATTAAAAAATATATGAAAACATATTAATAAAAACCACAATTTAAATAATACATTTCAAACAAAAAATATATCAATATATATTAACAATTATTAAATATATGTAATTAACAAATAACCAAACAACACCAATATTTCAATAAATAATCAAAAACATATATAACAAACATCGGGACCTGTGCTGAGAGGGACTCCAAGCCCCAGAAGTCAACTTGCCTGCCCTGGAGGAGGGGCTCCAAGCGCTTAAAAGCACCAACGCACACCCGCGATGCGGGACATGCCGCGGGACGCCACAAACATCGGGACCTGTGCTGAGGGGGACTCCAAGCCCCAGGAATGTCAACTTGCCTGCCCTGGAGGAGGGGCTCCAACCGCTTAAAAGGGCCAATGCACACCCACGACGCGGGATGCGCAGCGGGATGCCTCAAACATTGGGACCTGTGCTGAGGGGGACTCCAAGCCCCAGAAGTCAACTTGCCTGCCCTGGAGGAGGGGCTCCAAGTGCTTAAAAGCGCCAACGCACACCCGCGACGCGGGACGCACCTCGGCACACCACAAACATCGGGACCTGTGCTGAGGGGGACTCCAAGCCCCAGAAGTCAACTTGCCTGCCCTGGAGGAGGGGCCCCAAGCGCTTAAAAGCGCCAACACACACCCGCAACGTGGGACGCCACAAACATCGGGACCTGTGCTGAGGGGGACTCCAAGCCCCAGAAGTCAACTTGCCTGCCCTGGAGGAGGGGCTCCAAGCACTTAAAAGTTTCAATGCACACCCGCGATGCGGGCCGCGCCCAGGCCAAGGGCGGGCCCGTCTTTGCCTGTCATTGCCAGGAAGAGGCAGGGCAGGGCTAACCCCCTTACGTTTGGTTACTGGAATCTTTGAGATGACCACGCGTGCATGAGGAACTGTGTTGCTTTGCTATTTCCATCCAGCGGTTTTGGTTAAAGTTAAGAATTGGGACATTGACACAAAAGTTACCACGTACTGCCTATTTCCACTACTCCTATTGATTCATCGTAAGAGTCTCTGAAAGGACCTTGTTCGCTGGTTAGTTGGGGGGCAAATTTGGATACTGGGTACTGCCCCGCGATTAAAACAGCCATTCATTCTGTCTAGCAGCAGTCTGCCTGGAGAGTTTGCGTAGGCTTTAAACTTTGTTACCACTACAAGGAGAGAGCTGCCAGTCAGCTCAGCCGTGCCTCCCCAAACATTTCCTAAACCATCTGCCGGGGTTGGGCTCCTTCTTACCTTTAGCACCTCTCTTTTGTTTGATTAGGCAAGTGCTAGACTGGTTCCAATTATTACCATTTCATTGCTGTGCTAGGCTGTTAGACTGAGTTGAGTAGGACTCATACTACAGCTGTTCCTCCTTACTATGGGTTACGCTCCTCGAGGCTTCTGAAAACTGGGTTATGGGGAAGAGAAAATCTATGGAGGGTACGGGTGGTGGCCAGTCTGGGAAAGGGAAAAAGGTTAGGAAATCCCTAAAACACCCAGCTAGTAATTGTGTATTAGATCGCATTGATAGTCTGATAAGTGAGTGTGAAGATATATTAGATGCAGGATCTCCCACTACACCCACTCCTCCTCCAACTTCAACCAACAAACCCCCCCTACACCAATTACTACTAGCCTTAACTGCGCCCCTGTAATTTCAGCTATGTTCAGAAAGAAATGTCCCAGGGAGGTCTGTGCACAAAACAAGGAGGACTCAACGCACATAGTAGGGATCCACTGCCTCCCTGCCACTTGTAATCTTAACACCAACCCGAGCTCCCTTAAAACTTCCTATAGCATATCACCACAGCTAGAATCCAGTATCACCTGCACTAATAGGTTCACCCTCCTATCGGCCTTACCTGATAAAGCCACGGAAGATTGATCGCAACATTGGCCCGAGCCCCTGGATGCGATCACAGCTGCTCCAAACCTAGAATCCCTGGACGTAAGCACCCACCAGCTTATTATAGACCTAAGGGCCGAAGTAGGGTCCTTAAGAGCAATGATCGATGGACTCACTGCACTAGTTAAATCCATATTACATATTGGTTTTCCATCTGCATCTTCGGCCACACAGGAGTTGCGAGCCCTAGTACAGCCGGTAACACAAGGCTTAAGCAGTCACCCTGAGCCCTATCAGTCAAACATCAGTCAAGGGAAAATCCGTACCCATGGGCCCCCACAGCTACTCTTAGCCGCTGCTGCTCCCCATACTCAAACACTTCCCAACCTTAATGCCAATCTCGTTAACTGCTCACACAATTCAGCAGGTGTGCATGGCCCCCGCAATCATCAGAGGAACCGCAATTTGTCCCAAAGCCAGTCATTATCTCATTATAGCAGGAACCATCTACCAAAACCGGTACCCCATCGCTTGCCATTCGCCAACAAAATCTTCATGGTCAATGTTCCCAAATTTGGCGCAAGGCAGGGATTTGAGGGGGAAGACTCCTTGATCAACAAAGCGATCCATTGGATCCGCGATGTTAGGGGCTGTATCTCGGTAATTCGAGACAACATTATTAGGGCGCGTGGATGCATATCACCAGGTCAACTATCAGATTACATCGAGTTGATATTAAAAGGACCAGATTTGGCCGAAAATCTCCTTGCCCTAGAATTTTGAACTTGTTCCCCTGACTCTTCTTCTATCCAATTTAGGCGTTCCATTCCCCACATGTCAACTCCGTTCCTACCATCGGATGAAAGATTTAGCAGTTCCACCCTAGAACACATTGACTGACTTCTGGAGGAAGTCTACCAGCCTCCCAGACCACATCCCTCCCTTTTTTGCCAGGGAGACACTAGCTTTGGTGATAAGTTCCAACAGAAGGTGCCTAACTCAAATGAGAACGGTCCCCTACCTGATGTAGGCGCAAGTAGCACTGCTAGTAGTCTTAATGGGCTGGAGGATGTGCCATGCTGTGTGGGTGTTCCTTCCATTACAGATTATAACACCTTAACACACAAAATACCTGTGAAAGGACAAACACCCATAGCTATAGTATCCTGGAATGTTGCCGGTTTAAAACAAAAACTTGAGGACCCGGATTGGCATAGTTACATAGACTAATTTGATATCTGCCTTTTCCAAGAGACATGGTCACTTACCCCCCCCATTCAAGTTAGTATATAAAACATGCTATAAGAATGCTATTCCATCGCAGAGAGGAAGACCATCTGGGGGCCTTATAATATAGATTAAAATAACACTGGGGATGCAATCCAACGACTATATTACAGACTCACCTGATATATTGACAGTGTACCTAGATGCAAATATTCACAATAATGAAAAATTGTATTTGTTCAACACCTATAACAGACCAATCAGGCAAAACCTCAATTCTGAGACCATTAATATACTAGGTAGCTCCCTGGACCATGTAGATCCCAGCGATACTGTTATTGTATGTGGGGACTTTAATTGTGCCTACGAGCCACTAAATGGACTAGAAAATTTATCAGAGGAAGAGGATATGGCTATGGGGTTGCCTCAACTAGTGGCTGGGCCACCAAAACCTTGTACCAATGCTGCATTACAGATAATGCAGCTTACCATAGAACATCACCTAAGGGCATGCAACGGGAGGGTATTTAAAAAAGGGGATGAAAAAGCCTCTCTTAACACTTTTAAACGTGGTAGCTCACAGTCAAGAATAGATTATATTATGCACAGCTGGAGCAGGATAGTGAGCTTCAGAATAGAGGTGAGGGAGGATAGCGACCATCGACCACTTTGTTTGGAAGTAACAGGCCAGATAGTGAGGGATGACCTACCCGATACCTGCATGCAAAACGTACATCCCCTAGTAGGAAACAACCGAAGATCTATAAAGTGGCCTAATGTTACAGGTGATATAGAGCTAATGACAAGCATCTATAACACCTTTGCGGAGGTAGTGGATGCCCATCTAGAGACAAACGAATTGCCTGTAATACCAATGCACACTCTTTTAGTTGCAAAGTTAGAGCCCCTTCTTACCAAAAACACCAGGAAGAAATTGAAACCCAATTGTAAGTTGGGACAAAAAGTAAATCCCTGGTATACACCAGAGTGTAGAAGAACCAAGAAAAGCTTACTTGAAAGTCTAAAGCAAGGAAATGCAGACTCAATAAGGAGGGCTAGTGATGTTCATAGGAGAGCATTTGCTACTGCTAAGAGGAATTGGGAGGAGAACAGCTGGCTCGACCTCTTGCAGGCAGCAAAAAACAATAATTCAGCTGAGTTTTGGAAAATAATAGCATAAGGGGGCAAGGACCAAGTAGCGAGAACACAGCATTATTTGGATTCAGCAGTTTGGACCGAGCATTTTACCAATTTGTACTCCAGTTTCCGGTCCACTTCCACTTCGACTGAAGACAGTGAGCCTGCTAGCAATGAGAGAGATAGAGAAGTGATCGTTTTATCAACTGAAAGAAACTGAACATGCTATAGATACCATCAAGCAGGGAAAAGCACCGGGACTAGACAGACTCCCTGGAGACCTATTTAAACAGGATAAAAAGGTTTGGGTCCCATATGTTAACTCCATTAGCAATGCAATAGCAGCAGGTGCCCCAATACCGGCAACGTGGAACGGGGCTGAAATTGTCCCCATCCACAAAAAAGGCAGTAGAAAGAAACCCGAGAACTACAGGCCAATTAGCCTGATAGATGTACTTCAAAAAATCTACGCCAGACAGTTATTGAATAGTCTTGATGATTGGATAGAGACTAAAAATATATTGTCCCCGTATCAGGCAGTATTCAGATCATGTACTTGTACAGTAGATCAAGTCTTCAGACTTTTGTGCATCATCTGGAAATATGTCAAGATAAAGGAGGGCCATATCTACGTAGCATTTGTTGACTTGAGGGCGGCTTTCGACCTTGAACCCAGATGTTTACTATGGGACTCATTAAAAAGACAAGAAGTTCCCCCCAGCCTATTAACACAGATAAAAAGGTTGCACAATGAAAACTATGCTAGAGTCCGTTGGGGCATGAATGGGAAACTCACAGAACCAATCCCAATAGATAGAGGAGTGAGACAGGGATGTGTACTTGCTCCCACCCTGTTCTCACTCTACATCAATGACAGGGTAAAATATCTACAAAAAACTGGAAACGACCCTCCCAAATTGAATGGGAACTTGGTACCGGCGCTGCTGTTTGCAGACGATACGATCCTGATTTCGCCGACTCCAAAGGGATTACAAAACTTGATGGATGATTTTAACAGATATTGCAACGCAAAAGGCGTAGAAATAAACACTAACAAAACCAAGTATATGGCCAAAAATCCACATAAGGGTTTTAGAAATAATTTTAAGTTGAGTAATCAGAGAATAGAACATGCCACTAATTTTACTTATTTGGGCATACTACTCGACTCCAAATTAGCATGAAAACAGCAAGTCAATCATTCAGCACTACGGCTAGCCCAAGGGGCAGGGGCAGTCCTTAAGAAGTATAGTTTGTCCTCAAGTAAACCTGTGACACCAGCGCTCGAGCTATATAAATGCAAGGTCCAGGCGGCAGCACTGTATGGATCAGAGCTATGGGGCATTAGTGACACTAAACAACTAACAATTGGGGAAAACAAGTTTGCGAGGAGACTACTGGGGCTGCCCTTATCAACACCACTTATTCCAATGTTCCATGATTTAAATATGAGGCGTATAGGGCATATTACAACTTTACGACCACTGCTTTATTGGATACGTTTGTGGATAACACCAGAACTAGTAGCATACAGAGAAGGTACACAAGAACTGTTGGCCATTGACACATGCCTCACCTTCCCTTGGCTAAGATTTGTAAGGAAATGGCTCATAGAGTTAGGTCTCAGATCATATTGGACTGAGCCGCATAGTTTAACATCCAGTTGCAAAGACACACTAAAGAGAACTTATTGGCAACACATACTGAACGCACTCCACTGTGACCCAAGACTAGTAAGGTTAACAACTCAATTCCTTACCATTAAACCAAACCTGAGTCGCAAAGAACTTCTTGACAATGTACAGCCGTACCTAGCAAGAACTCTGTATCTAAAGTTAAGGTACAACATCTTACAGACTAAGAGCCATACAGCAAACTGGGGGGGTTAAGGGAGACCGCTCTTGCACTTTATGCACTACACGCACTTTAGGGTCCACAGACTGATTTGCATATGGCTGGGTCCAAACTGGGGTGGTGTGGTGAGCAAAAGAATGATGGATTTAACCCAGATCCTTGTGACTGGGGGTGAATGTTTGCATTGTCCAGCATTCCGTCCATCAATTGTTTCTTTTGCCACAGAAAACACAGCACATATCCTATTCTTCTGCCCGGCTTATGACATGGCAAGGAGGAAATGGATCCGGCCGCTATGCAATTCATTGGGATTCAGAAAGCACAAAGAGGCACTGAAGGTGTTGACAACTAGCACTGCACCACATGTCATATTTGCCGATGGGCAGTCAAAATATCGAATTTTAAATATCGACCTACACTAATATCGAGTTTTTAATATCGTAGGGACAGAATATCGAAGTCAAGAATATCATTGCCCAGAATATTGACTTTATGGTAAGTAATATCGATTTTTTTAATATCGAAGTAAGCAATATCGAAGTCATTAATATCGTTAGCAAAAATATAGTTGTTAATAATATCGATTTTTTTTTCAGTGTTATGTATTTGATATGTATAACATTTTTTTGAAGTTTTTTCATTATTTTTAAATATATGTATTAAATGTTTAGAAAATAGTAATTTTTTTTAAAGGAAATTTTGCGTTTTAGTATCAGAGCGGGTTGTGCGTTTATAGGGGAATAGGGTGGGAAGTAATTTAATTATAATTAATTAATTAATATGTTTTTATTTATTGTTATTCATAGTTAATTTATTGTTAATTAATTATTAATTGGTAATGAATTTATATTAATTGGTTAATTTATAATTATATTAATTATAATTAATTTATTATTAATTTTTATTGATTGTTATTGTTAATTAATTTATTGTAAATTAATTATTAATTGGTAATTAATTTTAATTCATTGATTAATTGGTAATTAAATTAATTATGTTATTTTTAATGTGTAGCGGGTTGTGGGTTTATAGGGGAATAGGGTGGGAAGTAATTTAAATATAATTAATTAGTTAATATGTGTATATTTATTGTTATTGAGTATTAATTTATTGTTAATTAATTATTAATTGGTAATTACTTTTTATTAATTGGTTAATTAAAAATTATATTAATGATAATCAATCTATTATTATTTTTATTTATTGTTATTGTTAATTAATTTATTGTTAATTAATTATTACTTGGTAATTAATTTTTATTAATTGATTAATTGATAATTAAATTAATTGTGTTATTTTTTTATGTGTAGCGTGTTGTGTGTTTATAGGGGAATAGGGTGGGAAGTAATTTAAAGTTATTAAAGTAAATATTAATTTAATTTAATAGGTATTTATTAATAATTATTTGGTTAAATAATTATTAATATGTTATTTATTTAAAAAAAAAAAAAATTATAAGTATGTTAATTTAACCCCTACGCGATCCTACATTTTCCCTACTGTTGCACTCACTGGAGTGGGAATAGTAATTTTGACCCCTACGCTATCCAACACTTTCCCTACTGTTGCGCTCACTGGAGTGGGAATAGTAATTTTTACCCCTACGCTATCCAGCACTTTCCCTACTGTTGCACTCACTGGAGTGGGAATAGTAATTTTAACCCCTACGCTATCCAACACTTTCCCTACTGTTGCACTCACTGGAGTGGGAATAGTAATTTTTACCCCTACGCTATCCAACACTTTCCCTACTATTGCACTCACTGGAGTGGGAATAGTAATTTTTACCCCTACGCTATTCAACACTTTCCCTACTGTTGCACTCACTGGAGTGGGAATAGTAATTTTTACCCCCCCGCTATCCAACAGTTTCCCTACTGTTGCATTCACTGGAGTGGGAATAGTAATTTTTACCCCTATGCTATCCAACACTTTCCCTACTGTTGCACTCACTGGAGTGGGAATAGTAATTTTTACCCCTACGCTATCCAACACTTTCCCTACTGTTGCACTCACTGGAGTGGGAATAGTAATTTGATTTCCTCCGCTATCTAATATTTTGTATTTTTTTAGCTAATGTACTGTATAATTATTTTTAAAAAGATTTAAAATATATATTTTTTTTAAATTTGTTACCACAGTGGTAAAAATCCGCCCGCCTACACCGTCTGAATACTGACCGAGCAATTACGATGCCGCGAACCGAAAACCGCCGGAGGCGGAAAATAAACTAAAAATACCGCCCGCCCATGTCCGAGTCTAAGTCCATCCGCCCGCCACGGACGGAAAGACGCA
The DNA here is from genome assembly GCA_963921515.1 of Calotriton arnoldi. Taxonomy (NCBI): domain Eukaryota; kingdom Metazoa; phylum Chordata; class Amphibia; order Caudata; family Salamandridae; genus Calotriton; species Calotriton arnoldi. The sequence continues at coordinate 1,204,160 of CAWUFW010004481.1, read as the reverse complement.
CGACAACCTAAAACCGCCCGCCCTGACGACAGAGACACCGCCCGTGCAATTAGGATCGCACCGACATGAGCGCGGAAAATCCACAAATACACCGCCCGCCAGCGTAAACAACAGTGACGAAAATGGACACGGCGGAAGCACTGGCGGCCACGTCCATGCACAGAAATCATCCGCAGACAAAACCAAACACACACAACATGGCCAACAAGTCCACACAGCAACCCACGCACAAATACCCAAACACAGTACACATTCCGGAAACACCCCCCCCCTGGACAAACAAATCAACTACAAATCCCAGAACACTAGCCAGAACACACCTGAAAACAACAGACCATCATGACACACCCATATAGGTAAGTACAAAACCAGCCCCTTCGCAGACCACAACCCCCTGCAACATTACAAACTGAGGACGAGAGCACACAACACAGTGAGACAGAAAGGACAGCAGCACACCACAGACACGCATATATCACACACATCACCACCACCACCACCAAACACCGGCCACACAAACCCCCTGCACATCACACACCACACACCGCACCACAAACACCAAAACACACACCATGGCATCACACAGAATGCCCAAGTTCACTTCCACTGAGCTGACGGTCAAGGTCGACGAGATCGTCAAGGTGCACCCACAAATCTATGGCTACCAGGTCCAACAGACACCACTAGCCACCAGAACCCGGTTGTGGAGCAGGATCGTAGACCAGGTCAATGCAGTCGGGAACGTGCCACGCAACAGAGGCGAAATCAACAAAAGGTGGAACGACCTGAAAAGCGTGGTCAAGAAGAAGGAGGCAAGGAATCGTGAGCTGGCTGCCAGGACTGGCGGAGGTAATCCCGCGCTATTCAAGACCTTCAAGGCGTGGGAGGAGAAGGTGCGAGTCATCATACATCCGGAGATCCTCACCGGATTACCAGGAGGAGTGGAGGCTGGTAAGTACAAACAAACGTATACCAGCACACCGCTATGTACTCACATGCACTACCACTATGCCATAGCTCCGAGGGACAAACACCCCCACGTCCAGTACACAATACACAAGACATCACTCACACATGCAACAGACACTCACACACACAGCCCAAACCTACCAACTAACAAAACCATGGGGGCATGTGTACAGTCAGCCAGCACCGCAACTCCCACCAGGTCCCCTTGTACTCCAGAAGCACCAGAAGGAGCACTCCCACACCCACACCCATGTGTCAGCCATAGCTGCACTAACCAACAAGTAACAGGTAAGTAGCCGGAACACAAAGGCAGTGGGTCGGAGGGGGGACAGCTGAAGTACAACACCCACCAGGCCCCCACTCCCACAGACCAGCAAGGTGGAGCACTCCCCACACCCATGTGTCAGGCACAGCTGCAGTAACCGACAACTAACAGGTAAGTAGCTGGAACACAAAGGCAGTGGGTCGGAGGGAGGACAGCTGAAGTACAACACCCACCAGGCCCCCACTCCCACAGACCAGCAAGGTGGAGCACCCCTCCCTCCCAGCACCATGTGGCATCCATTGCATTGCGCACTCAAAAGCAACCTGTAGGTGGGAAACTGTACAGGGCGGGGTGTCTGTAGGCATGAGGACTGTACTACGACTGACACATGGGACATGTCACGTAGCAGAGGAACACGCAGCACTGCTCCCAGTCACAATCATGTGACCAATGTGCACACGGACATGTATTACAGAGTCATACCCCACATGACCCATCACAGATACAGCAACACCCAAGGAGCCACTTCTGCATGCACAAGTCCCACTGGAGTACAGACCCACACGGCATGCACTGTGCCACCCATCACACACATCAGCAACACCATCGAAGTCTTGTCCATGTAGTCCTTACTGCCTGTCACCCACACATCGGACAACAACGCCCATGTAAGACAGACCTTACTAGAAGTACCAGCTTGGAACCACAATATTGCACACAAAGACAACTGGACCCATGAAACACACAGGCACACAATGCACATTCAACATATCATCCATCTCATCTCTCAGCCCCAGTGTCATGAAAGGTATGTCATCCGAACAGCTGGCCCTCATACAGTAGTCATGCAAAGATACCTGCCCATGACAAATCATGTGCCTGCAGTGACTGAAGCGCACGTCACACTGCGAGTAACAACACACATAATGTAGTCAACACCCCAAGAGCACTGCATTGATGCACATGTACAAGGGCAGCAAGCACACAAAGGATTTGGCCCATCTGCAATACGTCGTGTGGCACACAACAAGCACGAACTCACAACAATGCTACCAATGTAATGTCCATGAATGATAACAGTCAGCAGATATGCCGGGCATGTTAGACAGACACACACCTTCGTCTATGCACTGTCATGTTGCCAGAACACATGTCACGTCCTGCACCCATTACTCACAGTATGTACCCCAAAAGCATATTTCAACCCAAAAGCGTTTAGGGGGCTGTACCCCCTTTTGGCATCAGCGTTTCTAAGCGTTCCATTTGAACCCCAAAAGCATATTTCAACCCAAAAGCGTGGAGGGGGCTGTACCCCCTTTTGGCATCAGCGTTTCTAAGCTTACCATTTGAACCCCAAAAGCATCGTTCAACCCAACATCGTCGATGGTTCTGGAGCCCGCATACACCCGACCCACAAAATGTAGGAGCATAGCAACACACACCCATCGGCATTGCTAATCCGTCCCATGCCACATGTCCACATCACACAGTTCCATTGCCTAGCCCATGCATACACACATCGTACATCCAAACACACGCCTCTGGGAAACCTGTGCACGACAGTGCACGAACTGTGAATGTCAGACAACCAATACATACTTTGCTAGGTGCAACACAATGACCCATCTCATTCTCCCCACAGGTGCCGAACTGCTGGATGCTGTAGAGGGAGACAGCAGCCAGCACAGCCAGTCCGCAAGCCCCGACCCGGACTCACGGATGTAGAGGAGCTGGACACCTCTTCGGACGCGGACCACCCAGCAGGCCCATCTGCAGTGGCAGGGCACAACCGCTCCCCAGGGCCCCTCCTGCCCACCAACCCATCACCCAGGGCTGCTGACCAGTCACAGACCCCTGCTGCCACGGTCGTTGCGGCCACCACCACCGCCGCAACCACCACCACCGCCACGCCATCCCTCACCACAGCCCCTGCGCAAGGGGTGGCGCGGCCGTCGGGCTCCACCCTGGGAGCCAGACCGAGGACCGTGGTGAGCAATGTGGCTAGTGGGCAGGTCGGTGGCAGCAGTACTGGGAGGAGGAGCAGGGCCAGGCCAACGCCAACTGTGCCTGGGAGCCAAGCCCTTCCGCAAATCGACAGAGTCCTTGGGGCCTATCAAGAGGCCCAAGGAGAATGGGCCAGGTCGGCTAGCGACACGCGGGAGGTCCTTGGGGTGTTGAGGTCCATGGACGCCCATATGGGCCAAATCGCAGCCCTCATGGGCCAGCTGGTGGTGGGGGGGAGGGCACAAGCAAGGCCAGCAACACCACCTCCGCCACCACCTGCTGTGGCGCAGGGTCGTGCAGCATCGCGTTCCCCTGCGTCCACAGCGAGTGAGCACTCCTCAGCCACCACCAGCGGCACATCAACACACCCCCCCCCTACCAAACGTGGAAGGGGCCGTCCGAAGAGGAAACAGGTGTCCAGAGAGGACTTTGCACGCACCAAACGCCAGTGAGTCAGCCAGCCACCTTGACCACCTACTGCATTGACTTGTAATACGATCCTACCCCACACTGCCATGTGAATGGCATGTGTCTGTTGGGCTGTGGACATAGAACTTCATGGGTACACCTTGACCATCACGCAGCCATGACCGTCAACTCATTGTCACAGCTTGCACCACATTTGTCATCACCTTGCACACAATCACATGTCACCGCTGTTAATAAATACACCTTGATCACAATCGGCTTAATGTGTCCTGGGTTTATTCAACGATGTGCAATCGCCACCATGAGCAGAAATGCATCTGCTGTGTGGTATGTCGATGGGACAGGAGAGACTGTAGGGACCTAGGGGTGAAAAACAGAACAAGAGTACATTCAATGAGTGTGTCACACACTCATCACACAGTACTTGTCACCAACTACAAGCAATGTACACACATCTCACAGAGCAACAGGGCACAATGCTACAGCCACTGTC